>JACTAT010000044.1:2619381-2650080 GCA_014526335.1 Chrysaora quinquecirrha | reverse complement strand
CTGGTTAGTTACTTTGCAAGCATAGCTTTCATGTTAGTTAGTTAGTTAGTTAGTTAGTTAGTTAGTTAGTTAGTTAGATAGTTTGCTAGTAAATTAGATAGTTATCGAGCTTGTTCGTTTGTTAGTTAGTTAGTTAGGCAAGCATGTATATTGGCTAGTTAGTTAGTTAGTTAGTTAGATAGTTTCTTAGTAAATTTTATAGTTGGCGAGTTTGTTTGTTGGTTAGTTAGTTTGTTAGTTAGTTAGTTTGTAAGTTGCTCAATTAGGTTGCAATCATAGCTTGCATTTTAGGTAGTTAGTAAGATAGAGAGTAATGTAGTTAGTTGGTTAGCTAGTAACTTAGTTAGTTAGTTTGTGAGTAAATTAGATAGTTTTCGAGGTTGTTTATTTGTTTGTTGGTTTGCTTGTTAGTTTGTTTGTAAGCTGCTTAATTTTGTTGCAGGCATAGCTTCTATGTTAGTTAGTTATTAAGATAGAGAGTTAGTTAGTTGAATGGTTAGTTAATTACTTTTTGAGTTAGTTTGTTAGCAAATTAGATAGTTAGCGAGCTTGTTAGTTAGTTAGTTAGTCTGTTAGTTAGTTATTTAGTTAGTTAGCGAGTAGGTTAGTTACTTTGCAAGCATAGCTTTCATGTTAGTTAGTTAGTTAGTTAGTTAGTTAGTTAGATAGATAGTTTCCTAGTAAATTAGATAGTCAGTGAGCTTGTTCTTTAATTAGTTAATTGGTTAGTTAGTTAGTTATTGAATCAATGAATTAGCTAGCTGTTTGTTTAGGTTGACAGCCAAGCTTGTATATTGGCTAGTTAGTTAGTTAGTTAGTTAGATAGTTTGTTAGTAAATTTAATAGTTGGCGAGTTTGTTTGTTGGTTATTTGGTTTGTTAGTTAGTTAGTTGTAAGTTGCTCAATTAGGTTGCAATCATAGCTTGTATGTTAGTTAGTTAGTAAGATAGAGAGTAAGGTAGTTAGTTGGTTAGTTAGTTAATTAGTTAGTTAGTTTGTGAGAAAATTAGATAGTTTTCGAGGTTGTTTATTAGTTAGTTGGTTTGCTAGTTAGTTTGTTTGTAATCTGCTTAATTTTGCTGCAGGCCTAGCTTCTATGTTAGTTAGTTAGTAAGATAGAGAGTTAGTTGAATGGTTTGTTAATTACTTATTTAGTTAGTTTGTTAGTAAATGAGAGAGTTTGCGAGGTTGTTTTTTAGTTAGCTAATTAGTTAGTTAGTTAGTTAGTTAATTAGCCAGCTAGTTAGTTACGTTACAAGCATAGCTCTCATGTTAGTTAGTTAGTTAGTTAGAAAGTTAGTTAGTTAGTTAATTTGCTAGTAAATTAGATAGTTAGCGAGCTTGTTAGTTAGTTAGTTAGTTAGTTAGTTAGTTAGCTAGTTAGTTATTGATTCAGTGAGTTAGCTAGCTGTTTATTTAGGTTGAAAGCATAACTTGTATATTGGCTAGTTAGTTAGTTAGTTAGTTAGATAGGTTGTTAGTAAATTAGATAGTTGGCGAGTTTGTATGTTTGTTAGTTGGTTTGTTAGTTAGTTAGTTTGTAAGCCGCTCAATTAGATTGCAAGCATAGCTTGTATGTTAGTTAATTAGTAAGATAGAAATTAAGGTAGTAATTTGGTTAGTTAGTTACTTAGTTAGTTAGTTTGTGAGTAAATTAGATAGTTTCCGAGGTTGCTTATTAGTTAAGTGGTTTGCTAGGTAGTTTTTTTGTAAGCTGCTTAATTTTGTAGCAGGCATAGCTTGTATATTAGTTAGTTAGTAAGATAGAGAGTTAGTTAGTTGAATGGTTAGTTAATTACTTATTTAGTTAATTTGTTAGTAAATGAGAGAGTTAGCGAGGTTGTTTTTTAGTTAGTTAGTTAGTTAGTTAGTTAATTAGTTAGTTAGCGAGCTGGTTAGTTACTTTGCAAGCATAGCTTTCATTTTAGTTAGTTAATTAGTTAGTTAGTTAGTTAGTTGGTTAGTTAGTTAGTTAGTTAGTTAGTTAGTTAATTAGTTAGTTAGATAGCTTGCTAGTAAATTAGATAGTTAGTGAGCTTGTCCTTTAGTTAGTTAGTTGGTTAGTTAGTTAGTTATTGAGTCAGTGAGTTAGCTTGCTGTTTATTTAGGTTGAAAGCATAGCTTGTATATTGGCTAGTCAGTTAGTTAGTTAGTTAGATAGGTTGTTAGTAAATTAGGTAGTTGGCAAGTTTGTTTGTTTGTTAGTTGGTTTGTTAGTTAGTTAGTTTGTAAGTCGCTAAATTACTTCGTTAGTTAGTTTGTGAGTAAATTAGATAGTATTCGATGTTGTTTATTAGTTAGTTGCTTTGCTAGTTATTTTGTTTGTAAGCTGCTTAATTTTGCTGCAGGCCTAGCTTCTATGTTAGTTAGTTAGTAAGATAGAGAGTTAGTTAGTTGAATGGTTTGTTAATTACTTATTTAGTTAGTTTGTTAGTAAATGAGAGAGTTTTACGAGGTTGTTTTTTAGTTAGTTAGTTAGTTAGTTAGTTAGTTAGTTAGTTAGCGAGCTGGTTAGTTACTTTGCAAGCATAGCTTTCATGTTAGTTAGTTAGTTAGTTAGTTAGCTAGCTAGTTAGTTAGTTAGCTAGTT
Source organism: Chrysaora quinquecirrha (assembly GCA_014526335.1). Classification (NCBI taxonomy): domain Eukaryota; kingdom Metazoa; phylum Cnidaria; class Scyphozoa; order Semaeostomeae; family Pelagiidae; genus Chrysaora; species Chrysaora quinquecirrha. The sequence goes on along the minus strand of JACTAT010000044.1, from coordinate 2,647,490 downwards.
AGTTATACACAGTAAAACAAATTAACCACAAACTTTCGGGACGATACCTTTTTTCGTCCCTAAATGGTGTTTTGTCCCTAAATCATCCCCAAAACAACAACAAATCGTCCCAAAACTTTCGGGATAAAGCAGTAGCTTCGACTTTTAGGGATACCTTGAATGCTTGTCCATAATTCGTCCCTAAAGAAAAAGGCAAAGAAGATGTCCCGAAATAATTGGTCCCTAAAATGTATTAACCCCAAACTTTCAGGACAAAGCCTTTTCTGTCCCTAAATAGGGATTGTCCCTAAATTACCCACAAACTACGATAATTTATCCCCAAACTTTCGTGATAAAACACCAACTGCGACCTTTAGGGTTGCTTTAAGTGCTCGTCCATAATAAGTCCCTAAAACGGACTCAGAAACGGAGCGCAGAATTAACCACTGCAATAATGAATGACGACATGTCGAACTGACTTTGGGGAACTTTGGGGAAATGTCGAACTAACTGTTAACCAGAAACGAAGCGCAGAATTAACCACTGCAATAATGGATGACGAAATGTCTTCTGTCAACCAATATAACTAAGTAAACAATACCTGAAGGAAAGAGCGATACAACCTTATTAAAAAGTATCTTATTAAAAATTGAAGACTGCCTGTCAAAACTATACACATTATGCTCAATTGAAACTTTTGATTGCCAATAATTCTACTTCAAACCACACAGAAGAGAAAGTATTTTTCACACAATATTCAAACCAAATCAAAAAACAAGTCAGTAAATATGAAAATCGAAGATTATCCACACAACACAATTTACACAAATCACAGTGACACACTTTGATTTGTGTAATTGATGCCAATAACAACAAATTGCCACGGCAACAAAAAACAAATTAAATACTTTCTGGCCCCCTGTATTCTGTGCGCGCGAATTTTACAGCTTCTGATTGGCTGAAGGGTGCGAATGTAAAAAGCGGTTGTCGTTGAAGTCGCGCCCTACGGGTTGTGTCTTTCTTTTCACAACATTCCTGCAACTTCCCTGGCCGCGAAGCGAATATCTTTTTGCTTGGATCTTCATTCTTCATCATGAATACTGGGACAATGCTAAGGGCAGCTATCAGTCAATGTTATGATCTCGAATCCAGTACAGTTGAAAGGTCAAATAGGACCTTGGACGAGCTGGCAGAGGTTCCTGAATCAAATTTCAGTCACTATTCACCTTCACCCGCTCATCTTGCTGTCTTGGGCCAGAGGAAGACGATATCTCTGATGACGACGGTCTCTCAGCTTCAAGATTTACACATGGTTCTCTGTCGGTATCAACCCCAAGAACTCATCATGGTTATCTAAAGCTTTTAATGGTGCGTTAATTTCAGTTTCAAATAAGTTATCGTTTTCGATTTCAGAGAAAGAAGGCCTAGGCCTAGGTAGACTTCTCTTGGCCTAGACCTTTTTAATACCTAGTAGCTAGTACAGTATACCTTCTGCTTGAGTTGACGGCCTACCCCGTTTCTTAAAATTTTCATTTATCTTTAACAGGCGAAGAACAAGCTCAATTTGACAACCAAAATGTAATGAAAATGGCACGGGCTATTGCAATCGCCATGGTAAGTTGTCTGAACATTTTCAATGTCTAGATAGGCCTAAGCACTGAAGCATGTGTGTGAAGTCTTCTCTAGGCCTGTGCCCATTCATGGTCATGTTTAGGCTGCAGATGGGTTCGTAGCCCATGTGTATATCTCCAATCCCCACACCGCTTTTCCGAGCTCGGTGTGCACTTTTGTAACCAAACAGGCTTAGATTTTGATATTTTGATGCTTTCTCAGAAACTGTCCCAAAACATGTTAATATGTCCAAAAAGATGTTAATATGTCCAAAAAGATGTTAATATGTGTTTTGATAACAGCATCCAAAAATAAGAAACAGGCATGTGATAACAAGAAAAATTAGCCTAGGAAGCCCAAGAGTGTTGTCATATGAAATGAAAATGGGTATATTATCAGATTACTTACAAACAATTCTTTTTCCTTTCAGAATGGAACAAATGCAAGGTTTGGTTCAGAGGTATCAAATATTGGGAATAATGTGGTTTCATATCAAGTTGTGAGTTTGTGAACAATTTCAGTATCTACTTTGTCTTAATACCTGTTTCATGTTTTTGTCTTAATTCCTGTAGGTGGTGTTTGTAATAATATTTGTACGCTTATCTTTATTTAACAATAGATCCTTATTATTGCTATTCCTTCCTAGGGAATTGTTTATGACAGTGAAAAATTGCTGAAGAACTACCTCGGTGATGGGAATGTTAAGATAAAGATAAAGATATAAAGATGGTGCAGAAATGCCAGCTAATGTAAAAAAACTGATCTGCAGGGCACGTTGTGCACATCTGTATGATGTTGATAGACAGTGGGAAATCACATCCACAAAATGGACAATTTATCGTCAGGAATATGGTTTTTAATGCAGTGTGCATTTGTATTTAACATGCATTATAATCAGTTTCAGGCTCAAGTGTGTGCTGTATTGGAGAGAGTATAGCTTCAGCAGAAATTCACAGCACTCTCCAATACAGCAGATGCTGTCCTGAAAAAAATTAGAAATTTGGAAACGTAAACCAATTACATGTAAAGTAATCTTTAAAACTTTGTATGAAAGTTGTGTGATAATTTTCAATATTATAAATTTTGTTTAAGTTGTGTTTAATAATTTTAATGTTATTAGCTTTTTATATCAGTTGTGTGATTTTAATGTTAATAACTTTGTATGAAAGTTGTTTGATATTGATGGTCCTTATTCGTTCCTACACACATTAAATTTTTTTAGGGGTTCTACATCAATAGCTATGCGCTTACGCTCTTTTTTTGTAACGCGCAGGATAAGAATTTTTTACCGCGGAATATCGCGCATTATTTTTCCAAAAATTTAGGGTAAATGCCCCTAAATATGCGTATATCGATTTGGGGACAACGTCCCTAAACGATGTCAGCAGCTAGAAAAATTTAGGGACAATTTATGGACGAATTGGGGACAACGAATGTGTTTTCATTGTCAAGGTACCTAAACTTTAGGGATAAATAATCCTAAATACTCGTGACAATTTATGGACAAATTAGGGATGATTTATGGATGATTTAGGGACGATTTATGGTCTGAAATGTGTCCGCTTTTTATGGACGATAAAAGCTATCGTCCATAATGTTTGGGGACGATGTGTTTTACTGTGTAGCTTTCATGTTAGTTTGTTAGTTAGTTAGTTAGAAAGTTAGTTAGTTAGTTAACTTGCTAGTAAATTAGATAGTTAACAAGCTTGTTTGTTAGTTAGTTAGTTAGTTAGCTAGTTAGTCATTGAGTCAGTGAGTTGGCTAGCTGTTTATTTAGGCTGAAAGCATAGCTTGTATATTGGCTAGTTAGTTAGTTAGTTATTTAGATAGGTTGTTAGTAAATTAGATAGTTGGCGAGTTTGTTTGTTTGTTAGTTGGTTTGTTAGTTAATTAGTTACTTAGAGAGCTGGTTAGTTACTTTGCAAGCATAGCTTTCATGTTAGTAAGTAAGTTAGCTTTAGTTAGTTAGTTAGATAGTTTGCTAATAAATTAGATAGTTAGTGAGCTTGTTCTTTAGTTAGTTAGTTGGTTAGTTAGCTAGTTATTGAGTCAGTGAGTTAGCTTGCTGTTTATTTAGGCTGAAAGCATAGCTTGTATATTGGCTAGTTACTTAGTTAGTTAGTTAGGTAGGTTGTTAGTAAATTAGATAGTTGGCGAGTTTGTTTGTTTGTTAGTTGGTTTGTTAGTTAGTTAGTTTGTAAGCCGCTCAGCTAGATTGCAAGCATAGCTTGTATGTTAGTTAATTAGTAAGATAGAGAGTAAGGTGGGCTATAGACTTACTATTTTGCTGATTTTATGGGGATAAATTTTTCTTCTTAATTCGACTCTATCTGATAGAAAAATACTATATATACCCCTATGAGCTATTTAGGAGCTTTTTTGAAGGTTTGCGCATTTACTTATGAAGAAAAAAGCAGGTAGTTAAAACCCCCAATTTTGACATATTTTTAGCCATTTTCATGGGCTAGAGACTTACTATTTTGCTGATTTTTTGGGGATAAATTTTTCTTCCTAATTCGACTCTTTCTGATCAGAAAATACTTTATATACCCCTATGAGCTATTTAAGAGCTTTCTTGTGAGTTTGCGCTTTTATTTCTGAAGAAAAAAGCAAGGATCTGTTTCGTATTAACCTAACCCCTAACCTAACCTAACCTAACCTAACCTAACCTAACCTAACCTAACTAACCTAACCTAACCTAACCTAACCCCTAACCTAACCCTAACCCTAAACCTAACCTAACCCTAACCTAACCTAACCTAACCTAACCTAACCTAACCTAACCTAACCTAACCTAACCCTAACCCTAACCTAACCCTAACCTAAACCTAACCCTAACCTAACCTAACCCTAACCCCTAACCCCTAACCCTAACCCTAACCTAACCCTAACCTAACCCTAACCTAACCCTAACCCTAACCCTAACCCCTAACCTAACCTAACCTAACCCCAACCTAACCCTAACCCTAACCTAACCTAACCCTAAACCCTAACCCTAACCCTAACCTAACCTAACCTAACCCTAACTAACCTAACCCTAACCTAACCCCTAACCCTAACCTAACCCTAACCTAACCTACCCTAACCCTAACCCTAACCTAACCCCTAACCCCCTAACCTAACCTAACCTAACCCTAACCCCTTCCCTAACCTAACCTAACCTAACCCCTAACCTAACCTAACCCTAACCCTAACCCTAACCCTAACCTAACCCTAACCTAACCTAACCTAACCCCTAACCTAACCCTAACCCCAACCCTAACCCTAACCTACCCTAACCCCTAACCCTAACCTAACCTAACCCTAACCCCTAACCTAACCCTAACCTAACCCTAACCTAACCCCTAACCTAACCTAACCCCTAACCTAACCCCCTACCCCCCTAACCCTAACCCTAACTTCTAACCCTAACCCCTAACCCTAACCTAACCCTAACCTAACCCTAACCCCTAACCCCTACCCTAACCCCTAACCTAACCCTAACCCTAACCTAACCTAACCCCTAACCTAACCCTAACCTAACCCCTAACCCTAACCCTAACCCTAACCCTAACCCTAACCCTAACCCTAACCTAACCCTAACCTAACCCTACCCTAACCTAACCTAACCCTAACCTAACCTAACTAACCCTAACCTAACCCCTAACCCCCTAACCCTAACCTAACCTAACCCCCTAACCTAACCTAACCTAACCCTAACCCTATATATACTTACTTCTTATTGGTTTTAGGTTTTTAGTTAGGGCGTTTTGCCATGTGCTTTTTTATTATAAAAGGTTTTGAGCAGTTAATTTTAAGGGAGTTGATGTTACGATTTGTAAAGTAAAGCTTACAGCGCTGTCGTCTTTCTGAAGTGAATCCTGTCGTGCTGCGGTCCTGGTTCAACCTTATAAAGGTCGTAAGTCAAACTTTTGTCCTTTAGTAGAAGTAATTTCAAGCTGATATATCATTGTTATAAATCTGTCGTATAACATACTGGTGACCGCGACGTGACTCGTGGAAAGAAGTTTTGTACTGAAGTCAAATTTTGTCGAACGTTGTGTTATCGTTATCCGTCGTAATCTTTAATCTCACGTGAGATCAAAGTAGGAGTATTCGTTCTTTAACTTGACAGAACAGAGCAATTCTCAAAGAATAAATTCTACTTGATATTGAAGGAACGCTGTTTATATTGCCAGAATAATTTGCTTCAAGAACGCTGATATTCATATTCACGTATTTTTGTGCATTGACTGATTTCGTGTATTTTTATTCTACTGCCCGTGAAAGTCGTCCTTCGCTATCTTTCACGTACTTGCATCGTTTTATTCTCGTATTTAATATTTTATTGGTTTATTAATCTGCACGTTTTGGCCAAAACAATAATGGAAGCCACTATTGACGATCTGCAAACGCGTGTCACTGCTATGCAAGCTGCTCTAGAGGGTAATGCTCAATCGGGACTTTTTAAGCAACCCCCGTTTAGTGGGTATTCCACTGAGGATGTCAACGAATGGATTGATAAATTTTCTAGACTTGCGAGGTTTTATAATTGGAGCAACGCAAAGAAACTTGGTGCTCTTCCCCTTTTGTTGAGTGGGCCTGCTTTGGCCTGGTTTCAAACCTTACCTGATGAAACTACAGGAAATTTCGAAAATCTGCTTCAAGCTTTGAAAAATAGATTTGGGAATCAAGATCTCCAGTTTCTTATCAGACAAGAACTTTATGCTCGGAAGCAATATGAACATGAACCCCTTGTAGTCTATACTGAGGATATAATTAAGAAATGTCAACGTTTAGAATTGACCGATGTTGAAATGATGAATATTTTTATCAACGGCCTTAATCCAGAAATAAAAAATCACGTTGTTTTGAACAAGCCAACCAATTTCGCTGAGGCAGAAAACCTTGCACGCCTCCGTGATGCTGTTTCGAAGTCTTTCAGCCCAACAATTTCAGACACCAATTCACAGGACAAACGCATAAAAGAGCTCGAAGGCCAAGTTAATCTGTTGCTTGCACTAGCTGGTCCGAACAACAAAAATACTCAATCCTCACACCAGCCAATCAATGCTTTCAATTCAGCCAACAACCTTATGCCTGGTTGTGATTTTAATCCGCCAACTGAAGATTCTTACGGCCTCCAGAATTTGAGATCTGATCTCATTGCGGCAATGGATCAACGCCTAGAAAATAGTCCTCGTTTCCCACAGAATAATAGGCCCAGATTTCAAAGATCTAATGTCAGGGGGCGAAACCTTCGCGCTTCCGATGGGCAACCTATTTGCAATTCTTGTCGTCGTGTTGGTCACGTGGCTCGCTATTGCGACATGAGCAATTATGCCCCGATGAGAGAAAACAGAGTTACACAATTTCAGTCTGGTTTTCAAGATTTTCGTCCAAACCCCCGTCCCCAGTCCAACAGAGCCTTTGCGGGGTATCAAATGCAGCCACCAAACTCGCAAAATTTAAACGGTCAAGGGCCTTCCCGCTGGGGAACTGAAGGCCCCGAACATTGTCAGTCAAGTGAAACCCCCGTCTGTATATCCTGATGAAATGAGTGACATTTCCTTTGAAGAATGGGTTGAAAAGCGTCAAGGTTCAAAAGTCTCTGAATTGCCTTCGAATAACAGAAATGATGAAATTCGTAATGAATCAAATAAAGAAATCAATGCAGTTCCTTGTTTATCGAATAACAGCACTTCAAAACCTGATAACGTAGCTTGTTCTGGAAATGTTTTAATCTGGGGAAGTGTTCTCAAAACGAATGTTAAGCTTTTAGTGGACACTGGTGCCGCTGTTTCAGTCATAAGTGAACATTTTATGAATCAATTTTGCGCCCCAATTTTTCGCTGCAAGAACCGCGTGACGAAATTGCGAGTATTCAAACTGCAAATGGCGCGACTGTTCGTGTAATGGGCTTTGTCACTTTTCCTATTGACATAGGTAATCATCAGTATGAATGTAGAGCATCCATTATTCCTGGCCTCGCTTACAATGTTGTCTTGGGTCGTGAGTTTCTCCATGAAAATAGTGCTGTGATAGATGTTTCTGGCCAAATTGTCACTTTTGCTCCCGGGAATACAGTTTCATTCACTGCAGGAAATTCACCACCTCTACTTTGCTCTGTCGTAGTGGCCTCGACGCAAATTATAGAACCTCGCTCTGAAACAATCATCCCTGCACATCTTGCCATTCCACCATCGTGTGCTGTCACCGGTCTTCTTGAAGGCAATGACCATCTCACTGCTCGTTTTCGTCTTATTGGCGCTGCCTCACTCTCATCTCCAACTGCTGAAGGGAATGTCTCGTTTCGATTGTTGAACCCCTCTGATGAACCTGTCATCCTTCATTGTGGCTCTGAAATTGCAACGTTCACAGAACTACAGCCAGATGATATTCTACCAAATTCTGCCTTTGATCAGAACATTTCTGCCATACATGCCACATCACCATCTCATAAGGTCGAACAAGACAGCCTTGTTGCCCAATTGAAGTCCGTTAAGAGTCCTGATCTTTTAGAGCATCAAAATGCTGCGTTATCTGATTTGCTCTTGTCATACTCTGATATCTTCGCCACGTCAAGTCTTGATTTAGGTCGTACCTCTATCATTGAACATGAAATTTATACAGGCGATGCAAGACCTATAAAGCAATCCCCGTATAGGGTTTCCCAAACCCAAAGACAAGAGATAGACACACATATTTCAAATATGTTGCAACAGAATATAATACAGCCTTCGTCTAGTCCCTGGAGCTCACCAATTGTCTTGGTAAGAAAAAAGGATGGTACGACTAGATTTTGCGTTGACTATCGGAAGTTGAATGCAGTCACTAGGAAGGATAGCTACCCACTCCCTCGAATCGACGACGCTCTCGATGCACTTGCGGGATCTAAGTACTTTACTACTCTCGATCTTCAGTCAGGTTACCATCAGGTTGCCATGGATCCATATTCTCAGTCAAAAACAGCTTTCATATCCCATGCTGGACTATTTGAATATAATGTTATGAGTTTTGGGCTGACAAACGCACCTCCTACATTTCAGCGTCTTATGTCACGTGTCTTAGCTGGCTTAGAATGGAAACTGTGCTTGATTTACATTGACGATATTATTGTATTCTCTTCTGATTTTGAAGATCATTTACATCGATTATCTTCAGTGTTCGATCGGTTGCGTGAAGCTAATTTGAAATTGAAACCCAGCAAATGTCATTTCGCTCGTCACAGTGTCAAATTTCTAGGCTTTGTCGTCTCTCCTGAGGGTGTGTCACCAGACCCTGATAAGCTGACAGCTGTACATAGCTTTCCTGTGCCACAGAATGTAAAAGATATTCGAAGTTTTCTTGGTCTTTGCAACTATTATCGTCGCTTTGTACATAACTTTGCTCAAATTGCCTCACCTTTGAATCATCTTACTCGCAAGAATGTCGAATTCGCCTGGAGCGCTGAATGTCAGCAAGCATTTGAAGATTTGAAACGTAATCTTTGCTCGAACCCAGTCCTTGCATATCCCAGCTTCACGGAGCCTTTCCATCTTTACACAGACGCTAGTAGCTCCGCTCTTGGTTGTATCTTAGGCCAGCGCATTGACAATGTCGAATATGTAGTCTCTTATGGTGGTCGTGAGCTCAGTAGTGCTGAAAACGATATAGCGCAACGGAACGCGAAGCTTTGGCCGTGGTTGACGGTATCAAACGTTATCAACCGTATTTGTACGGTCGTAAATTCTTTGTCCATACCGACCACAGTAGTTTAGCATGGCTCATGAAAATCAAGGACCCAACTGGCAGACTTGCTCGATGGGCTCTCCTCTTGCAACAGTTTGATTTCGACATCCTATATCGCCCAGGTTTGGCTAATGGTAATGCGGACGCTCTTTCTCGTCGCTCTTATGCTTCTTCGCCCGTTTCTGCTCTATTGCCGCCTGTTTCTCTGCCTGTCGTCTCAATTGAGCATCCATGTCCTGCTCCTCCACAGTTATCGCAGCTGCAACGCGAAGATCGTGATCTTTGTGCTATTATCAACTATCTGGAGACTTCTCAGTTACCAAGTGACGATTCTAGAGCTCGGGCTTTGCTTCTCTCAGCCGATTCCTACTACATTGATGAGAATGGAATTCTTTGCCACTTATGGACTCCCGGCAAGCGTCAGGTTCAGTCATTACGTTCTCAAGTCGTCATCCCTGCCAGCCTCCGTCGCGAAATATTGATTTCATGCCATGATGAGCCTACTGGTGGTCACTTGAGTGTTTTCAAAACGTATGAAAAAGTACGCTCTCGCTTCTTTTGGCAAGGCATGTTTAAAGATATAGAACATTGGTGTTTGTCCTGTGTGGACTGCGCAATGAAGAAATCACCTCGGGGACACAAGAAAGCTCCTCTACTGCCTATTCCCGTTGAAGGGCGTTCGATCGCGTCGCAATGGACATAATGGGCCCCTTACCTGTCACCAACGATGGCAATCGTTATATTATTGTCTTTTCCGACTATTACACGCGCTGGCCGGAAGCATTTGCATTGCCTTCCACTGAAGCCCCACGTATAGCTGAGTTACTTGTTAACGAAATCCTTGCTCGCCATGGTGCCCCTAAAACATTATTGTCGGATCGTGGTTCAAACTTTCTTGCTTCAATCGTCAAAGAAGTATGTAAATTAATCAACACACGCCAGCTACATACCACAGCGTATCATCCGCAGACGGACGGATTAGTTGAGCGCTTTAACAGCACATTGGCCGACGCTTTATCCATGTACGTCAGCAGTAATCAAAAGGACTGGGATCGTCACTTATCGCTTGTGTTATTCGCATTTCGTGTAGCACCTCACGCTTCAACGCACGAATCACCGTTTTATCTATTGTATGGACGTGAGCCCCGTCTGCCGATTGATGCTGCGCTTCTGCCCCCAACACCGTCTCTGTCTTCGTCCGTCGCTCAACACAGAGCTCGAATTGTTGAAAACCTCGAAAACGCTCGTCGTATCGTTAAGTCAAATACCGAATTAGCGCAACTGCGTATGAAACAACAGTACGATAAACGCAGTGCTCCCGTACCTTTCGATATCGGCTCCAAAGTTTGGGTGTATACACCAAAAAGCCGCAAAGGGCTCTCCAAAAAGTTAGCGCATAACTACCATGGACCATACCGCATCGTTTCCAAGCTTTCACCGGTCCACTTCAAGCTCCAGACCACAGATAATCGCCCTGTTAGCGTCCCGGTTCACGCAAACCGGATGAAGCCATACATCGACCCTAATGCTCGACCGATCTCCGCACCATCCATCGATGATTCGTCACTTGATCTCGCCGATAATGATCTACCACCTGATAGTTTCCTCGCAAATGATACTAAAGTGGACAATATGGCTCACCACTCAGCTACTGAACCTACAATTACTCGTCCAGAAGACCTGTTTACTCCGCAACAGATTCATCCCACTTGATTCTTTTGGCGAGCCAGGAGGCTCTCTCTTAAAAGGGGAGGGTGATGTTGAACAATTAAACCAAATGGTTGAAGAAGAGGTCATGTTTCGAAGAAGAGGTTGATGAACCTTGAACTTTGGTTATTTTTAGTTGTTTTGTTGCGTAATGTTTAATCGAACGATTCATAGACTTTGCTAGAACATTTTACACTATTACTATTTTCTGATTGGACAGTTATTTAATCGTATCATATATACTCGCTTCTTATTGGTTTTTAGGTTTTTAGTTAGGGCGTTTTGCCATGTGCTTTCTGATTATAAAAGGTTTTGAGCAGTTAATTTTAAGGGAGTTGATGTTACGATTTGTAAAGTAAAGCTTACAGCGCTGTCGTCTGTCTGAAGTGAATCCTGTCGTGCTGCGGTCCTGGTTCAACCTTATAAAGGTCGTAAGTCAAACTTTTGCCCTTTAGTAGAAGTAATTTCAAGCTGATATATCATTGTTATAAATCTGTCGTATAACTACCCCCCTAACCCCAACCCTAACCCTAACCTAACCCCAACCCTAACCCCAACCCTAACCCTAACCCCAACCCCAACCCCAACCCCCCCAACCCCTAACCCCTAACCCAACCCCAACCCCTAACCCCAACCCCTAACCCTAACCCCCCAACCCCCCTAACCCCAACCCCAACCCTAACCCCCTAACCCCAACCCCCCAACCCTAACCCCAACCCAACCCCAACCCTAACCCCAACCCCAACCCTAACCCTAACCCTAACCCCTAACCCTAACCCCCTAACCCTAACCTAACCCTAACCCCTACCCCCCAACCCCAACCCCAACCCCTAACCCCTAACCCCTAACCCCAACCCCCTAACCCAACCCTAACCCTAACCCCTAACCCTAACCCTAACCCCTAACCCCTAACCTAACCCCTAACCCTAACCTAACCCTAACCCTAACCCCAACCCTAACCCCCCTAACCCCAACCCCTAACCTGGTGAATGTAAAGGTGGGAGACCCTTAGTAAAAGCCAAGGTAAAGGTTAACCCCTAAAGCTGGGAGGGTATGAGTAAAGGTGGGAGAGTGTTAGTAAAAGTGGGAGGGCAATGTAAAGGTGAAAGGGTGATACTAAAGGTGGGAGGGTTTGAGTAAAGGTGGGAGAGTATGAGTGAGGGTGGGATAGTATACTAAACGTGGGAGGGTAATACTGAAGGTGGGAGGGTATGTTAAAGGTGGGAGGGTATGATTAAGGGTGGGAGGGTAATACTAAAGGTGGGAGGGTATGAGTAATGGTGGGAGGGTATACTAAAGGTGGGAGGGTATGAGTAAGGGTGGGAGGGTAATATTAAATGTGGGAGGGTATACTAAAGGTGGGAGGGTATGTTAAAGGTGGGAGGGCAATACTAAAGGTGGGAGGGTATGAGTAAAGGTAGGAGGTGTGGTAAAGGTGGAAGGGTGTTAGTAAAGGTGTTAGTAAAGACTTACTATTTGCTGATTATTTGGGGATAAATTATTCTTCCTAATTCGGCTCTATCCGATAGAAAAATATTATATATACCACTATGAGCTATTTAGGAGCTTTTTTGAAGGTTTGCGCATTTATTTCTGAAGAAAAAAGCAGGTATTTAAAACCCCCAATATTGGCATATTTTTAGCCATTTTTCTGGGCTATAGACATACTATTTTGCTGATTTTTTGGGATAAATTTTTCTTCCTAATTCGACTCCATCTGATCAGAAAATACTTTATATAAACCTATGAGCAATTTAGGGGCTTTATGTGAGTTTGCGCATTTATTTCTGAAGCAAAAGCGGGTTTTTTAAACCCCCAGAAAATACCTTCAAGGATCTGTTTCGTATTTCCGTCTGAAGCTAAGAAAGGTACCAGAAGATATGGTGATAAAATAGAGGAATCACTTCAAAACAAAGTTCAAGCATGTCCAAAAATGCTTCCACTATTTCTACTAATTTAAGAAAAAGGCTTCAGTGAAATTTTTATTTATGTTTATCAATCAAGTATTCAAGTAGCTTTTGGCGGGACTTTATCATTGTTTAATTTCTTTAGGAGAAACAGAGAGCAGTAAAAAGCTGTAAACAAGAAACTTTGGGCCTCAAGGCTGATCTTTGGCCCATTTTGCACCAATAACAGCTAATTAAGCCTGGAAATTGAAAGAGGTTTTGTTATGAAGAATTTCTAAACCCTAACCCTATCCCTAACCCTAACCCTAACCCTAACCCTAACCCTAACCCTAACCCTAACCTGGTGAATGTAAAGGTGGGAGAGTGTTAGTAAAAGTGGGAGGGCAATGTAAAGGTGAAAGGATGATACTAAAGGTGGGAGGGTTTGAGTAAAGGTGGGAGAGTATGAGTGAGGGTGGGAGGGTATACTAAAGGTGGGAGGGTAATACTGAAGGTGGGAGGGTATGTTAAATGTGGGAGCGTATGATTAAGGGTGGGAGGGTAATACTAAAGGTGGGAGGGTATGAGTAATGGTGGGAGGGTATACTAAAGGTGAGAGGGTATGAGTAAGGGTGGGAGGGTATGAGTGAGGGTGGGAGGTATACTAAAGGTGGGAGGTAATACTAAAGGTGGGAGGGTATGTTAAAGGTGGGAGGTATGAGTAAGGGTGAGAGGGTATGAGTAATGGTGGGAGGGTATACTAAAGGTGGGAGGGTATGAGTAAGGGTGGGAGGGTAATACTAAAGGTGGGAGGGTATGAGTAATGGTGGGAGGGTATACTAAAGGTGGGAGGGTATGAGTAAGGGTGGGAGGGTAATATTAAAGGTGGGAGGGTATGAGTAAAGGTAAGAGGGTGTGGTAATGGTGGAAGGGTGTTAGTAAAGGTGTTAGTAAAGACTTACTATTTGCTGATTATTTGGGGATAAATTATTCTTCCTAATTCGGCTCTATCCGATAGAAAAATATTATATATACCACTATGAGCTATTTAGGAGCTTTTTTGAAGGTTTGCGCATGGTTTTCTGAAGAAAAAAGCAGGTATTTAAAACCCCCAATATTGGCATATTTTTAGCCATTTTTCTGGGCTATAGACATACTATTTTGCTGATTTTTTAGGATAAATTTTTCTTCCTAATTCGTCTCTATCTGATCAGAAAATACTTTATATAAACCTATAAGCTATTTAGGGGCTTTTTTGTGAGTTTGCGCATTTATTTCTGAAGCAAAAGCGGGTTTTTTAAACCCCCAGAAAATACCTTATATACCCCTTTGAGCTATTTAGGAGCTTTATTGTGAGTTTGCGCATTTATTTCTGAAGAAAAAAGCGGGTTTTTTAAACCTCCAATTTTGGCATATTTTTAGCCATTTTCCTGGGCTATAGACTTGCTATTTTGCTGATTTTTTGGGGATAAATGTTTCTTCCTAATTCGACTCTATCTGATAGAAAAATACTTTATATATACCCCTATGAGCTATTTAAGAGCTTTTTTGTAGGTTTGCGCATTTATTATTAAGAAAAAAGCGGGTATTTAAAACCCCCAATTTTGGCATATTTTAATCCATTTTCCTGGGCTATAGACTTACTATTTTGCTGATTTTTTGGGGATAAATTTTTCTTCTTAATTCGACTCTATCTGATAGAAAAATACTATATATACCCCTATGAGCTATTTAGGAGCTTTTTTGAAGGTTTGCGCATTTACTTATGAAGAAAAAAGCAGGTAGTTAAAACCCCCAATTTTGACATATTTTTAGCCATTTTCATGGGCTAGAGACTTACTATTTTGCTGATTTTTTGGGGATAAATTTTTCTTCCTAATTCGACTCTGTCTGATCAGAAAATACTTTATATACCCCTATGAGCTATTTAAGAGCTTTCTTGTGAGTTTGCGCATTTATTTCTGAAGAAAAAAGCAAGGATCTGTTTCGTATTTCCGTCTGAAGCTAATAAAATTACCAGAAAATATGGTAATAAAATAGAGGAATCACTTCCAAACAAAGTTCAAGCATGTCCAAAAATGCTTCCACTATTTCTACTAATTTAAGAAAAAGGCTTCAGTGAAATTTTTAATAAATTAGATAGTTGATGAATTTGTTTGTTGGTTTGTTAGTTTGTTAGATAGTTAGTTTGTAAGCTGCTCAATTAGGTTGCAAGCATAGCTTGTATATTAGTTAGTTAGTAAGAGAGAGAGTAATGTAGTTAGCTGGTTAGTTAGTTACTAAGTTAGTTAGTTTGTGAGTAAATTAGATTGTTTTCGAAGTTGTTTATTAGTTAGTTAGTTTGCTAGTTAGTTTGTTTGTAAGCTGCTTATTATTTTGCCAGCATAGCTTGTATCTTAGTTAGTTAGTAAGATAGAGAGTTAGTTAGTTGAATGGCTAGTTAATTACTTATTGAGTTAGTTTGTTAGCAATTAGAGAGTTTGGAAGGTTGTTTGTTAGTTAGTTAGTTAGTTAATTAGTTAATTAGCCAGCTAGTTGGCTATGTTGCAAGCATAGCTTTCATGTTAGTTAGTTAGTTAGTTAGAAAGTTAGTTAGTTAGTTAGTTAGTTAGTTAGTTAATGAAATAGTTAGCGAGCTGGTTAGTTACTTTGCAAGCATAGCTTTCATGTTAGTTAGTTAGTTAGTTAGTTAGTTAGTTAGTTAGTTAGTTTGCTAGTAAATTAGATAGTTAGTGAGCTTGTTCTTTAGTTAGTTAGTTGGTTAGTTAGTTAGTTATTGAGTCAGTGAGTGAGCTTGCTGTTTATTTAGGTTGAAAGCATAGCTTGAATATTGGCTAGTCAGTTAGTTAGTTAGTTAGATTGACAAGTTCATTTGCTTGTTAGTTGGTTTTTTTAGTAAGTTAGTTTGTAAGCCGCTCAATTAGATTGCAAGCATAGCTTGTATGTTAGTTAATTAATAAGATAGAGCGTAAGGTAGTTAGTTGGTTAGTTTGTTACTTAGTTAGTTAGTTTGTGAGTAAATTAGATAGTTTTCGAGGTTGCTTATTAGTTAGTTGGTTTGCTTGTTAATTTGTTTGTAAGCTGCTTAAATTTTGTTGCAGGCATAGCTTCTACGTTAGTTAGTTATTAAGATAGAGAGTTAGTTAGTTGAATGGTTAGTTAATTACTTATTGAGTTAGTTTGTTAGCAAATTAGATAGTTAGCGAGCTTTTTTGTTAGTTAGTTAATAAGTTAGTTAGTTAATTAGTTAGTTAGCGAGTTGATTAGTTACTTTGCAAGCATAGCTTTCATGTTAGTTAGTTAGTTAGTTAGTTAGTTAGTTAGTTAGATAGATAGTTTGCTAGTAAATTAGATAGTTAGTGAGCTTGTTCTTTAGTTAGTTAAATTGTTAGTTAGTTAGTTAGTGAATCAATGAATTAGCTAGCTGTTTGTTTATGTTGAAAGGCAAGCTTGTATATTGGCTAGTTAGTTAGTTAGTTAGTTTGATATTTTGTTAGTGAATTTAATAGTTTGGGAGTTTGTTTGTTGGTTAGTTAGTTTGTTAGTTAGTTAGTTTGTAAGTTGCTCAATGAGGTTGCAATCATAGCTTGTATGTCAGTTATTAAGTAAGATAGAGAGTAAAGTAGATAGTTGGTTAGTTAGTTAGTTAGTTAGTTTGTGAGTAAATTAGATAGTTTTCGAGGTTGCTTATTAGTTAGGTGGTTTGCTAGTTAGTTTGTTTGTAAGCTGCTTAATTTAATTGCAGGCCTAGCGTCTATGTTAGTTAGTTATTAAGATAGAGAGTTAGTTATTTGAATGGTTAGTTAATTAATTATTTAGTTAGTTTGTTAGTAAATGAGAGAGTTTGCGAGGTTGTTTTAAGTTAGTTAGTTAGTTAGTTAGTTAGTTAATAAGCGAGCTGGTTAGTTAATTTGCAAGCATAGCATTCATGTTAGTTAGTTAGTTAGTTAGTTAGTTAGGTAGTTAGTTAGTTAGTTAGTAAGTTAGTTTGCTTGTTAGTTAGTATGCCAACTTGTTAGTTACGTTGTAAGCATAGCTCTCATGTTAGTTAGTTAGTTAGTTAGTTAGTTTGTTAGTTAGTTAGTTAGTTTGCTAGTAAATTAGATAGTTTGCGGGCTTGTTTGTTAGTTAATTAGTCGGTTAGTTAATTAGTTAGTTAGCGAGCTGGTTAGTTACTTTGCAAGCATAGCTTTCATGTTAGTTAGTTAGTTAGTTAGTTAGTTAGTTAGTTAGTTAGATAGTTTGCTAGTAAATTAGATAGTTATCGAGCTTGTTTGTTTGTTTGTTAGTTAGTTAGGCAAGCATGTATATTGGCTAGTTAGTTAGTTAGTTAGTTAGATAGTTTCTTAGTAAATTTGATAGTTGGCGAGTTTGTTTGTTGGTTAGTTAGTTTGTTAGTTAGTTAGTTTGTAAGTTGCTCAATTAGGTTGCAATCATAGCTTGCATTTTAGGTAGTTAGTAAGATAGAGAGTAATGTAGTTAGTTGGTTAGCTAGTAACTTAGTTAGTTAGTTTGTGAGTAAATTAGATAGTTTTCGAGGTTGTTTATTTGTTTGTTGGTTTGCTTGTTAGTTTGTTTGTAAGCTGCTTAATTTTGTTGCAGGCATAGCTTCTATTTTAGTTAGTTATTAAGATAGAGAGTTAGTTAGTTGAATGGTTAGTTAATTACTTTTTGAGTTAGTTTGTTAGCAAATTAGATAGTTAGCGAGCTTGTTAGTTAGTTAGTTAGTCAGTTAGTTAGTTAATTAGTTAGTTAGCGAGTAGGTTAGTTACTTTGCAAGCATAGCTTTCATGTTAGTTAGTTAGTTAGTTAGTTAGTTAGTTAGATAGATAGTTTCCTAGTAAATTAGATAGTTAGTGAGCTTGTTCTTTAATTAGTTAATTGGTTAGTTAGTTAGTTATTGAATCAATGAATTAGCTAGCTGTTTGTTTAGGTTGACAGCCAAGCTTGTATATTGGCTAGTTAGTTAGTTAGTTAGTTAGATAGTTTGTTAGTAAATTTAATAGTTGGCGAGTTTGTTTGTTGGTTAGTTAGTTTGTTAGTTAGTTAGTTTTTAAGTTGCTCAATTAGGTTGCAATCATAGCTTGTATGTTAGTTAGTTAGTAAGATAGAGAGTAAGGTAGTTAGTTGGTTAGTTAGTTAATTAGTTAGTTAGTTTGTGAGAAAATTAGATAGTTTTCGAGGTTGTTTATTAGTTAGTTGGTTTGCTAGTTAGTTTGTTTGTAATCTGCTTAATTTTGCTGCAGGCCTAGCTTCTATGTTAGTTAGTTAGTAAGATAGAGAGTTAGTTGAATGGTTTGTTAATTACTTATTTAGTTAGTTTGTTAGTAAATGAGAGAGTTTGCGAGGTTGTTTTTTAGTTAGCTAATTAGTTAGTTAGTTAGTTAGTTAGTTATTTAGCCAGCTAGTTAGTTACGTTACAAGCATAGCTCTCATGTTAGTTAGTTAGTTAGTTAGAAAGTTAGTTAGTTAGTTAATTTGCTAGTAAATTAGATAGTTAGCGAGCTTGTTAGTTAGTTAGTTAGTTAGTTAGTTAGCTAGCTAGTTAGTTGTTGATTCAGTGAGTTAGCTAGCTGTTTATTTAGGTTGAAAGCATAACTTGTATATTGGCTAGTTAGTTAGTTAGTTAGTTAGATAGGTTGTTAGTAAATTAGATAGTTGGCGAGTTTGTATGTTTGTTAGTTGATTTGTTAGTTAGTTAGTTTGTAAGCCGCTCAATAAGATTGCAAGCATAGCTTGTATGTTAGTTAATTAGTAAGATAGAAATTGAGGTAGTAATTTGGTTAGTTAGTTACTTAGTTAGTTAGTTTGTGAGTAAATTAGATAGTTTCCGAGGTTGCTTATTAGTTAGTTGGTTTGCTAGGTAGTTTTTTTGGAAGCTGCTTAATTTTGTAGCAGGCATAGCTTGTATGTTAGTTAGTTAGTAAGATAGAGAGTTAGTTAGTTGAATGGTTAGTTAATTACTTATTTAGTTAATTTGTTAGTAAATGAGAGAGTTAGCGAGGTTGTTTTTTAGTTAGTTAGTTAGTTAGTTAGTTAATTAGTTAGTTAGCGAGCTGGTTAGTTACTTTGCAAGCATAGCTTTCATGTTAGTTAGTTAATTAGTTAGTTAGTTAGTTAGTTGGTTAGTTGGTTAGTTAGTTAGTTAGTTAGTTAGTTAATTAGTTAGTTAGATAGCTTGCTAGTAAATTAGATAGTTAGTGAGCTTGTTCTTTAGTTAGTTAGTTGGTTAGTTAGTTAGTTATTGAGTCAGTGAGTTAGTTTGCTGTTTATTTAGGTTGAAAGCATAGCTTGTATATTGGCTAGTCAGTTAGTTAGTTAGTTAGATAGGTTGTTAGTAAATTAGATAGTTGGCAAGTTTGTTTGTTTGTTAGTTGGTTTGTTATTTAGTTAGTTTGTAAGCCGCTAAATTAGATTGCAAGCATAGCTTGTATGTTAGTTAGTTAGTAAGAAAGAGAGTAAGGTAGTTAGTTGGTTAGTTAGTTACTTCGTTAGTTAGTTTGTGAGTAAATTAGATAGTATTCGATGTTGTTTATTAGTTAGTTGCTTTGCTAGTTATTTTGTTTGTAAGCTGCTTAATTTTGCTGCAGGCCTAGCTTCTATGTTAGTTAGTTAGTAAGATAGAGAGTTAGTTAGTTGAATGGTTTGTTAATTACTTATTTAGTTAGTTTGTTAGTAAATGAGAGAGTTTTACGAGGTTGTTTTTTAGTTAGTTAGTTAGTTAGTTAGTTAGTTAGTTAGTTAGTTAGTTAGCGAGCTGGTTAGTTACTTTGCAAGCATAGCTTTCATGTTAGTTAGTTAGTTAGTTAGTTAGCTAGCTAGTTAGTTAGTTAGCTAGTTAGTTATTTAGATAGTTCGCTAGTAAATTAGATAGTTAGTGAGCTTGCTCTATAGTTAGTTAGTTGGTTAGTTAGTTAGTTAGTGAATCAATGAGTTAGCTAGCTGTTTGTTTGGGTTGAAGGCCTAGCTTGTATATTTGCTGGTTAGTTAGTTAGTTAGTTAGTTAATTAGCCAGCTAGTTAGTTACGTTGCAAGCATAGCTTTCATGTTAGTTAGTTAGTTAGTTAGTTACAAAGTTAGTTAGTTAGTTAATTTGCTAGTAAATTAGATAGTTAGCAAGCTTGTTTGTTAGCTACTTAGTTAGTTAGTTAGCTAGTTAGTTATTGAGTCAGTAAGTTAGCTAACTGTTTATTTAGGCTGAAAGCATAGCTTGTATATTTGCTACTTAGTTAGTTAGTTAGTTAGATAGGTTGTTAGTAAATTAGATAGTTGGCGACTTTGTTTGTTGGTTAGTTGGTTTGTTAGTTAGTTAGGTTGTCAGCCGCTCAATTAGATTGCAAGCATAGCTTGTATGTTAGTTAATTAGTAAGATAGGAGTAAGGTAGTTAGTTGGTTAGTTAGTTACTTAGTTAGTTAGTTTGTTAGTAAATGAGAGAGTTTGCGAGCTTGTTTTTTAGTTAGTTAGTTAGTTAGTTAGTCAATCAGCCAGCTAGTTAGTTACGTTGCAAGAATAGCTTTCATGTTAGTTAGTTAGTTAGTTAGAAAGTTAGTTAGTTAGTTAACTTGCTAGTAAATTAGATAGTTAACAAGCTTGTTTGTTAGTTAGTTTGTTAGTTAGCTAGTTAGTCATTGAGTCAGTGAGTTGGCTAGCTGTTTATTTAGGCTGAAAGCATAGCTTGTATATTATAGTTAGTTAGTTAGTTATTTAGATAGGTTGTTAGTAAATTAGATAGTTGGCGAGTTTTTTGTTTGTTAGTTGGTTTGTTAGTTAATTAGTTACTTAGAGGGCTGGTTAGTTACTTTGCAAGCATAGCTTTCATGTTAGTAAGTAAGTTAGCTTTAGTTAGTTAGTTAGATAGTTTGCTACTAAATTAGATAGTTAGTGAGCTTGTTCGTTAGATAGTTAGTTGGTTAGTTAGTTAGTTAGTGAATCAATGAGTTAGCCAGCTGTTTTTTTAGGTTGAAACCCTAGCTTGTATATTGGCTACTTAGTTAGTTAGTTAGTTAGAAAGTTTGTTACTAAATTAGATCGTTGACGAATTTGTTTGTTGGTTTGTTAGTTTGTTAGATAGTTAGTTTGTAAGCTGCTCAATTAGGTTGCAAGCATAGCTTGTATATTTGTTAGTTAGTAAGAGAGAGAGTAATGTAGTTAGTTGGTTAGTTAGTTAGTTAGTTAGTTAGTTAATTAGTTTGTTTGTTAATTAGTAAGCCAGCTAGTTAGTTACGTTGCAAGCATAGCTCTCATGTTAGTTAGTTAGTTAGTTAGTTAATTAGTTAGTTAGTTAGTTAGTTTGCTAGTAAATTAGATAGTTAGTGAGCTTGTTCTTTAGTTAGTTAGTTGGTTAGTTAGTTAGTTATTGAGTCAGTGAGTTAGCTTGCTGTTTATTTAGGCTGAAAGCATCTAACCTAACCTAACCCTAACCTAACCTAACCTAACCTAACCTAACCTAACCTAACCTAACCTAACCTAACCTAACCTAACCTAACCTAACCTAACCTAACCTAACCTAACCTAACCCTAACCTAACCTAACCTAACCTAACCTAACCTAACCTAACCTAACCTAACCTAACCTAACCTAACCTAACCTAACCTAACCTAACCCTAACCTAACCTAACCTAACCCTAAACCTAACCCTAACCTAACCTAACCTAACCTAACCCCTAACCTAACCTAACCTAACCTAACCTAACCTAACCTAACCTAACCTAACCTAACCTAACCTAACCCTAACCTAACCTAACCTAACCCTAACCTAACCTAACCTAACCTAACCTAACCTAACCTAACCCTAACCCCCTAACCTACTAACCCTACCTAACCCCTAACCTAACCTAACCTAACCTAACCCCTAACCTAACCTAACCTACCCTAACCTAACCTAACCCCTAACCTAACCTAACCTAACCTAACCTAACCCTAACCTAACCTAACCCTAACCTAACCCCTAACCTAACCTAACCCTAACCTAACCTAACCCCTAACCCCTAACCTAACCTAACCTAACCTAACCTAACCTAACCTAACCTAACCTAACCCTAAACCTAACCTAACCTAACCTAACCTAACCTAACCTTAACCCTAACCTAACTAACCCTAACCTAACCTAACCCTAACCTAACCCTAACCTAACCTAACCTAACCTAAACCCTAACCTAACCTAACCTAACCTAACCTAACCTAACCTAACCTAACCTAACCTAACCTAACCTAACCTAACCTAACCTAACCTAACCTAACCTAACCTAACCCTAACCCTAACCTAACCTAACCTAACCCTAACCTAACCTAACCTAACCTAACCTAACCTAACCTAACCTAACCTAACCTAACCTAACCTAACCTAACCTAACCTAACCTAACCTAACCTAACCCTAACCCTAACCTAACCTAACCTAACCTAACCTAACCTAACCTAACCTAACCTAACCTAACCTAACCTAACCTAACCTAACCTAACCCTAACCTAACCTAACCTAACCTAACCTAACCTAACCCTAACCTAACCTAACCTAACCTAACCTAACCTAACCTAAACCCTAACCTAACCCTAAACCTAACCTAACCTAACCTAACCTAACCCTAACCCTAACCCCTAACCCTAACCTAACCCTAACCTAAACCTAACCTAACCCTAACCCTAACCCTAACCTAACCTAACATACTAAAGCTGGGAGGTATGAGTAAAAGGTGGGAGAGTGTTAGTAAAAGTGGGAGGGCAATGTAAAGGTGAAAGGTGATACTAAAGGTGGGAGGTTTGAGTAAAGGTGGGAGAGTATGAGTGAAAGTGGGAGGGCATACTAAAGGTGGGGTGATACTAAAGGTAAGGGTACTAAAGGTGGGAGGGTATGAGTAAGGTTGGAGGTGTGAGGTATGAGTAAAGGTGGGAGGGTAATAAAGGTAAAGATGGGAGGGTATCTTAAAGGTGGGAGGGTATGAATAAGGGTGAGAGGGTAATACTAAAGGTGGGAGGGTATGAGTAATGGTGGGAGGTATACTAAAGGTGGGAGGGTATGAGTAAGGATGGGAGGGTAATACTAAAGGTGGGAGGGTATGAGTAAAGGTAAAAGGGTGTGGTAATGGTGGAAGGGTGTTAGTAAAGGTGTTAGTAAAGACTTACTATTTGCTGATTATTTGGGGATAAATTATTCTTCCTAATTCGGCTCTATCCGATAGAAAAATATTATATATACCACTATGAGCTATTTAGGAGCTTTTTTGAAGGTTTGCGCATGGTTTTCTGAAGAAAAAAGCAGGTATTTAAAACCCCCAATATTGGCATATTTTTAGCCATTTTTCTGGGCTATAGACATACTATTTTGCTGATTTTTTGGGATAAATTTTTCTTCCTAATTCGACTCTATCTGATCAGAAAATACTTTATATAAACCTATGAGCTATTTAGGGGCTTTTTTGTGAGTTTGCGCATTTATTTCTGAAGCAAAAGCGGGTTTTTTAAACCCCCAGAAAATACCTTATATACCCCTTTGAGCTATTTAGGAGCTTTATTGTGAGTTTGCGCATTTATTTCTGAAGAAAAAAGCGGGTTTTTTAAACCTCCAATTTTGGCATATTTTTAGCCATTTTCCTGGGCTATAGACTTGCTATTTTGCTGATTTTTTGGGGATAAATGTTTCTTCCTAATTCGACTCTATCTGATAGAAAAATACTATATATATACCCCTATGAGCTATTTAAGAGCTTTTTTGTAGGTTTGCGCATTTACTTCTAAGAAAAAAGCGGGTATTTAAAACCCCCAATTTTGGCATATTTTAATCCATTTTCCTGGGCTATAGACTTACTATTTTGCTGATTTTTGGGGATAAATTTTTCTTCTTAATTCGACTCTATCTGATAGAAAATACTATATATACCCCTATGAGCTATTTAGGAGCTTTTTTGAAGGTTTGCGCATTTACTTATGAAGAAAAAAGCAGGTAGTTAAAACCCCCAATTTTGACATATTTTTAGCCATTTTCATGGGCTAGAGACTTACTATTTTGCTGATTTTTTGGGGATAAATTTTTCTTCCTAATTCGACTCTGTCTGATCAGAAAATACTTTATATACCCCTATGAGCTATTTAAGAGCTTTCTTGTGAGTTTGCGCATTTATTTCTGAAGAAAAAAGCAAGGATCTGTTTCGTATTTCCGTCTGAAGCTAATAAAATTACCAGAAAATATTGTAATAAAATAGAGGAATCACTTCCAAACAAAGTTCAAGCATGTCCAAAAATGCTTCCACTATTTCTACTAATTTAAGAAAAAAGCTTCAGCGAAATTTTTACTAAATTAGATAGTTGATGAATTTGTTTGTTGGTTTGTTAGTTTGTTAGATAGTTAGTTTGTAAGCTGCTCAATTAGGTTGCAAGCATAGCTTGTATATTAGTTAGTTAGTAAGAGAGAGAGTAATGTAGTTAGCTGGTTAGTTAGTTACTTAGTTAGTTAGTTTGTGAGTAAATTAGATTGTTTTCGAAGTTGTTTATTAGTTAGTTAGTTTGCTAGTTAGTTTGTTTGTAAGCTGCTTATTATTTTGCCAGCATAGCTTGTATCTTAGTTAGTTAGTAAGATAGAGAGTTAGTTAGTTGAATGGCTAGTTAATTACTTATTGAGTTAGTTTGTTAGCAAATTAGAGAGTTTGGAAGGTTGTTTGTTAGTTAGTTAGTTAGTTAATTAGTTAATTAGCCAGCTAGTTGGCTATGTTGCAAGCATAGCTTTCATGTTAGTTAGTTAGTTAGTTAGAAAGTTAGTTAGTTAGTTAGTTAGTTAGTTAGTTAATGAAATAGTTAGCGAGCTGGTTAGTTACTTTGCAAGCATAGCTTTCATGTTAGTTAGTTAGTTAGTTAGTTAGTTAGTTAGTTAGTTAGTTAGTTAGTTAGTTAGTTTGCTAGTAAATTAGATAGTTAGTGAGCTTGTTCTTTAGTTAGTTAGTTGGTTAGTTAGTTAGTTATTGAGTCAGTGAGTGAGCTTGCTGTTTATTTAGGTTGAAAGCATAGCTTGAATATTGGCTAGTCAGTTAGTTAGTTAGTTAGATTGACAAGTTCATTTGCTTGTTAGTTGGTTTTTTAGTAAGTTAGTTTGTAAGCCGCTCAATTAGATTGCAAGCATAGCTTGTATGTTAGTTAATTAATAAGATAGAGCGTAAGGTAGTTAGTTGGTTAGTTTGTTACTTAGTTAGTTAGTTTGTGAGTAAATTAGATAGTTTTCGAGGTTGCTTATTAGTTAGTTGGTTTGCTTGTTAGTTTGTTTGTAAGCTGCTTAAATTTTATTGCAGGCATAGCTTCTACGTTAGTTAGTTATTAAGATAGAGAGTTAGTTAGTTGAATGGTTAGTTAATTACTTATTGAGTTAGTTTGTTAGCAAATTAGATAGTTAGCGAGCTTTTTTGTTAGTTAGTTAATAAGTTAGTTAGTTAATTAGTTAGTTAGCGAGTTGGTTAGTTACTTTGCAAGCATAGCTTTCATGTTAGTTAGTTAGTTAGTTAGTTAGTTAGTTAGTTAGATAGATAGTTTGCTAGTAAATTAGATAGTTAGTGAGCTTGTTCTTTAGTTAGTTAAATTGTTAGTTAGTTAGTTAGTGAATCAATGAATTAGCTAGCTGTTTGTTTAGGTTGAGAGGCAAGCTTGTATATTGGCTAGTTAGTTAGTTAGTTAGTTTGATATTTTGTTAGTGAATTTAATAGTTTGGGAGTTTGTTTGTTGGTTAGTTAGTTTGTTAGTTAGTTAGTTTGTAAGTTGCTCAATGAGGTTGCAATCATAGCTTGTATGTTAGTTATTTAGTAAGATAGAGAGTAAGGTAGATAGTTGGTTAGTTAGTTAGTTAGTTAGTTTGTGAGTAAATTAGATAGTTTTCGAGGTTGCTTATTAGTTAGGTGGTTTGCTAGTTAGTTTGTTTGTAAGCTGCTTAATTTAATTGCAGGCCTAGCGTCTATGTTAGTTAGTTATTAAGATAGAGAGTTAGTTATTTGAATGGTTAGTTAATTAATTATTTAGTTAGTTTGTTAGTAAATGAGAGAGTTTGAGAGGTTGTTTTTTAGTTAGTTAGTTAGTTAGTTAGTTAGTTAGTTAGTATGCGAGCTGGTTAGTTAATTTGCAAGCATAGCATTCATGTTAGTTAGTTAGTTAGTTAGTTAGTTAGTTAGTTAGTTAGTTAGGTAGTTAGTTAGTTAGTTAGTAAGTTAGTTTGCTTGTTAGTTAGTATGCCAACTTGTTAGTTACGTTGTAAGCATAGCTCTCATGTTAGTTAGTTAGTTAGTTAGTTAGTTTGTTAGTTAGTTAGTTAGTTTGCTAGTAAATTAGATAGTTTGCGGGCTTGTTTGTTAGTTAGTTAGTCGGTTAGTTAATTAGTTAGTTAGCGAGCTGGTTAGTTACTTTGCAAGCATAGCTTTCATGTTAGTTAGTTAGTTAGTTAGATAATTTGCTAGTAAATTAGATAGTTATCGAGCTTGTTCGTTTGTTAGTTAGTTAGTTAGGCAAGCATGTATATTGGCTAGTTAGTTAGTTAGTTAGTTAGATAGTTTCTTAGTAAATTTGATAGTTGGCGAGTTTGTTTGTTGGTTAGTTAGTTTGTTAGTTAGTTAGTTTGTAAGTTGCTCAATTAGGTTGCAATCATAGCTTGCATTTTAGGTAGTTAGTAAGATAGAGAGTAATGTAGTTAGTTGGTTAGCTAGTAACTTAGTTAGTTAGTTTGTGAGTAAATTAGATAGTTTTCGAGGTTGTTTATTTGTTTGTTGGTTTGCTTGTTAGTTTGTTTGTAAGCTGCTTAATTTTGTTGCAGGCATAGCTTCTATGTTAGTTAGTTATTAAGATAGAGAGTTAGTTAGTTGAATGGTTAGTTAATTACTTTTTGAGTTAGTTTGTTAGCAAATTAGATAGTCAGCGAGCTTGTTAGTTAGTTAGTTAGTCAGTTAGTTAGTTAATTAGTTAGTTAGCGAGTAGGTTAGTTACTTTGCAAGCATAGCTTTCATGTTAGTTAGTTAGTTAGTTAGTTAGTTAGTTAGATAGATAGTTTCCTAGTAAATTAGATAGTTAGTGAGCTTGTTCTTTAGTTAGTTAGTTGGTTAGTTAGTTAGTTATTGAATCAATGAATTAGCTAGCTGTTTGTTTAGGTTGACAGCCAAGCTTGTATATTGTCTAGTTAGTTAGTTAGTTAGTTAGATAGTTTGTTAGTAAATTTAATAGTTGGCGAGTTTGTTTGTTGGTTAGTTAGTTTGTTAGTTAGTTAGTTTTTAAGCTGCTCAATTAGGTTGCAATCATAGCTTGTATGTTAGTTAGTTAGTAAGATAGAGAGTAAGGTAGTTAGTTGGTTAGTTAGTTAATTCGTTAGTTAGTTTGTGAGAAAATTAGATAGTTTTCGAGGTTGTTTATTAGTTAGTTGGTTTGCTAGTTAGTTTGTTTGTAATCTGCTTAATTTTGCTGCAGGCCTAGCTTCTATGTTAGTTAGTTAGTAAGATAGAGAGTTAGTTGAATGGTTTGTTAATTACTTATTTAGTTAGTTTGTTAGTAAATGAGAGAGTTTTACGAGGTTGTTTTTTAGTTAGTTAGTTAGTTAGTTAGTTAGTTAGTTAGTTAGCGAGCTGGTTAGTTACTTTCCAAGCATAGCTTTCATGTTAGTTAGTTAGTTAGTTAGTTAGCTAGCTAGTTAGTTAGTTAGCTAGTTAGTTATTTAGATAGTTCGCTAGTAAATTAGATAGTTAGTGAGCTTGCTCTATAGTTAGTTAGTTGGTTAGTTAGTTAGTTAGTGAATCAATGAGTTAGCTAGCTGTTTGTTTGGGTTGAAGGCCTAGCTTGTATATTTGCTGGTTAGTTAGTTAGTTAGTTAGTTAATTAGCCAGCTAGTTAGTTACGTTGCAAGCATAGCTTTCATGTTAGTTAGTTAGTTAGTTAGTTAGAAAGTTAGTTAGTTAGTTAATTTGCTAGTAAATTAGATAGTTAGCAAGCTTGTTTGTTAGCTACTTAGTTAGTTAGTTAGCTAGTTAGTTATTGAGTCAGTAAGTTAGCTAGCTGTTTATTTAGGCTGAAAGCATAGCTTGTATATTTGCTACTTAGTTAGTTAGTTAGTTAGATAGGTTGTTAGTAAATTAGATAGTTGGCGACTTTGTTTGTTGGTTAGTTGGTTTGTTAGTTAGTTAGGTTGTCAGCCGCTCAATTAAATTGCAAGCATAGCTTGTATGTTAGTTAATTGGTAAGATAGGAGTAAGGTAGTTAGTTGGTTAGT
>JACTAT010000044.1:2583518-2618881 GCA_014526335.1 Chrysaora quinquecirrha | reverse complement strand
ACTAATTCAATGGAAAAACTCGAATCGGTGCAATACTCTGCCGCCCTGGCAGTAACTGGCGCTTGGAAGGGCACGTCTCGTCAAAAAATTTACGATGAACTTGGTTGGGAATCGCTCAACCTCCGACGTTGGAGTAGACGCCTTGTTCTTTTCTATAAGATCATCAATAATTTAACTCCAGGTTACACAAGAGATCCTTCACCTCAGCTTCAAGAATCTGACTACAGTCTCCGCAGACGAGCTGCAATAGGGCAAATACGTGCGAGAACTGAAAGATTCAAATCAAGTTTCTATCCTAACTGTTTTTCGGAATGGGAAAAACTTGACCCTGTGATTCAACAATCCTGCTCAGTCAATGTTTTCAAGAAACAACTATTAGCACTCATCCGTTTACCTCCAAAACTGGTCTACAACATTCATGACCCAAAAGGCTTATCAATTCTAACACAGCTTCGTGTTGGACTCAGCAAGCTGAATTTTCACAACTTCAAACATAACTTCAACGATACTTCAAATCCTTTGTGCTCGATAGATGATGGTATTGAGGATACGGAACATTTTTTGCTGCTCTGCCATGCTTATAATACATATAAACGTGATCTTCTCGACAGCGTGAATGCGATGTTGCGACCCCATGGATTAGTAAACCTTTCGAATGAAAATTTACTCAAAATCATCCTGTATGGCCACGAAAAGTTATCTTTAGATTCAAATACAAAAATAATCGAGGCAACTTTGAAATACATGCAGGCCTCAGAACAGTTTCAATAAGTTGTTGTTCAGAATCTCCTCTCTCGTGTAATGTGTCTTTTTTCCATTTCCTGTAATTATTTGTTGTTGTAATTATTTGTAATTGTTATTTGCAATATTGTTATTTGTAATTGCTGTTTGTAATATGTAATTTGTAATATTTAATGTAATTTGATTATGAATCTTTTTGTTAACTGTTATGCCGCATGGTTGCTATGTATTTCCATCCTATATTTCCATCGTCTTGTAACCCTGCAGAAACTACAGAAATTACAACAAGGAATTCATTGTTAATGACCTAAAAAGCTTCCCATGGGAGCATGTTTATAACAGTTCAGACATTAATGCTGCTTACGATAGTTTTGAAACTTTTGTAACTGACTCAGTAAATAAACATTCAACGATAATAAAAAAGAAAGTCCTCAGTTAAGCATTCAACTTTTCCGAAAAGTCTCAAGATTGCAAAAGTGATTCCGTTATTCAAATCAGGACCAAGAAAGAGCTTAGAAAACTACAGACCGATCTCTATCCTGCCCATACTGTCAAAGATTTTTGAAAGGATTGCTTACGAACAGATTGTAGAATACCTTGAGAATAATTAACTAATTGTTTCAACACACTTTGGTTTCAGGAAAAAATACAACACCGAACGGGATGGTATAATTTAAGATTCAAGATCCAAGATCCAAGATCCGAGAAATTAAGATCCGAGATATTAAGATCCGAGATATTAAGATCCGAGAAATTAAGATCCGAGATATTAAGATCCGAGAAATTAAGATCCGAGAAATTAAGATCCGAGAAATTAAGATCCGAGAAATTAAGATCTCAGAAATTAAGATCCCAGAAATTAAGATCCCAGAAATTAAGATCCGAGATATTAAGATCCAAGAAATTAAGATCCAATATTTGGCAGTTTATACGGCCAGGTCAATAACGCGGAACGCCAAAATTCTGCGGAACCGCGGAACAGATTTGTTCCGTGAATAGTCTATACGTTCCGCGTTATTGATTTTGCCTCTGTGCTAAAATAAAAAACGCGGAATAATTTCTTGTGCGTTTCTTATTAATAATTTAATGCATTTTAAAACAAATTTCTTTCGTTTTGTTGCATTTTTGGTTTTCTTTAAATAAACACGACTTTTCTCCTTAGTAAAACCTGTCTGGAAAAGTTCCGCGAAGAGGTTCCGCGTTTTGATTTTCGCCTTATGGCAAAATCAATAACGCGGAATTCGTTCTCGCGGAACTTCCCTAATTTGAAGTCAAATAGAGTTGTCTTCACAAAGACTTGTTTTATGATTACTGTTCATCATCCCTTGTCTAACATCGCCTGCAAGTACACACAATGAAAACACAAGTCAGCATATGGCTAGGCCCGAGCTTCCCGAATTCCCTTCCAGATTCTCATTCCCAGAATCCAATTTCCACCTTCCCACTCCCCATTCCTTCTCTAGAACCCTGTTCTTAGATTCCCCTTCTAAAATCCCCTTTCTACGATTCCAATCTCCAGATTCCCATTTCCACATTCCCATTCCCAAATTCCTTTTCAAGAAGCCTACAATATTCTTAGATGCCGTTCCCAGATTCACATTTTCAGATTCTAGTACTGGTTCCGTCTTTTTAACACAGCACTGAATTTTAAACAGCTCTGAAAAGAACGGAATAAGTCTGTACAGCTCATTTTTGGGTCATTTCAGGTCATTTAGGGTAATTCCAGGTCATTTTCAGGTCATTTTCAGGTCATTTCAGATCATTTCAGCTCATTTCAGGTTATTTCAGGTCACTTCAGGTCATTTCAGGTCATTCAATATTTTATCAATAAGGGAGGCAAAAAGCAAAGATGAGTTCATTATCTTTTTCTAAGTTGATAAGAATAACTACCTGCAATGAACTCCTTACATTTTCAAACTTTGCTATGGGAGTATGATTAAAACTGAATTTCAAAGATTTTAAAACAGTCACACAAATTAGCATAAACAATAAACATGTCACCAAGCAAAATATCAAAAGAAACAGCACTGAAGAAGAGGTCTGGGAACAAGCCCATGCAACACCTACCCTCTCTGATACAATATCATAAAAACTGAGTTCACAGCTGCAGTAACTAATGTGAAGGTTTTAATTTGACTTTGACAACAATCTTAATGTTTCTTAAATGCCATAACAAAAACAAAAAGGCTGCTTCCCCATGTATTTTAGTTTGAGATGATTTTGTCTTTATGTATTCCTATGCTGTTCATAAAAGTCCTTTTTTACACAAAAGGATTCAATATAACATTCATAATTGTTATGCAGAAAAGTCTCACAAGGTATTTTACACTGTAGGTTATGATGGCTAGCAAATAAAGATGGCGGCAATCAAGGTAACATGAGAAAGAATGTTTTCAATCTTTGCATCTAAAAATTCTTATCAAGAAATCACTGCATTTATTATCATCGGCTAAATTATCAGCAAAATAAAATAAAACAAAGTTAAAGAATTCAGACGTTGCAAGGTAAAAAAAGAACATTGATGTCAAAACCTTCTTTTCACCATCAACTGGATAACATAATTGTCTATGAAACCAATTGTTAGTTGACATTATGACAAGCTCAGCTTTGCTAGGTACTT
Source organism: Chrysaora quinquecirrha (assembly GCA_014526335.1). NCBI lineage: Eukaryota > Metazoa > Cnidaria > Scyphozoa > Semaeostomeae > Pelagiidae > Chrysaora > Chrysaora quinquecirrha. Next base: position 2,615,520 of record JACTAT010000044.1, on the reverse strand, counting down.
GACATTTCAGCCAAACAAGGTTCTGCAAACAAATAAGCGCAGTCACATTTGCAGAAAAAAATTACTTTATACAAGTGAGAGGAAATTCCATCCAATGTTTTCCCCAAATGGTTTCTTGGAAAAACTGACACCTGTCACAACAGACACTCTTGAAAATTTAACCAGACATTTTGGTGGGCACCAGAGCTAGTTAATTATATTTTTATCTTTTTGTACCTCTGCCTGAATTTAACTAAACCTTTTTTATAAACAACTGTACTTTTGGTCCAGCAATCAAAGTTGCTTAAAATACCTTGCATTTCAGCCTTCAAAGAATGACTGGTATCCTGTAACAATTTTTTTTGGCTCAAATTTTTGATGAAAGGGTTTTCTGCTTCAATCACTTTAACAGCGTAGGGTTCAGGTTCAGGGCAATTTCTCAGAACAACTTGGGTATCAAGGCAAACTTTTTGCATCTTGATGAAAGTGTTTTGCTGCTCCAAACACTTTGTTTTAATAACATAGGGTTCAAGTTAAAGGCAAAGTTCAAGTAAAAGTTTCAGTTCCACATGCAGTTCCAATTCTATAGTTCCAGTTAGAGTTCAATGCAAAGTCTACCATCATGGACAAAATTATTGAGACAATTCTTAAAAAGTGTTCACATTCCTTTGCCCCACCTAGCCCCCCTCTCCCAGTTCAATGTTAAATTTTTAGTTTCATTTACATCAGAAATAACCGATCCATCATTCTTGCAACAGTGTTTTTTAACATTCGTGATAAAATGATCGACATTGAATGGGGAGGGTGGGGAGACATAAAATTGACCCTAAATAAAGAAGACTGAGCATTTGTCTCAACATATTTTGTCCATGAGTTACTAAAGTAAAAGTTAAAGATGTAGTTGTAGTTGTTGGATTGGCCTGTAAGTATGAATTGTAAGTGGGAGGATGAGAATGTACCATAGAAGAGGAATTTTACCTAAGTGGGTGGAATTTCTTAAGGAGGAGCTCTCGAGAATTTTTAAGAAATTTCAATTTTCAAATCTGAAACCAGTTCTGGGGACATGGTATTCTATCTATAAAAAAACCTCATCAATACCATCGCCATCACCAAATGGCAAAATGTTTAATACTGTATGATGGTAATATCATTATTGAACAGTTTCAATCGAAATATATAGATAGGTAAAGTGAAATCGTATAACGATTATTTGAATTTTGATGCTTTCCAGATCTTTTGTTTGTCGCTAGTATACATGATACATATTAAAATTAAAATCTGACTCACATCTTTTCTTGAAGTATCCCATAGTAGAAATAGCAAACAAATATTCCAAAGGAGCAAAGAAGTAATTTTTTTGTATCGCTCATTTTAAATCCGGTTAAGTCGCTGCAAGCTTGTGAAGTTTCGACTGGGCTGATTGAGATCCGTACCGTCATTCGTGTTGCTCTTGAAAAGTGTTTCTGATTTCATTGCCAAAAGCAAAAAGCATTAAGAATGAATGCGTCAATCGAAATATTGACCTTGATCATGACTGTGTTGAGCTGAAGTACACTGCTTAACTCCTGATTGGTTCGTGTTCATGTGGTCAATCAGGTTAGACTTACTACATGAGTCGTAGTTTTTGAACCCTGGGTGCCAGACTTAGACTTATTCCATGAGTCCCTCTCTTCGCAAACAGCAGCAAGAACAACAACTACCAAACAGCTGTTTGCTCAAAGAGGTTTTAGTTCGGTCGTCAGACGTTAGCGATAACTGTCTAGGACTCGTGTAATAAGTCTATGCCAGACTCTCGAAATTAAAAAATGAGATTTCGAGACGTTTTCTGCCTCGTTCTCATATTACCATGGTTACAGTGATGTCAATGGTAAGTGGTTGTAATGGCCTAAATCTACCGTGTCTAAAACGCTGTGGAAAACAATGTTTCTGTGTCTTAAAACTTAACTTACTAATTGTTTTGCAGAAAGCTCTTACTAACCCAGCTTTTTCGATATTCGTTCAAAATTTTTTGCGTGATTTAGTACTAAAACGGCTGCCGGAAAGAGCTCATGTGTTTTGCTGCGAGGATGCAATGAACTTTTTGGCGCGGGGGCGCGGTTGACTTACTACATGAGTCGCAGTTTTCCCTGCCTTTACCTCAATTCAATTCATTCAAATAAATGTAAAATAAAAAAATAGCTGTTGCTGTTGTTAATGGCGGCAGCTCAAACTACGAGGCCAGGTGGAAAACACTGACTTCACTGACTTCACTGATTTCACTGACTTTTTTCCTTTTTGAAAAAATCTTCTTTTTTTTAATTGTAAACAACATTAAAGCAATCAGTGGTTAAATTAACTGATTCTGCTTTATAATTAAGTCCATAATAGAGAGGTCAGTGTTTTTCGGGTCAGTGTTTTCCACTTTTGCTATATGCAAAAAAAGGAAACACTGACTTCACTGACCCGTGTTATAAAAGTTTACCCTGTTGCCTTTTACGTTAATTTCTTTAGTTCTTAAGCAGTAACATGTCCAATAACACCTTAAAAAATGTGAAATTTTTCAATATACCTTACATTGGAAAAAGTCAGTGTTTTTCGGGTCAGTGTTTTCCACTTTTGCTATAGGCAAAAAAACGAAAACACTGACTTCACTGACCCGTGTTATCAAAGTTTACCCTGTTGCCTTTTACGTTGATTTCTTTAGTTTTTAAGCAGTATCCTGTCCGATAAAACCTTAAAAATTTGAAATTTTTCAATATAGCTTACATTGGAAAAGGTATTTGCTTTAATTTGAGGTGACAAGCATACTTCCCACATAATCATCATAGCATTTACTTGGTTCTACCATAGTCAATAGAAGAAAAGACTGGTCTAGAAGCCTATTGTTCTATCTCTTTGTTCAAAAATTTTGAGGTCACGTGCCAAAGTAGGTGCAAGTCTCCCCGATCTTGCCCGGTTGATTCCACTCTAGTCTCGTTAAAAATGTGCTTTAAATGTGCTAATATTTTGAAATGCCTGGCGCAAATTGTGCTTTTCCAAACTTTGGAGCGAGCAGAATAAGGAAGTAGGATGGAATTGGCATATTTCGAATTTCTCAAAGGCAGACTCCCGACTATGTTTCTTGGAGCAATGCGGGATAGTATAATTTAAGATTCAAGATCCAAGATCCGAGATATTAAGATCCGAGAAATTAAGATCCGAGAAATTAAGATCCAATATTTGGCGGTTTATACATACTTGTATATTATACTTATAACTTAGGCCTATGGAATAGACAACATGAAGTCACTGTATTTTTAGCTTAAATTTGTTTGTTTTCTATTTTTAAACAATTCTCAAATTTGGCGGCCAAATTTGAGAATTGTTTAAAAATAGAAAACAAACAAGACTAAAATTATCATTAATTATTCTGCATTTTTTTATTAATTTTCACGCGAAAACAATCACGAAGTACTCATCGGAGAAAAATTTTTCGGAAACTAAAACTAATAAACTAAAACACAAGGTGGTGCCGTGGATCGATCCAGCGACCATATAATCTACGTCACGCGCACTAACCCACTGGCTTGTGAAACCCGGTGATTTTCTTGATGTGATGAACAGAATATAGGTGGATATTGTTGCTCCATTTTGCTGATGCAAAACAGACAGCCCCATTTTCACCCTGAACCCTATCTTGGCCAGGCTCTATTTGGGAACAAGGAAGACGGGGTACATGTGTGTGAAGCTCCTTGTATCCCCGCAATTTTTTGCAGAAACATGTTTAAAGTTAAACAGAAGCTAAATAACGAAAAGTTCGGTCATTAATATCTCGGATCTTAATTTCTTGGATCTTAATATCTCGGATCTTAATTTCTCGGATCTTAATTTCTCGGATCTTAATATCTCGGATCTTAATATCTCGGATCTTAATTTCTCGGATCTTGGATCTTGGATCTTGAATCTTAAATTATACCATCCCGAGCAATGCTGTGATAGTCTAGATATTTTGAAGAAGTACCGCGAGGTGGATGCTGACTTTCGTAGACAAGTTGAGTCTAAAAATGTGGCAACATGCGAACGACATTACGCAAAGGAAGATATCTAATACACAGGTATTTATTAATTTTCATTTCAACGGAGATAAGCAAGCATTTAAAGCAAAAACGTAAGCCTGTAAGCGATCAGCCGCGGCGCGCACCTTTTTTCATTAGTTTTAGGCCTAGGCCTACTCCAGGCTACACTTGCTAAAAATTAAAACGTCCGTTTACTCTGATAAATAAATGTTTCATGTTTAAACGTTTATAATAATCTCAACTATCGGTAGGCAGCTCCTTTGGCCTTTTGCAGGCCATGGTTATATTTATTTATTGGGAAGTTTAACATTTTATAGGCCTATTATATAATAAATAGGCCTAATTGTTTTGAATAGGCCTACTGTGAAAAAGAGAATGTGCAGAGTAAAATTTTCTTGCAAATACTTAGGAACACAGCATATTGACAGCAATTCTCCTAAGTTGGTGGTGTGTAGCCAAGCCAGTACAGGACGATAACGGCCACTCTGCATATGTCCTACCATCATTGGTAATAATTGTTTAAAAATTTGCTTGAACATTTATTTTTTCTTATAGAGAAAGGATGCAAGACTCTCAGGTTTGGAGCACTTCCAATCTACCCGAAAAATAGCACCAAAGAAAGGAGACAATTGAGCGCCGCTCATTGACAGTTGTGAAGGATATACCAGATAAAGAGAACAAGCCAAATTACAGAAACTTGAATGTTGTTTATATAAGGACCCAGAACTTTTAGCTACTTGTCTCATTCCTTTTTGCGTTTGTGCTTTTATTCCTTTCCGTAGCCCCGTGGCTTTTTTGCTTTCCAAAAGTGTTTTTGTTTTTGCCATAGAAAAGGCACAGACCCGGAGGTACAATTCAATCATCTTTTGAAGTATGTTCACTTTTGCTTCTTCATCAATACTGCACTCTGAGTTTTCGATAACATTGTTAAACAAGCTCACAACATTGACATCACTCATCAAATTTCTTGTGATTCTTTTTAAATCAATTAAAAGGGTGTGGCAATTTTCCAAGTTGCGAAAATGTTCCTCAACTACTTTGAACATTTGTTGTAGCTCTGGTTTTACTCCCAACAAACCACCTCTTGTCTGGCACTTCACCAAACGTTGAGAGTCAAGATTTGTGGACCTTGCTGAGTTTAATACTGTGAGCATATCTTGGGTTTCTTTAGTTTTGCAGTTTTTATGCTTATGAATTTTCTTAACTAAAGAATGGACAACATAACCAGCCAAATATTGCAGGCCATCAAATTCACACTGATTTATTTTCTTCATTGGCAGCAGCACAGTTTTAGGTTTGTTGAAATGAGCAAGGACTTTGTCTGCAACAAGAGTAGCCAGCATAGTACAGACAGGCATCTTCAAAGGGTGGGAAAAAATTGAGGCATTGACAACAATTGTTCCATAAAATGAACTATAAAACTTCTCTGCATTTGAATTTTTGCACAGTGACTGATAAAGCTTACTTATCTCTTTCAACATTTCTGCATTGTGTGTTTGAAAAACACATTGCTTTGCCATACGCTGACTGTTTCCAAAATAATGATTATAAAATAACTACCTCATTTACAGCTTCATCAAAATTATTGTCGCAATGTTCTTCGAGATCTCCATTTTCTATCCAGTCAAATAACAAATCGAATTCTTCTCCCGTTACAAAATCGCCGTGTTTGGACGCCATTGTTGATAAAAACTTGCACCTACTTTGAGCACGTGACACAGAAAATCTGCTTTTCCAACATGAGAATCGCAAACAATAGAACCAAAGTCTACCACCCACTAGCCCAAGAAATACGATTTTCCGAACACCTACGTTGTCTAGGCCATTTTCTGGTTGCTCCTTAAATCGAAGTAGAAAACACAGAAAAGCGTCTAGTTTCTTTAAAATATGATTTCATTTCATCCGATAAGTAATTATTCTACTTTAAAATGAAAATTTGGTTCGAATAACTCTTTTTAACTAATTTTGATGATTTTTGAAACATGCGGCTTGTTTTTGTTTTTGCTGTGAGCCACCATTATGGCAAAATTTTCACCTAATCCATAATGGCTCAAGAAACCTTAAAATCGCTTATTAAGTAACATGAGAAAGAATGTTTTCAATCTTTGCATCTAAAAATTCTTATCAAGAAATCACTGCATTTATTATCATCGGCTAAATTATCAGCAAAATAAAATAAAACAAAGTTAAAGAATTCAGACGTTGCAAGGTAAAAAAAGAACATTGATGTCAAAACCTTCTTTTCACCATCAACTGGATAACATAATTGTCTATGAAACCAATTGTTAGTTGACATTATGACAAGCTCAGCTTTGCTAGGTACTTGACATTTCAGCCAAACAAGGTTCTGCAAACAAATAGCGCAGTCACATTTGCAGAAAAAAATTACTTTATACAAGTGAGAGGAAATTCCATCCAATGTTTTCCCCAAATGGTTTCTTGGAAAAACTGACACCTGTCACAACAGACACTCTTGAAAATTTAACCAGACATTTTGGTGGGCACCAGAGCTAGTTAATTATATTTTTATCTTTTTGTACCTCTGCCTGAATTTAACTAAACCTTTTTTATAAACAACTGTACTTTTGGTCCAGCAATCAAAGTTGCTTAAAATACCTTGCATTTCAGCCTTCAAAGAATGACTGGTATCCTGTAACAATTTTTTTTGGCTCAAATTTTTGATGAAAGGGTTTTCTGCTTCAATCACTTTAACAGCGTAGGGTTCAGGTTCAGGGCAATTTCTCAGAACAACTTGGGTATCAAGGCAAACTTTTTGCATCTTGATGAAAGTGTTTTGCTGCTCCAAACACTTTGTTTTAATAACATAGGGTTCAAGTTAAAGGCAAAGTTCAAGTAAAAGTTTCAGTTCCACATGCAGTTCCAATTCTATAGTTCCAGTTAGAGTTCAATGCAAAGTCTACCATCATGGACAAAATTATTGAGACAATTCTTAAAAAGTGTTCACATTCCTTTGCCCCACCTAGCCCCCCTCTCCCAGTTCAATGTTAAATTTTTAGTTTCATTTACATCAGAAATAACCGATCCATCATTCTTGCAACAGTGTTTTTTAACATTCGTGATAAAATGATCGACATTGAATGGGGGAGGGTGGGGGGAGACATAAAATTGACCCTAAATAAAGAAGACTGAGCATTTGTCTCAACATATTTTGTCCATGAGTTACTAAAGTAAAAGTTAAAGATGTAGTTGTAGTTGTTGGATTGGCCTGTAAGTATGAATTGTAAGTGGGAGGATGAGAATGTACCATAGAAGAGGAATTTTACCTAAGTGGGTGGAATTTCTTAAGGAGGAGCTCTCGAGAATTTTTAAGAAATTTCAATTTTCAAATCTGAAACCAGTTCTGGGGACATGGTATTCTATCTATAAAAAAACCTCATCAATACCATCGCCATCACCAAATGGCAAAATGTTTAATACTGTATGATGGTAATATCATTATTGAACAGTTTCAATCGAAATATATAGATAGGTAAAGTGAAATCGTATAACGATTATTTGAATTTTGATGCTTTCCAGATCTTTTGTTTGTCGCTAGTATACATGATACATATTAAAATTAAAATCTGACTCACATCTTTTCTTGAAGTATCCCATAGTAGAAATAGCAAACAAATATTCCAAAGGAGCAAAGAAGTAATTTTTTTGTATCGCTCATTTTAAATCCGGTTAAGTCGCTGCAAGCTTGTGAAGTTTCGACTGGGCTGATTGAGATCCGTACCGTCATTCGTGTTGCTCTTGAAAAGTGTTTCTGATTTCATTGCCAAAAGCAAAAAGCATTAAGAATGAATGCGTCAATCGAAATATTGACCTTGATCATGACTGTGTTGAGCTGAAGTACACTGCTTAACTCCTGATTGGTTCGTGTTCATGTGGTCAATCAGGTTAGACTTACTACATGAGTCGTAGTTTTTGAACCCTGGGTGCCAGACTTAGACTTATTCCATGAGTCCTCTCTTCGCAAACAGCAGCAAGAACAACAACTACCAAACAGCTGTTTGCTCAAAGAGGTTTTAGTTCGGTCGTCAGACGTTAGCGATAACTGTCTAGGACTCGTGTAATAAGTCTATGCCAGACTCTCGAAATTAAAAAATGAGATTTCGAGACGTTTTCTGCCTCGTTCTCATATTACCATGGTTACAGTGATGTCAATGGTAAGTGGTTGTAATGGCCTAAATCTACCGTGTCTAAAACGCTGTGGAAAACAATGTTTCTGTGTCTTAAAACTTAACTTACTAATTGTTTTGCAGAAAGCTCTTACTAACCCAGCTTTTCGATATTCGTTCAAAATTTTTGCGTGATTTAGTACTAAAACGGCTGCCGGAAAGAGCTCATGTGTTTTGCTGCGAGGATGCAATGAACTTTTTGGCGCGGGGCGCGGTTGACTTACTACATGAGTCGCAGTTTTCCTGCCTTTACCTCAATTCAATTCATTCAAATAAATGTAAAATAAAAAATAGCTGTTGCTGTTGTTAATGGCGGCAGCTCAAACTACGAGGCCAGGTGGAAAACACTGACTTCACTGACTTCACTGATTTCACTGACTTTTTCCTTTTGAAAAATCTTCTTTTTTAATTGTAAACAACATTAAAGCAATCAGTGGTTAAATTAACTGATTCTGCTTTATAATTAAGTCCATAATAGAGAGGTCAGTGTTTTTCAGGTCAGTGTTTTCCACTTTTGCTATATGCAAAAAAGGAAACACTGACTTCACTGACCCGTGTTATAAAAGTTTACCCTGTTGCCTTTACGTTAATTTCTTTAGTTCTTAAGCAGTAACATGTCCAATAACACCTTAAAAATGTGAAATTTTTCAATATACCTTACATTGGAAAAAGTCAGTGTTTTTCGGGTCAGTGTTTTCCACTTTTGCTATAGGCAAAAAACGAAAACACTGACTTCACTGACCCGTGTTATCAAAGTTTACCCTGTTGCCTTTTACGTTGATTTCTTTAGTTTTTAAGCAGTATCCTGTCCGATAAAACCTTAAAAATTTGAAATTTTTCAATATAGCTTACATTGGAAAAGGTATTTGCTTTAATTTGAGGTGACAAGCATACTTCCCACATAATCATCATAGCATTTACTTGGTTCTACCATAGTCAATAGAAGAAAAGACTGGTCTAGAAGCCTATTGTTCTATCTCTTTGTTCAAAAATTTTGAGGTCACGTGCCAAAGTAGGTGCAAGTCTCCCCGATCTTGCCCGGTTGATTCCACTCTAGTCTCGTTAAAAATGTGCTTTAAATGTGCTAATATTTTGAAATGCCTGGCGCAAATTGTGCTTTTCCAAACTTTGGAGCGAGCAGAATAAGGAAGTAGGATGGAATTGGCATATTTCGAATTTCTCAAAGGCAGACTCCGACTATGTTTCTTGGAGCAATGCGGGATGGTATAATTTAAGATTCAAGATCCAAGATCCAAGATCCGAGATATTAAGATCCGAGATATTAAGATCCGAGAAATTAAGATCCAATATTTGGCGGTTTATACATACTTGTATATTATACTTATAACTTAGGCCTATGGAATAGACAACATGAAGTCACTGTATTTTTAGCTTAAATTTGTTTGTTTTCTATTTTTAAACAATTCTCAAATTTGGCGGCCAAATTTGAGAATTGTTTAAAAATAGAAAACAAACAAGACTAAAATTATCATTAATTATTCTGTATTTTTTTATTAATTTTCACGCGAAAACAATCACGAAGTGCTCATCGGAGAAAAATTTTTCGGAAACTAAAACTAATAAACTAAAACACAAGGTGGTGCCGTGGATCGATCCAGCGACCATATAATCTACGTCACGCGCACTAACCCACTGGCTTGTGAAACCCGGTGATTTTCTTGATGTGATGAACAGAATATAGGTGGATATTGTTGCTCCATTTTGCTGATGCAAAACAGACAGCCCCATTTTCACCCTGAACCCTATCTTGGCCAGGCTCTATTTGGGAACAAGGAAGACGGGGTACATGTGTGTGAAGCTCCTTGTATCCCCGCAATTTTTTGCAGAAACATGTTTAAAGTTAAACAGAAGCTAAATAACGAAAAGTTCGGTCATTAATATCTCGGATCTTAATTTCTTGGATCTTAATATCTCGGATCTTAATTTCTCGGATCTTAATTTCTCGGATCTTAATATCTCGGATCTTAATATCTCGGATCTTAATTTCTCGGATCTTGGATCTTGGATCTTGAATCTTAAATTATACCATCCCGAGCAATGCTGTGATAGTCTAGATATTTTGAAGAAGTACCGCGAGGTGGATGCTGACTTTCGTAGACAAGTTGAGTCTAAAAATGTGGCAACATGCGAACGACATTACGCAAAGGAAGATATCTAATACACAGGTATTTATTAATTTTCATTTCAACGGAGATAAGCAAGCATTTAAAGCAAAAACGTAAGCCTGTAAGCGATCAGCCGCGGCGCGCACCTTTTTTCATTAGTTTTAGGCCTAGGCCTACTCCAGGCTACACTTGCTAAAAATTAAAACGTCCGTTTACTCTGATAAATAAATGTTTCATGTTTAAACGTTTATAATAATCTCAACTATCGGTAGGCAGCTCCTTTGGCCTTTTGCAGGCCATGGTTATATTTATTTATTGGGAAGTTTAACATTTTATAGGCCTATTATATAATAAATAGGCCTAATTGTTTTGAATAGGCCTACTGTGAAAAGAGAATGTGCAGAGTAAAATTTTCTTGCAAATACTTAGGAACACAGCATATTGACAGCAATTCTCCTAAGTTGGTGGTGTGTAGCCAAGCCAGTACAGGACGATAACGGCCACTCTGCATATGTCCTACCATCATTGGTAATAATTGTTTAAAAATTTGCTTGAACATTTATTTTTTCTTATAGAGAAAGGATGCAAGACTCTCAGGTTTGGAGCACTTCCAATCTACCCGAAAAATAGCACCAAAGAAAGGAGACAATTGAGCGCCGCTCATTGACAGTTGTGAAGGATATACCAGATAAAGAGAACAAGCCAAATTACAGAAACTTGAATGTTGTTTATATAAGGACCCAGAACTTTTTAGCTACTTGTCTCATTCCTTTTTTGCGTTTGTGCTTTTATTCCTTTCCGTAGCCCCGTGGCTTTTTTGCTTTCCAAAAGTGTTTTTGTTTTTGCCATAGAAAAGGCACAGACCCGGAGGTACAATTCAATCATCTTTTGAAGTATGTTCACTTTTGCTTCTTCATCAATACTGCACTCTGAGTTTTCGATAACATTGTTAAACAAGCTCACAACATTGACATCACTCATCAAATTTCTTGTGATTCTTTTTAAATCAATTAAAAGGGTGTGGCAATTTTCCAAGTTGCGAAAATGTTCCTCAACTACTTTGAACATTTGTTGTAGCTCTGGTTTTACTCCCAACAAACCACCTCTTGTCTGGCACTTCACCAAACGTTGAGAGTCAAGATTTGTGGACCTTGCTGAGTTTAATACTGTGAGCATATCTTGGGTTTCTTTAGTTTTGCAGTTTTTATGCTTATGAATTTTCTTAACTAAAGAATGGACAACATAACCAGCCAAATATTGCAGGCCATCAAATTCACACTGATTTATTTTCTTCATTGGCAGCAGCACAGTTTTAGGTTTGTTGAAATGAGCAAGGACTTTGTCTGCAACAAGAGTAGCCAGCATAGTACAGACAGGCATCTTCAAAGGGTGGGAAAAAATTGAGGCATTGACAACAATTGTTCCATAAAATGAACTATAAAACTTCTCTGCATTTGAATTTTTGCACAGTGACTGATAAAGCTTACTTATCTCTTTCAACATTTCTGCATTGTGTGTTTGAAAAACACATTGCTTTGCCATACGCTGACTGTTTCCAAAATAATGATTATAAAATAACTACCTCATTTACAGCTTCATCAAAATTATTGTCGCAATGTTCTTCGAGATCTCCATTTTCTATCCAGTCAAATAACAAATCGAATTCTTCTCCCGTTACAAAATCGCCGTGTTTGGACGCCATTGTTGATAAAAACTTGCACCTACTTTGAGCACGTGACACAGAAAATCTGCTTTTCCAACATGAGAATCGCAAACAATAGAACCAAAGAAAACAGAACAATAGGCTTCTAGACCAGTCTTTTTCTATTGACTATGGTTCTACTAATCTTGTTTGTTGCCACTAATGGACAAGAAGTGTAAGCACACCCCCATACAACTCCAGTGAATATAGTGAAGTCATGTGGAAGTTTAATTCACATGTTTCTTAATCATAAATTTCTCAAAAAACCGTTTCTCAAAATTCCTCAATTTTTCTTTACCTCGATCAGCGATCTACGGTTGTGTTCATAGCAGAAAATCTTGAAAAATACGTGTATTTCCGCGAATCACCAGCGTGTTGACGCAATTTTTCGGCAACAGCCAATAAAAACAGACTTAGGGAGGTATCCCCTCTTAGGTTAACCAATGAAGAAGCAGAAATTAATAGAGCAAAGAGGAGAGTTCCTCGCATGTCGCATCATAAACTGTGCACATGGAACTCCCACTTTGAGAACACAAAACTTCGTCAAACAGTGGTCAAGGGCTACGAAACCTTCAGAGCATGTAAAGCCACCTTTTATCTTTCGAATAACACGAAAAGCGGCCTCAAACTCAACTTCGTTCCCAAGGATATCTGTTGTTGTTGTTGTTAGTTCAGCCCGCAACAGATATGGGGCAGCGCAGTGTTCACGTAGAGGTCCTATTTACCCTGGGTACGAGGTTGGCCTCAAACTATCACCCACCAGCCCAAAAATACGATTTTACGAACACCTACCTTGGCTAGGCCGTTTTCTGGTTGCTCCGCAAATCGAAGTAGAAAACACAGAAAAGCGTCTAGTTTCTTTAAAATATGATCTCATTTCATTAGATAAGTAATTATTCTACTTGAAAATGAAAATTTGGTTTGAATAACTCTTTTTAACTAATTTTGACGATTTTTGAAACACGCGGCTTGTTTTCGTTTTTGCTGCGAGCCGCCATTATGGCAAAATTTTCACCTAATCCATAATGGCTCTAGAAACCATGAAAACGCTTATTGAAAAATTGCACATTATTAAGGTGTTATCGGACAGGATACTGCTTAAAAACTAAAGAAATCAACGTAAAAGGCAACCGGGTAAACTTTGATAACACGGGTCAGTGAAGTCAGTGTTTTCGTTTTTTGCCTATAGCTAAAGTGGAAAACACTGACCCGAAAAACACTGACTTTTTCCAATGTAAGGTATATTGAAAAATTTCACATTTTTAAGGTGTAATCGGACTGGTTACTGCTTAAAAACCAAAGAAATTAACGTAAAAGGCAACAGGGTAAACTTTGATAACACGGGTCAGTGAAGTCAGTGTTTTCGTTTTTTGCCTATAGCAAAAGTGGAAAACACTGACCTCTCTATTATGGACTTAATTATAAAGCAGAATCAGTTAATTTAACCACTGATTGCTTTAATGTTGTTTACAATTGAAAAAAAGAAGATTTTTTTCAAAAGGAAAAAGTTAGTGAAATCAGTGAAGTCAGTGAAGTCAGTGTTTTCCACCTGGCCCAAACTACGACTAATAATATTACTGTTTCAAAATCCGGACTACTTAGGCCATCGGGAACAAATTTTTGTCCCTCCAATCAGAGAGCGGCATTTCTCGGAGAAGAGTTTGAGGCTGCACGCAGGCTATATAATCATCGTCCTTAATCACCATGGTTTAATTAAACTTGGCAACCTTAACTCGAAACAACTTGTTTATTCCAAAACTTGATAAGTTAATGAGCATCGCTTCATCTAATGCACAATAATGATTTCTAAGGCTAAATTGATACTGTCGGCTCAACTATAACAAACAACAAACAAACAGGCACTACTCAGCCTTTCACAAGCACTGATAGTCCTTATTACCGCAGACACTACTGCCGTTGCTTACTTGAACTCAAAATACAACTAGGATGCAAATGCTTTCACAAGACACTTGCTCCAAATAGCAATTAAACCAAACAATAACCCAACTTGCCTAATTCTAGTTAGATTTGCGAACGAAATCCTGTGCATTTAATTTACCAGTATTACATACCTCCCATTCCTAACAAAAGGAATCGTCCTCGATTCTTAGTTAATCTACATACAGTTACGTAGCCGATTAATAATGATCTAATCGCCGTACTGAATAAATTACCTTCATAACGATGCGACAAAATTTCGTATTAAAACAACTGCAATGTTCTCTGTTCAACTCAGTTCGAAGACACGTAGTTCAAAGAGTTCCCTTGGCTTGATAACATTGTCTCACGAATGCATTTAGGTTGATTTTTCAGGGTGTTCGAACTGTTAATCTCATAGATAAGGTGTTCGTCGCCTTCATCGGTCAAAAGGCATGCTCTCTGCAGCATCAACAAAGTATATGCTTGTTTAGGTGTGCGTTACTCCTTTGATGTAGAAAAGACATACGTCGCCTATCAAATCGCAAAATACCATGTTAATAGAAATGTCAGAGCTTAATCATGTGTCCGAACTTGTCCATTTACTTCATCATTCTAACCAAGTTCTTCAATGTCTTTCAGTCACGTCTTTGCATTACTTTCTCATCACCTCGGCTCTGCTAAATTAGGTTCGAGTTTTGTGTACGAAGAATGAGTACACTATGTGAGGGGTTCGATGTAACGCACACACCTACCTACCAACCCACGGATAGACGGAAATGTGTAACAAAAGAGCTAGCAGCGAACAATGAGTACAGAAAGCCCCGCGACAATGGTCGAAACTTTAGATCTTGCGGCAAACAATCAGTACATAAACGCCGCTACAATGTGATCGGAACAATCGACGCAATGACTCATTGTTGTTTATTTCAAAACGATTGGAATATTGCCACATACGTCAACTTTTGCCAATAACAAGCATTGCAAACATTCTTGACACTGTGATCAAGGAAACTGGGCCGAGTGCGGCAATTTCGAAAACGATTTGTGTTCGAGGGACTCGAAGGAACGGGGTTACTATAACCACAAGCACTACCAGGATCCCCACCATCATCTTCATCATTAGCAACGTCATAATCATCATCATCATCATTATCAACGTTTAGGACTGACGGACTGACCAACATTTATCCGATTTGAGGGGGATGGAAAGCAACTTAAGGGTGTAGTAAGAGTTCAAATATTGGCATGTTTGAGACTGATAATGACAATTCGAGCGGGCTCGTTGCACTAAATTTACGCTGTCGAATGACCCTGACTCTCTATCTCGTCTTCAACTTGTTGTATTCAGCTATTTGGTGGGTTAGAGCAACGCATACACGCTAAAACTGTAACATTCGATGAAGCAGCGAACAATGGATGCAAAAGCGCTGCTACAATGGTGAAAACAATAGATGCAAGGCCTCTTTGCTGTTTAGTCACCAACGTCACACATGCACACGACATCACGAGTAAGGAAACTAAGGCGAAAGGCAGAAATTTCAAAATGGATGGTTCTAGAATATGGTGCGATCAGTCAAGTCAAGCTTACAGAAGATCATCATAATCATCATCGTAATCATCATCATCATCACGATCATCATCATGCATACTATTATTATCATTATCATCATAATAATGATCATCGTCATTATTATTGTTAAGCATAATCATCATCATATATGTGGTTATCGCTATCGGTATCAACATAATCATGGTCATCATTATTATCACCATCATAATCATCATCAATATTATCCGCAGCATCAGGATAAAGTAATGTGTTTCAACATTTTCCTCATCATCGCCATCATTACCATCTCTGGCCTGCTCAGCGTACCAGCATTCTTCGTACACAGCGACAGGCGCCCTATCTTTCATCGGCCATTTGTATTTACCGGCATTGGAACTGTGGCATCGGCATTGGCATCGGCATTGGCAATGGAATTGGCGCCATTTTTATATCTAAGTCAGAATGCAAACACAACTTACCAGGGGGGTTGCATAAAAGATTTTAGCTCCAAATCCTTCTCAATTGTGTTGTTTTTTTACTTCCGTTTTTAGTTTTTTGGCTTTTCGAATGTGCTCAGGTTACACGTTTTTTTTTATAAGAAACCTAGCTCGGGGCCTAGTTCTAAAAGTTTCTTAATTTTTGGCCAAATTTTAGTTCTAAAAGTTTCTTAACAGTTTCTTGATTTAATGGAAAGAAAATGCAGTAAATCGATAAAAAAACGTGAATATAGCAAGCAAATTATTAATATTATTGTATTACAAAGAATTAGCCATGCTGGTGCGAGAAATCACACAGAAATGCTTGAGAATTGATTACTACATCCACAAATGTGAAATCAGTATGTTGAAAAACTGGCACAAAAATTTCTCAAGTTTCTTAACTCCTTCCTCCTAGTTCTAAAAGTTTCTTAACTTTTGGGGTGTCTAGTTCTAGGTTTCTTATAAACCGGTTTCTTATAAAAAAAATTACGTGTAACCAAGGGAGCAATGTTGCGGGAAGGGCGGGCAGAACAAGGCAGGAAAATGCTTCATATGACCTGTTACAGTTACTATTTTTCTGGCATGAGTACACTTGACAAAATGAAAATAAACTAGCTCAGAGCTCCTGTTCACGACATCGTCGGAGCACTACGATCCGAGCGAGCACAGAAAAAGATCTTTCATTCACAGATCTTTATAACAGGAATAAACTGGACCTAAAAAGGGCAGAGCATGGAGCGCACAAACGGGATCTGTCACGAAAGTAAAGAGGAGTCACGACTCAATAAATGGAACGTTCTTTCTTGCTTTAATTTTTATTTCAACATAACCAACAAATGCCAACGAACGATAATACATAATGTTAAAGCATAAAACCAGTGAGAGTTTCAAATGGATGGCTGTGAGAAAAATTTTTGGACAGAATACACTCATTTTCTTATAAGAAATTACTATGCTCTTGAACATACACGTATTTTGTTATAACAAACTAACAAATTGGTCCAATACTGAAAGTTTCTTAAAATTGCAAATTTTGAGTACTGAAAGTTTTTTAAGAGTTTTCTAAAGTATCTATACTGGAAGCATACTAATTCTATCTGAATGGTGTTCCCAATACATTTATCGATCGTATTTGACTGTTTGTGGCTTTCAAATTTGTCTGCTTGTCACAAAAGTGCTTTATTGCAGAAGAAATACAGGAAATGAAGAAAATATTCGGCAGTCTGAGGTAAAAGTTTCCTTCAAAAAAATAGTCAGTACTGGAGTTTTTTACATTTTTGCCATTCGACAATCTGGGCGTCTTATAAAAAGTTTCTTATAAAAAACCGTGTATAATACACCTTTTCAACTAACAGCCTCGTTTCCAAAATTTTCGAAAATTTGCTCAAACCAAAATTTCGTCTTCAGATTCAGCACCTTAATTTTAGTTGAAAAGCAAACTTTTGTCCCTCTAGGCTTCCCGATGTTCATTTTATAGCGATGGAAAGATTGAAAATTTATAAGGGATTTGACCGTGAAAAATCGCTCGGGGTGAAATTTTACACCCTCAGACGGTACTATTACCTCTTGTAAACAAACGGCTCAAATTCCTCCGAAAAAGCTTGCCTTTCTCCATTTCTTTTTCTTCTCTTCACGGCTGCAGCTCACGGAATAGGAAGTAGGAATGGACAACGGAAGTGCTGCATATTTAAATACATGCTCGGCAACTGGCGCACCCCTATGAGATGCTTCAACGGAAGTGCTTGTACTTCTTTCTTCCATATATTTATATCCCGTTGACATGCCAAGACATCACTTTTTTACCAAAACACAAAAAGTTTCAAAAAAAGGTTTTGAATTGAAATGAAAAATAGCGCTTTATGAGTTTGTACCTTATGAGTTTAAGTTTGTCTTGCTCTGTTCTTGTTCAATTTTATACGAAACTCTGCATATTGTGTTCTAATATTTTTTTGAATATGCTAATAATTAAACCAAATGAAACCCAGTGAAGAATTAAAGGCGAATTTTGATACCTGAGCACATTCGAAAAGCCAAAAAACTAAAAACGGAAGTAAAAAAACAACACAATTGAGAAGGATTTGGAGCTAAAATCTTTTATGCAACCCCCCTGGTAAGTTGTGTTTGCATTCTGACTTAGATATAAAAATGGCGCCAATTCCATTGCCAATGCCGATGCCAATGCCGATGCCACAGTTCCAATGCCGGTAAATACAAATGGCCAAGGATGCAAATGCTTTCACAAGACACTTGCTCCAAATAGCAATTAAACCAAACAATAACCCAACTTGCCTAATTCTAGTTAGAATTGCGAACGAAATCCTGTGCATTTAATTTACCAGTATTACATTCTAGCAAACTGGGTAACCGGGATTTTAAAGTAGGTTTGGACTCTTTGGTGGTGGGTGGTCATTTTAAGACTTGGGAACATTCTTGCAAATCAATGGTTGTGACGTCATCGATGACGCAGAAAAGTTACGGTCAGTGAAAATCTGACTTTTGAATTTTGTGTTTTTTAATGATATTGACGGAAAAAAACATCTCAAATGGAGCAAAAAATTATACAACACCAATTCGATTTGGCTTAATACTCAGCTCAGAAGTTATTCTGATTCGAAATTTGTGTGACGTCATCAAAACGCAAAACTGATATTTTGAGTCTTAACCGTTTCGTGCATAAATCTTTCTTTTGATGTGTTCAGCGTTACTTTTAGGATAAAAGCATCTTCTCTGTCACTTACGCTAATTTCTGTCATTTCGAACCTTTAATTATGAAGAATGCTCGTAATTTCTAATGCGATGCAGCTATGGTGCCGAACTACTATTAATGTTGAAAAAGATGAAAAACTTGAAACATTTTCTGCTTACTTTCTCTGAGAATGGTGATATGATTCAGCTAGATAAAGTGAAGTACTAAAAAGTGGATCCAAGGTAAACATATACCAAAAATAGGGGCACTGCTTACAAAAGTTGAACAGCCGTCTTTGATACGTGGTTAGAGGGAATACTCACTTGGTTAGGAAGAAGTGCTAGAAGAAAGAGGGGAACAGCCATGGAGTGTTGAGTTTCATTGCATATATGAAACTCCATAACATCAATAGGTTTGTCCATTTCAGTGCCTATGCCTACGCCTATATCTGTGCCTTAGCCTACACCTATGCCTACAACTACACCTACACCTGTGCCTATGTCCTCGCTTATGCTTATGCCTATGCCTTCACCTATACCTGTGCCTATACCTTTGCCTATGCCTACACCTATATCTGTGCCTTAGCCTACACCTATGCCTACAACTACACCTACACCTGTGCCTATGTCATCGCTTATGCCTATGCCTATGCCTTCACCTATGCCTACGCCTATATCTGTGCCTTAGCCTACACCTATGCCTTCATCTACACCTACACCTGTGCCTATGTCATCGCTTATGCTTATGCCTATGCCTTCACCTATACCTCTGCCTATACCTTCGCCTATGCCTACACCTATATCTGTGCCTTAGCCTACACCTATGCCTACAACTACACCTACACCTGTGCCTATGTCATCGCTTATGCCTATGCCTTCACCTATACCTGTGCCTATACCTTCGCCTATGCCTACACCTATATCTGTGCCTTAGCCTACACCTATGCCTACATCTACACCGACGCCTGTGCCTATGCCTTCGCCTACACTAATGCCTATATCTCACCTACACCTGTACCTAAGGCTTGTCCGATGCCTATGCCGTCATCTACACATACGCCTGTGCCTATGCCTTCGCCTATGCCTTTGCCTACATCTCACCTAGGCCTGTGTCTATGCCTTCGCCTATGCCTATGCCTACACCTATACCTGTGCCTTAGCCTAGACCTTTGCTTCATCTACACCTACACTTGTTCCTATGCCTTCGCCTGTGCGATTGCCTACAACTTATCGACATAGGTGTCTGCCGTCTTCTCGAGCATTTATGGCTACATAAATCAAAATAAAGACCGTGGTCATAAAAAAGTACTTCGCTCTATCCAGCTCAATCATATTACCATTTTCAAGGAAAGTAAGCAGAAAATGTTTTATCTTTTCATTTTTTCAACATTCATAGTCGTTCGGAACCCTAGCTGCATCGCAATAGAAATTACGAGCATTCTTCGTAATTTAAGGTTTGAAATGACAAAATAAGCGTAAGTGACCGAGAACATGATGTTTTATTCTAAAAGTAACGCTGAACATATCAAAAGAAAAATTTATGCACGAAACGGTGACTCAAAGTCAAAATATCAGTTCTGCGTTTTCATGACGTCACACACATTTCGAATCGTAATAACTTCTGAGTATTAGGGCCTGTTTATATGGGGAAAATCATCCCACCTTCCAGCCCTGTAGCTGAGAGGTGAGATCTCACCTTCCAATACAAACCTCTGTGATTTTCAT
Source organism: Chrysaora quinquecirrha (assembly GCA_014526335.1). Lineage (NCBI taxonomy): Eukaryota > Metazoa > Cnidaria > Scyphozoa > Semaeostomeae > Pelagiidae > Chrysaora > Chrysaora quinquecirrha. The sequence goes on along the minus strand of JACTAT010000044.1, from coordinate 2,595,137 downwards.
CTTCTGTTTATATGGAAAACGTTTCATCCCGGTCAGGTGAGATCTCACTCGCTGAGAGGTGGGATCTCACCTGGGTGGGATGAAATTCTCTCATATAAACGATGGAAGGTGGGATAAAAGCTGGACGGTGGGATGAAATTGCTCATTATGCGCAAGCGCCAGACATAATCCTATTGTCTGAAAAATTAAACAAAAGCGGAAATATGAGACAAGTGGCTGGAAGGTGGGATGAATTCTACATATAAACGCTTGAAAATTTCGTCCCACTGCTCAGCTGACGGGCTGGAAGGTGGGATGATTTTGTCCATATAAACAGGCCCTTAAGCCAAATCGAATTGGTGTTGTAAATTTTTTTGCTCCATTTGAGATGTTTTTTTTTCCGTCAATATCATTAAAAACACAAAATTCAAAAGTCAGATTTTCACTGACCGTAACTTTTCTACGTCATCGATGACGTCACAACCATTGATTTGCAAGAATGTTCCCAAGTCTTAAAATGACCACCCACCACCAAAGAGTCCAAACCTACTTTAAAATCCCGGTTACCCAGTTTGCTAGAATGTTGTGAAAAATTCCCTGTCAATATTTTTGTCGATGTCGACCCCTGGTTTTTCTGACCCCCGTATTTCACGAACGCAGCAAAAAACGACCGTTTACCAAATTTTTTTGAAAGTCCATGTGAAATGCTATCGAAAAATCACCATGACATTAATGACCTCCTCGAGTGGCACTTGACCCCACCTGAAGCCGGTCTAGAAGAACTCTGGAGACCTGCAAGCATCTGCAACAGTTTCTAGTAAATATTCTTTAGCTTCATTGGACGCATTTTTCAGTAGCTAATACAGAACAATTATAGACACCTATATGGTAGTATTCAATCAAAATAATTCAGCTTTCCAATATATCTTTTTCAACTTTTAATTTAAAGCTTTTCGGCGATCTATAGATATCTAGATGATAACTTTTCAGTTTTGAGCAAGCGGGTTTGCCTTGCAATATTTAAAACATTGCCTTCATAGTTCACTCAGTTTAGTCGTTTAGATATTTACGAATTACTGTTCCCAAACATTCACCATGATTTCCTTCAACGGTAGAAAGTAACAAAAGCTGAATCAAATTTGAAGGTTGAGACTGTCTGAAACTGGGCGACCAGTTTCGTTCCTAGTTCAACATGGTAACTCCAAATTTGTTTGGTGAACTGACTGGTCCAGAAGTAGAATTTTGTTGTTTTTTGCTTATCATTTAAATTAGTTTCTGTTAGCGGTAAGAATTTCATAAAAGTTTGACTTATTAATGACAATAACAGGTCGAAACTTTGTTGTTTTTATTCCTTCGTCGCTTCGTGTATATCTATAAATAAGGGTACCTAGACTAGTCTGTTTCATTTCGCTGCCCGTTACCGAAGGCAAACTTACAAGCAATTCTGGAAGAAGAAACTACTGCATATTTATTGATTTCAAGATCGGGACTGAAGAAAAGCAAAACTAGGTCTCATTTGTTTTGCATCTTTCTGCTCTGAAACTTTTTTGTAATTTTGTTTTGCTTTGAAGACACCGCAAAAATTAGGATGAGAGAGATTTCTGTCAGGGGGTCGCCACATCTTCAACCGAACAAAATAATGAAATCGAAATTTTCACGGAAAATCTTTCTTTACAAAAAATTTTATCATAACAACAAAATATAACCCTTTCTGCTTTGAAAAATATCAAATTCATCATGCATGTGCTGAAGCATCGTAATATTTATCGCTATTTTAGAAAACAACTCTGAAAATTTTTTTGCCTTTTTTTCATTTCAGTATAGTCATGTGCGTCATCACTTCTAGCTATTTTAGCTCTCTTTTGTTTTTCTATCATTAATTATTTTTATTATTTAGAGTACAAATAGAGCCCAATTCGTTAGTCGAGGAGACAGATTGGATATGTTTAGCTAAGAGTAAAGAGCATGCAGTGTTGTTCAAGGCGCAAGATGGCTGTGAAAGATCTTGTCGCCTTAGTCGTCGTTGTTTGCCTGCTCAGGGGAGCAGAGATAATCTCAGAGTAACGCTTGAGAAACGAATGGATGTGTTTTTCGTAGCTAAATAACCTATTTAAAACAATTTCAGAAGTAGTTCCGCGAGTTCCGCATTTTGGTTTTTCACCCTATACCGTGGGGACAAAACGCGGAACTCGATTTCGCGGAAAATAAATTCCGCGGGTTCCGCGGATTCCGTGTTTTGGACCTGGCCCTTGAGAAAGGTTAGCTCGAGAGTTATGCCGTTGTCATGTTGTCGTTTTATTTATGTATGCTGAAAAGTATAGCTCTGGGAAGATTGTATAATTAGAGGAATTAAAGAAGCTACAACAAGTCTAGTAAAAGTTTTTGCATTTGTTGATTGGGGCAGCTCAAACTAGAATTATTTTATGAGTCGTAGTCATTGACGATGATAGTTGTCGCTCCTACTTAGGCCAAACTTTCCCTTTGGGCAAAAAAATCCCAAATGATTTCGACACAAATGTTGAATTTCTTCATGCATGGGTCTACACTCTTTTTTTATAAGAATATTGTTTATAAGAATATTCAGGCTCAGGATCATCCTATTTTAAGAATATTGTAAGAATATTGCTCAGCCTCAGCTCCCATATTTCTGTCTCATTTTTCAGCAGATGCCTGTTTTGCAATGTTAGACCGAAACTTCGTGATTGTTAACAACATTCTTTTCAGTCGCGTAGCAAGGGTCTTGGCTTTGGGGGGGCAAAAGACCAAAAACCATGGGGGTCCGGGGGCTTGCCCCCTGAAAATTTTTTGGGACCATGACCTTCTACGGGTCGTAAAACGGCCCTCTAGAAAATAGATTTGATGGGCTATCAAACGGAGAAAATATGCTGGATAATTCTTGCTTTTCACAACGGACCTACAATCTTCGTACAGCGTCTATTGCTATACCTGGGAAAAATTGTTCTTGGACCTTTGAAATTCATGAAAGCTACCAAATATCTACGTTGTGTAATACGGCTAGTTTTAGGATAGACCTTTAGGGCATTTATGTTTGGTTTAGTGTTTTATTAAATTTGCGTGTTACTTTACTTTTTGTCATAGTAGTGTTATTTTCTTACGTTCCATGTTGCCGGAAATGGGCAGAGTGGCCAGCTGCGTATTTCTGTCATCATGTTATGTTATCTGTTAAATGTAACGTTAATTAGCCTTTGTTGTCACGTGATTATGTGTATTATAAATTAGAGTAAAAAGTAATGCTAAGGGCAAGGACGCCTGCGGTGGGGGGGCAAGGGGGCGACCGCCCCTCCAGCCCTTATCCAAGGGGGGCAAGGAGGGGCAAGATGTGCCCTCAGCGACAACAATTATTTCTAAAATAGCTTTAAAATTGTCTGATAAATATTGTAGAATTGTAGAATAGAAGAAAGGCAAGAAAGGACCATAATATACTGATTTCATTATTTGTTTCTGGGTCGAGGGGAAATCAATGTCAAACTTGTCGCCCATAATTTTTCAAAAAATTATGCACAGAGAAAATCATTTTTCGGAAACCACTAGCAACATCTTATTACTAAACTTTTTGACTTTAAATGCATAAGAATTGCAAAATCGAGTAAATCTTAAACCTTTTTGTTGCCAATATAAACATCTTAAGGGCGTTTCCCACGTTTTCCAGGCTTCTGAAGGGCGTGGTAACTTAAAATTTTCTTGTGGGCTACGCCCCCAAACCCCCTCAGTTGCCCTTCTTCAACCCTTTGCCCCCCTTGCCCTCCATATGTGCAGGCGTCCCTGGCTAAGGGAGAGTATTGGATATGTCGAGCTGATAGAGAGACAGAGCATGCATGTGTCGTTCGAAGGGGCAAGATGCTTGCGAAAGATCTTGTTGCCTTAGTTGTCGTTTATAGTCTGTTCAAAGGAAAGGAACAGAGATGTGATTCAGAGTAACTCTTGAAAAAGGTTAGCTCTAAGTTTACTGAAGTCGTTATTGTATTGCCGTTGTTTTTGCATGCTGTAAAGATAAAGCTCAGGAAAGATTTTTATATCTGAAGATTAAAGATGGACATTTACTCGAATTGTGTCGTTTTATTTGTGCCAACCTGCCGACAAAATAACCGTTTACAGTTGTAAACACAAAATTTGTTAAAATGCGTTTTTTAGTATGAAAATACGGAAATAGTCTCAAATTGATTAATGGAAGGCACACAAAACTAGAGGGGTTCGGGGGTATGCTCCCCTGGAAAAATTTTCATTTTCCAACCTCTAGTATCGCATAGAATGCATATTTTTTTCTTGCTTATTGTGTTGTGTTACATACTGGATATCCGAAGACATCTCACCTCACCTGTTTGTTGGAAACACTTGCTTTCTTGTTGATGTAGAACATTCCAGCCAAAAATACATACTTATTATGCGAAGAGGTGAAAATTTTCATTCTACGTCTACGTTTATCTACTAGAAACATGCACTGTTTTGTCTGATCTTTCGTTTACTCTACTAATTTCTTCGTGGTTTTGCCGTTTCGTTCTATCTCGCTTTATTTCGACAACGAGAGAAAGGAGATTGACGTTTTCACTTTTCACCACAGCAAGAATACACTAGAGAGGTCTTTTGAATAAACTTTAAATCTGTCCGACGGGATCGTAAAAACATAGAAAGGTCCGTGCCTTTATAACCCTTCATACATCGAGACCTATTGCAAAAAGAGGGGAGTGTGGGTTGAACAATAGTAAACATGTGGCGTTAATTGCCGCATAATATTAGTCGTAGAACATTTTCCATGGAACCGAGCAGGTGAGGTGGAATGATATCTCTACTCTTTTTAGACATTGAGAAATATTTATTGCCCAAAGGTTGTTAGAATTTCTCTACCCCCCCCCCCCCCCCCACTGATTTTATTGCAGAAATGGACTAAATATCACCCAGTGCAAAGATCATTATAAGATCAATATTTTTGGCCAGTTCTATTCCGTGGACCTCGCGTACCCCGTGGACCTCGCGGAGCTCATGGACCTTGTGGACCTCGCGGACCTGTGTCAATTGGTCCGCAGTATTCAGAGGTCCGCGGTTCTGACTTTTCATCGGGCTCAGGTCTAAAACGCGGACATTAATATTTTGCGGACTTTTCTTCTTTTGATCAAAGATGAAAGAAATAAGCTCCATATTGCAATTTTTCACGAAATAATAAAAGCATAAAACCTTATTTCACTGTTAAATGGCCAATAAATTAGCTACAGTAATAAATTAACCACTGCACCACAGTAGTGCTTATCCACCACAGTACGAAGTAAACACCACCGCACAATACATAATAGCCCGCCACAACAAGCATAATAACTCACCACAGTAGTGCTTATCCACCACGGTACGCAAAAAACACCACCAAACCAAGCATAATAACCCACCACAACAAGTATAATAACCCACCACAGTAGTTATTGTCCACCACAGTACACAAAAAACACAGCCACAACAAGCATAATAATGTTGGAACTATATTAACTACGTTTTTGGAAATCATATGAAATTGCGATAAATAGCGGAATCATTTTCCGGCATACTGAAAAGCTTTTTTCCGTCTGACACTCCTCAGAGTATGAACGTCAGAAACAGAACGAAACAATAGACTAAGGCGAAATTTATACCCAGATGCGGCTCGACATGCACCAACCAGAAAGAACGAAAAGCTGAATTGGCATTCTGTTTTCAACACCAATCAGCTAATCGGGTACAGCGGGAAGACCAATAGAATTATTTGAAGAGTCGAACTCTTTCTGTCTACACAGAACCGGCCTTTTGGTTTTGATGTAAACAGATTCCAAAACCCTTAAGTGAAGCAGAGATCTTGCTTTGCCAATGATTCTGAAACAATCCTCGCTGTAATTTTCCGCACAAATTGGGTTATCAAGTAGATGTTGTCCCATGGCCGAATCACGTTTAAGAAGGTTGTTGTTTAGATCAACGGGGTGGTTGCTCTCTTTGCTCGAAAATTATGCAGAAGAATATTGGTAGGGACATGCTGTTTTATCCTATCACCTAATCTCTGGCAAGTACGACCTACGTACCTGGCATCACACTGGCACGAAAATTCATAAATGACCAAACTTGTTTGTGTTGTAGGTACGTAATCCTTTTGAATGGCTGGTAGAACTTTCCGAGTGCCAAAAACCATAGTCAACAGAATAAACACTGGTCTGGAAGCCTATTTTTTCGGTCTATTGTTCGCTCGTAGAGCTTGAGTCAGTGTGAAGAAGCTGTCACGTGATCAAAAACTGTGCATTGTGACGCCTTAGCAACACCGCCAATAGTGTAAACCCAATGGCAATGACAGTGAAATACATGTACTGGGACATCGATTTGCTGTAAAAATACATGTTAATACATGCAAATTATTGTACTTATAGAAGAGAACGATACATCGAGTTGTCAGAAAAAATTAAAAATAGTTCTTTGGAACTTCACAAGACAATTTTCCCTAGAATAACTCCGCTCTTCCGCAGTGCTCAGAGTTGATCCCGGTTCTGGGTTCAGGATACTGGTGTTTCAATTAGCTAAAATACATCGACATTGAACTCTTTGAGAATTAAGCAAAGAAACCATCTTATTTTTCGTCATTTTTTCCAAACTTTTCTGCACTTTTTATGGTTTAGTGTCACACATATACTTTTAGCGGATCAAGATTTCGACTTGTCGAGACCGCAAATACTGTTTCCCGCTGTTTCCTCGATATTCGTATGGTGTTCTGGAGTAAAAGTAGCTACCGGGAAAAGGATCGAAACATTTTTGAAAGCTCGTTTATATTCGCAAATACATACGCCCAACATTCAGTAATTTTTGAAAATTTCGCATAAAAATTCATTCTTAACAAAATTTTCAGAGAATTGGCTAAGACAACGCGAACTTCGGATGTAAACAAACAGTGCTAATGGAATGAATACAACTAACGTTGTCAAAAACAAAGTCTTGAAAAAAACGTTAGAAAATGCGTTTAAGATACGACGTAACGTTGTTTTCTAATTTTTTACCCTCATTGTGGCGTGACATTGAGCGAGTTTTGTATTTTTCCGGGCCTGATGAAAACAACCTTGGGTAAAGAAACCATAGTTTGATTTTTAATGAACCCCCATTTTCTGCCCTGGGGGGATAACATCACTTGTAGATGGACCGAAATCTGCCGTCGAGATTTTACAAACCCACCAAGACCCACTTACAGTTTAGACACATAACCCTAATTATGGGGATTATAAGTAGAATATGAGAGTAATAAGACATTTAGGCCTCATTTCTCATTTTCACTTTCGTACTAGTAGCTATCTGCGGCGCGATATTAACGCTATTTTGACCCAAAAATAAACTTCTTATAAATTTTCTTCATTTTCTACCTTCTTATATGGGTTTTGGTAAGAAATAAACCCATGTTTTGAGAATTTCAGGGGCAAGACGGCGGCATTTAGCTGTGGTGAAATTATATCAAGAACAGTACTGTACTACCTCCTCGGGCTTTTTGGATTTGCATTTGTTTTCGTGTTTTAAGCGGGTTTTCTTTTTTTAAGGCATCTTTACTTCATCTGATGTTCTCTCGGTGACATTTGCCATTCAATAAAAAAAAAATTAGTAGTATTCCTCAATATCGACGCAGAAACATCGAAAAAGTTCGTAGCACTTATCGTTTTACTTATGGTTTCACAGTACTTTCTTTGTTGCTAAGGCGTCGAAATGCACACTTTTCGATCACGTGACTGAAGAAAACCGGACAATAACCTACAACAAGAGGCTTCCAGACCAGTGTTTATTCTATTGACTATGCAAAAACTAACCGAGGGTTGGCAGCAGCGAAGCACTTAGTAATGGCCTTTTTAATTTGACTTTCGAATCGCAATGAGACAGGGCACTTTTGTCGACCATACTTTTCATCAGCCGAAAGACTTGCGATGTTCTTGCGAAAACAATCCGAAATGACGTCCTCAGGGTAACCGTTTTTAATGAGAATAGACCGTATTTTATCCAATTTAAAAAGAAAGTTTTTGTTGTGTTTTTGGAATTGATTTTTATTTTGGCGTTATCTCTCAAAAAACGAATTCACAAGCAAAATGCCCTTGTAGGTCGTTTTACATTGGTGCCCAATGTGAGGAACTTGCTACCTTCAGAGAGACTGGAATGATTGGCAGTGAACAGCTCAAGCAACTCCTTATGGACGCAGTCACAACTGTTTTACTAAAATGGCAGAAAATTTCACAGTGTTAGAGAGACACGTAAGAAATCCGTTCATCAATCGAACCAAACCAACGTTTATCGATGTGAAGATTTGCTACTGCTGCTTACGGGTCGGTCATGTGGCAAAATATTGTTGGGATAAGAGCTACACTTATTGTAACCACCAAGAAAAGCGTGATCAAGGAAATGAAAGTGGAAACTACAATCCAACGTACCAACAACATCCATAGTTTGGCATCGCTTCACTGGAAGTTGTGTCGAAGCCTCAAGCGTTGGTTGCATCCATACAAGAGCGACTAGGTGATTTGAAAGCGATGAACAATTGAAACAATGGCAAAGACCCGAATTTACCATCACTCAGACACAGCAACACCAAAATATACAGTTTCAAAATGGAAACGGCAAAAGGCTCTTACAAGAGAGCATAGACAAAATGTAGCTATCCACCCGAGTACCTACCGACTCATCAGATTTGTTGATCAATGAAGACATGCCATCTAAAAGGAAAGAACACTTTGCTGGGAAAAACAGACATCAAAGACAGCAGTTTCAGTTTCAGTTTCTGTTTCAGTTTCATTGTTTTATCAATTAACCCCAAATACAATCTTACGTTACAGTTACAGAAAATTTAAAACAATTTGAATACTTAAATTAACACAAACAAGATAGACAAAAATTTACAAGAGTGTATTTAGGAATAATTGACTAAGGAGGAACTCTCTAAATAGATAAACTAATCGAGAGAGAGTCCCCCCCATTAAAAACAAAAAAACTAAAAGAATTTTATTAAAAACAACAACCAACCAGATGTTTGTTTATCACGTAGCATTGAGCATTGAGGACTTTTCGCCATTATTTGGAGTAGACTATAAATAGTTAAAATTCAAAGTAGATATGAGTTTATGAAGAAAGTTTTAAGACTGGATCGAAATACTGAAGTAGAACTAGAAACACGAATGAAAAGTGGGATAGTGTTCCAAAGTTGGGAGCCAAAATACTTAATTGTTTTAAGACCATAAAGGGTAGTGTTTTTGAAGGATTTAAAGAGGTCACCCCTGGTTACCTGACGAGTTCCAATCCTAAGAACTGATGAGTTGGGAGTAAAATAGGAATGAAAACAGGCTGGAGATACTTTATATAGAGCTTTGTATACAAACATCAGGATATTTGAGTGTATTATGTCTTCAAGTTTAAGAATTTTTAGGGAATGGAAAATTGGAGAAGATGGAGCAGCACAATGTGAAAAGCTGATGCATCTTAAAATTTTCTTTTGGAGGAGGTAAAGTGGCATTAGATGTGTATCATATGTTAAACCCCAGGCAGTGATGCCATAGGAAAGAAACGAAGAAAATAGGGAGTTATAGAGGCTGATCAGAGGTTGAAGAGGAATGTAGTGCCTTATTTTGAAAAATATTCCGGAAGTTCTAGTAAGTTTCTTATGAAGTTCAGTAATATGGTATTTCCAGGTTAGGTGTTCATCCAACAGAATTCCCAAAAATTTCACATATTTAGACCTGGAAATATTTTTCCTGCCAAATTTAATGTTGATAAGGTCAGGTAATTTTTTCCTGGGTGAGTGGAAAAGAACAAAGCTAGTCTTATCAATATTAAGGGCCAATTTGTTACAATCAAGCCATGATTTGACCTTACTAAGTTCTTTATTTATTGTTTTTGTGAGAATATTAAGATCATCAGCCTCAAAATAAATGTCTGTATCATCAGCAAATAAGTAGAATGACAAGACACTAGAGACACTGGGCAAGTCATTGATGTAAATTAGGAAAAGGAGAGGTCCGAGAACTGATCCCTGTGGAACACCACATGTAATGTCACACAATGAAGAAGAAAAACCATTAATTGAAACCAGTTGACTGCGATTACTAAGGTAAGATCTGAACCAGGTGAGAGCAGTATCTCTAATGCCATAATGCTCCAGTTTTTTAAGTAGTATTGCATGATTTACAGTATCAAAAGCCTTTTGAAGGTCTATAAATATTCCACAGCCAAGTCTTTTATTGTCAAGAGTTGATTTAATACTTTCAGTTAAAGTAACTAATGCATGTTCAGTAGAATGTCCACTACGGAAGCCAAATTGCATACTGAATAAAACCTCATATGTTTCAAGAAATTTTTGAAGGCGAGCCTGCATAAGTTTTTCAAATATTTTGCTGAAGATGGAAAGCAATGAGATTGGTCTGTAATTGCATGTTTTGGTCTTGAGTCCTTTCTTAAATATAGGAATTACTTTTGCAATTTTCAATTTATCAGGAAAAATACCAGTTGTGAACGACTCATTAATCAGTATGGAAAGGTCAGAGGAAATAGGATAATTAAGTATTTTCAATAACTTGACGGGAATGCTATTTGGGCCAGAAGATTTGCCATTTTTTAATGATTGTATTACATTAGATACCTCATTAACGGTGCATGGAAAAAGGTAAAAAGAATCTGCGTTTGAATTTGATAAGATAAAGGAGATTTTTGAGTTATTGGGATTTTTTTAGTAATACCTTCAGCTACCTTTGTAAAGTATTCATTAAATTATTTGCTATATGAACTGAATCTGAAATTTTAATGCCATTATCATCAATTAAATGTGAAAATGTATCAGTGTTCTTTGGTTTCAAACTAATTACATCGTTAATTCCTTTCCACAGCATTTTCATATTGTTTTTGTTCTCATGAAAGTACTGTTGGTAATAATTCTTTTTACTCTGTCTTATTTCATTCACAACACGATTGCGAAACTTTTTATATGCTTTAAGTGTAGTAGACGAATTTGAGCATTTGAACTGTTTAAAGAGCTTATCTCTAATTTTCATCATTTTTTGAATTTCAAAGCTGACCCAGGGTTTGTTTCTTAATTTTAGCATTTTCTTGCTCAGCTTTTTCTCTGGACAGTGTTTTTGAATAAGATTATTGAGATTAAGTAAAAAAGTGTCAAATTTTGCATTAAAATCAGTACTTTCTTGACTAAGAAGGTATCAACTTCTGAATATTCTGACAGAAAGCTAGCTTCATCAAACTTTTTATAATCATGAGCGAAATAGGATGTATTTTCATACTCAGGTGCATTGTCCTTAAAAATAGCAAACTGAGGAAGGTGGTCAGAGATCAAAGATAATAAGTTACCACTTAGAATATTACAGTTAGTGATATTACTTAGGAAAATGTTATCAATAAGCGTAGAGCTGGTGTCTGTGATGCGAGTTGGGTGTAGGATGGAAGGTATAAAGTGATAGGAAAACAAAAAGTTAATAAAGTCATCTGTAAGGGTATGGCTGCCATAGTTGAGTAAATCAATATTGAAGTCACCCATGATATGGATAATTTTATCTTCATCGGAAATTAAAGAAAGGGTTTCCTGAAGGTGTTGCGTGAACTTTGCAATATCTGAGCTGGGATGTCGATATGCACAACAGCAGATGATGTTTT
>JACTAT010000044.1:2561877-2583018 GCA_014526335.1 Chrysaora quinquecirrha | reverse complement strand
TTCCAAAAAAAAGAAATGAAATACAGAAATTAATAATATAAAACCTTCCCCTATTTAATTAGGTCTGATCGGTTTATGTTGCTGCCATCTCTAAATCAACTGCTGAATGGGCTTCAAATACTATCTCCTGTATATCAGCGCGGTCCTCCCTTCGCAAAGTCAGAAAGAAGTCACAGTCAGCAGGAAGTTCTACCTAAATTATTTATTTTTTCAAGAGTCAGCCGCATTCGCATTCACCGTTGGCTCAGTATCCACTCCGGTTACCAAATCAACCTCATCCTCACTGTCACGACTTAGCAGGCTGCCTGGTTTATGAAAAAAAGAAAAAATATTGGTAAGGTGCATGAGGCAGCCAAAAAATGTACTCTCCCCTGTCTTACAAAATTGATATTTTGTCAACCCGCATTCTAGCTAATGGATTGTGGTTGGTTAGTATTTGGGCGTATTTTGGCGGGTTGGCCACCAAGAATATGGTGGCGGACAAGTATTCGTATACAAATGTGCCATTGTTAGTTATTATACTGTATTGAGTTTAGCCTAATACGATCCCAAATACTGCCAACCCTGTGTGTGTTATTGCCTCATTTGCCTGCTTAGAGACCGCCACGCGTTAATGGCACATTTGCGCCCACGGCGTAAATGGAGATTAACGAGCAGGTCTCGTGATTAGTTCCCCTCAGCCATGTGCTTAGCATTCAGCCAAAGTAGCACTGATGTGGACTCGCTACTTCACTGTCAAGTAACCAACCGTTAATCAACTTCAAATACTCTGTGGTGTCTTCTTTTTCCCTCCCACCCACTCCAACTACCATTATTGATTACGTATAATTCTAGTCAAAACTTGTAAAAAATGGATGTCCTTGTGAGAAGATATATGACTTACTCCCTTATGGATGCTCCCTACTGAAAGGGTGATCCCATCTAGTTATTCTGAAATGTTGTGCGCTAACTCTTTCTTTCCACAGGGTCGTCAGTTTTTTTGTCATAGGTCTTTCCCCCATCTAATCAAACTGGTGACCATTATTGTCTCGATTCGAATAGTTGTTGCAATATGTTGCTACTGTCACAAAAAATTGTTGCTCTTGTGACAGAAATAAATTGACAATTCCTTACAGATTGCCCTTCTCATAGGGGTAACCTCACCTTCATCAGCGGATAATGATTCATAGGCACGTAAAGCCATTTCCTTCCTCAGCATACTACTCTTTCTCCACAAAATTACCTACCCATCAGATGGGAGTGGTATCTAGATTGACTCAACTCATCTAGCCATTGCAATTTAGTGCTATTGTCAAAACAAAAAGCTAATTGCACTTGTGAGAGAACTCATTCTTTATTGATGCCCCTGCTTGAAAGGTGACCAAGTTCTCATCAGTAGACAATGAATCAAACATTGTGTGTACAACAGTTTCTCTCCATAGGGTAATAACCTTTTTCCACAGGTTAATAATTTTTTTCCACAGGCTAATAATCTTTCTTTCGATGTCACCTCGCTATACACCAACGTGCCTATTAAGGACTCTTTGAGAATCATAAGTGATTTACTCCGAAAAGACAGAGATCTAAGCAAAAAAACTCCTATACCTGTGGATAAGTTGATTGAGATGATAGAATTCGACTTAACCACCACTTGGTTCAAATTCAATGGGAAGTTTATCTCACAAACAGATGGAGTAGCAATGGGAAAACCTGCCTCTTCTGTTGTTGCTGAGATCTTTATGCAAGAAAAAGAATCTCTTGCCCTTGATTCATACATTGAGAAACCAAAAGTATGGGAGAGATATGTAGATGATGTGTTCGTGATCATGAAGAGTGAGAAAATCCGTCGATCTTTGTCTAAACAAAATATAAGGTGTACTTTTTATTCCCTTAATACACTTAAAAAGTCGCTTTCAAGGCCAAAAGACAAAGTTGACGATCTTGAAAAATCAAACGTGGTATACAAAATACCATGTAGAGATTGTCCTAAATCATATATAGGACAATCGAAAAGAGAGACAGGAACTAGGCTCAAAGAACATAAATCGAATGTGACCCATGGTCGAACTGACAAAAGTGATCTTGCCAATCATTGTTGGACGGAAAAACACCAGATGGATTAGGATAACATTTCAGTGATTGATGAAGATAAGAACTGGAAAAACAGACTTGTTAAAGAGAGCATCCACTCAGTTCTATCAACTCCTTGTATCAATCAAGTATCTTACTCAATCCCAGAAATCTGGTTGAATAACATCAAAAGTTGCACTGAACGCAATTTTGGCGCCACAAATTTTAGAAATTGAGCGCCAAAAAATTCCGAGCTTCCTCGCAGGTCCGGTTAATTTCACACCTTTCGATCCGACCTTTGCAATAAGTAGGCAAGAAACCACATTTCTCATTGCCCGATGATGGGAGACGGATCTCTCCCGAAACGTTGCCCAACTAAATATCAAAGGCTTGTCATGATAAGTGGTGACTATCATGTCTAATACAGTGTCAGAAACAGCCTTGATACCAGTATAATTCCTTCTAAAAAGGATTATCCAACTCTTGGCAATATCCATCAGTTATTAATAAGGTTTCAAGGACAGGTACGTGAAAAACGTGTAAAAAAAGTGAAAAAGGTGAGAAAAAGTGAGAAAAAAGTGAAACAGTGAAAACAGTGAGAAAAAAGTGAAAACGTAAACAAAAAAGTGAAAACGGTGAAAACGTGAGAAAAGTGAGAAAAGCGAAAAAGTGAAAAAAGTGAAAAACGTGTGAAAAGTGAAAAAAGTTAAAAACTTGTGAAAAGCAAAAAAGTTAATGTGTGAAAAGCGAAAAAAGTTAATGTGTGAAAAGCGAAAAAAGTCAATGTGTGAAAAGCGAAAAAAGTTAATGTGTGAAAAGCAAAAAAAGTCAATGTGTGAAAAGCCAAAAAATTTAATGTGTGAAAAGCGAAAAAAGTTAATGTGTGAAAAGCGAAAAAAGTTAAGGTGTGAAAAGCAAAAACGTTAAGGTGTGAAAAGTGAAAAAAGTTAAAAAGTTAATGTATGAAAAGCAAAAAAAAGTTTATGTGTGAAAAGCGAAAAAAGTTTATGTGTGAAAGGCGAAAAAAGTTAAGGTGTGAAAAGCAAAAACGTTAAGGTGTGAAAAGTTAAAAAAGTTAAAAAAGTTAATGTATGAAAAGCAAAAAAAAGTTAATGTGTGAAAAGCGAAAAAAGTTAACGTGTGAAAAGCAAAAAAGTTAATGTGTGAAAGCGAAAAAAGTTAAGGTGTGAAAAGTGAAAACTTTAAAACGTGTGAAAAGCGAAAAAAGTTAAAGTGTGAAAAGTGGAAAAGTTAAAAACGTGTGAAAAGCGAAAAAAGTTAATGTCTGAAAAGCGAAAAAAGTTAAGGTGTGAAAAGTGAAAAAAGTTAAAACGTGAGAAAAAAGTGAGAAAATAAACAAAACGGAAAAAAGCAAAAAAAGTGAAAAAAAATGTCATAAGAGAAACAAGCGAAACAAATGTGTAAATAGTGGGAAATGTAAGAAAAAATAGTAGCACACCCGCATCACTCGCAGCTCATCAACTAATGTCTCTTCTAATTTCCTTCTCTTTCGGGCCGCGAATTCAGCACAGAGTCAAGCAATGCCAAGTAAAAATAATAAAACCAAAATAAAAAGAAAGAAAGATGCTCGTTGTCAAAATTGTGCAAATCAAAAATAAGTACGAAAGTAAAACGTGTGAATCGGTTACAGTACTTTTCCACACCACCAGACCTCAGCCGCGCATCATTCCCAGCTCATCAACTAATGTCTGCCCCACGAAAACAAGGGTCGTTAATGCCCGTTAGTTATGTTTTATCAAATGTCCGGTAATACCTCAAAATATTTCTACATAAAAATATTCAAATGCGTAAAAAAATGTATTTCCTTTGTGTGTTTGGATTTCAATGCAATGGTCAATGAAATGTTCAATGCAATGCAATGGTCAGTAATGTAAGAAAACCTGGGACCTTTGCACTTAGAAAATGATGAATCCGTGTTAATCCTTCAATACCGTTACCAGAAATCGATGGTGTCAAGTCAAAACTTTGCTGCCCTTAGAAAACCGAGTCGTAAGATGTATAAAAAGAGATCCCTGATGATGGTTAAAGAGGAAATGACATGAAAATTGATATTTCGCGATCTTATGTAAATTTTAACGCTGATTCCGAAAATCTGTTTGAAAATTACAAATTCTTGACCATTTCGTCAGAATTCGACCTTCAGGGCGTGAAATTGTGAAAAATGTGTGTCCGAGAGGACTGGGTCGGGTTTGGCACCTCAGCGAGCTTGTGACGTCAGAAATTGGACACGAGAGGATAGAAGCACAAATAATATACTTGTTTTTAGTCAACTCTGTGGTAAAGTGAGCAATTGGAAATCGTTAAAAATATGTCTAGCAGCGAATCAACAAGCTCTTTTTCCTCCGAAATATCATCAAATAACAGTGAGGAAGTATTTGAAGACTTCGGTGGCGAGTATTTGCCTTATCAAAACGAACCTGTTGCGAGTGAAAATGAGGATGATGACGAGGATAGGCCTAGAGCAGAAGATCAACCCGAAGATGAGGATGGAATTCTTCCTGTGGTATTCCGTGAAAGATTTGAGGGAAACTTACCAGTTAGGCAATGGTAAGATATAATTCTGTTTTTAAAAAATAATATTTGGGTATAGTTTGCTGAGTTTGTTGAACCTGCCCACATAGACCTTATTTATCAACCTAGATAGACTAGGCCTATTTATCACAAATTGTTACTTTGCAGGTGTGAGTGTGGAAATTGCTCTGAAGAACACCTTGAAACAGCAAGAGAGTTTCGTTGCTGTCATGAAGTAGCTCCTGCTTTTGAAAAACTTGAGAATGATGGTCTGTCCGACACAATCCATTGCATAACAGAGCATGAGGACTACAGAGCTTTCACTAATCGAAATATTTTATTAAATGTTGGACCTATGTTTCGCACCAGAAATGGGAGACCTTATACGCAAAGAGCCAATGTAACAGAAAATGAGTAAGTATCAATTCAAAATTAATTGCAAAGAACAGTTTCAAATATAATTGTATTAGTTCTTATTAGAAAAAATAGTATTAGACAGTCTATCCGTGGCTTGTCTAATAAACAATAACTATACGTAATTAAGGAATATTTAATTAAGTTCCTGGTTACTCTATATCTTTAATATCTAATTTATTATTCTAACTTTTATTGTACATAATCAGACTTATTCATTATTCAATGAATGTATTTAATACTCCATAACAGGTATCTTCGTGCAGTTGCTTATCGCTGGTTAGCACGCTGGTTCTTTGGCTATTTAGGCTGGGATAATGCTCGCCCTCTTCCTGCATGTGTCTATAGAGACATTCGTGAAAGATATGCCACTGGTCAAAGAACTGGTTACAGGGAGACAGAAGAAAGAGCATGAACTAATATTTCAGTAAGCTGTTTTTAAATCATTGTTTGTGTAATTTCAACCCCAAAATTTTCATCTGTCGCTTCAAATTCTCTCCCTGTTTGCTAATGTTTTGTAATTTTTGTCCTCTAAGGTTTCTTCATGAAATTAATCAAAGTTTTTTGATGAAAATTTTGATGAGGAAATCATATGTACTCTACAATTCTGTTTAATTTGCTTATATAAATTATTACGATTGGTCCAAGCAACCACCCTTGGATGCCCCTTCATTGGCTGCCCACACTTTTTGCAAGATGGAGCCTTCCGTTTTCTGTTCCCATCTGATGTTGTTGCTCTGTTACTTGCTGCACTGTCTGTCTGGAGAGTATTTTGTTCTTCTTCTGAAAAATTAAGAACAAGCTCTTTCATTTGTAAATATGTAAAGTTTTCCTTTAAATACATAAATTGATTGCAGAATTTATGCTTGTTCTTCAATACAGAAATGCATTATAATTACAACACTAATATTATGTACCTGATGGATATAAAGATTGGACCATGGTCTTCCTCTTTCTGTACAAATCAACAGCTTCTTCTTTGCTTTTAGTTTTTTTGAATTTGCTGACATAAGGTTTTGGGGCTTTTTCCGAATACCTGGCATTTATGTGTTCCAGCTCCTCTTCCGTGGTTGTAAATAGTTTTTCTCTGATTCGCTTAACATAGTCTAAAAATGAATGTTTTTCAAAAGATTACAAGCATATTTGAGAACAATTAGCATTTCAAATTGGTAATCAATATCTACTTACTGTATGATGGAGGGACTGGAATTGGTTTAATTGCCTCTTCTCCCAGTTTGTATTTGGGATACGAAACTTTGTAGTAATCTTTTCCATCTTTTGATTTTTGTGTTTCTCTTTTTAAATTTTCATTGAAGTGGGATACTGCCAGTATATGCCTGTTGGATTAGATATAACAGCTACTTCAGCTCTAATTGTAAATGAGTGTTAATATGTTATCAGCACGTTAGCATTTGACTAGCCTTTGATAACATACCTGCAGATACTTCCAGCCCAAGAGAAATGAATCATCTTAGGATGCCAGTAGTTTAGGGTCGCATGGTATCCCTCAAGGCAACTTGTTTGCGCATTTGAAGATAGCCTCTTCACATCCTGCAGAAGTTTTTTGTTCATCAAAATTTTGTACACTGTGTCATATGCAACAGTCCCTGTTGGTAAAGAAAAAAATTGGTTTTCAGAGCAGTAAAACAGTTTTGCAAAGCATACAAAGCTTAGTATAGGGGCAAAGTTACACTAAACTAGCACTGGTACTATTCATTTTATGTGCTTTCAAGGTTCCTGATTCTATTAGGGCTTTAACCATGAGAAATGACTGTTGGTAATACTTTACACCCAAACTAGTCTAAGCCTTTATATAATCCTCAGTTTTGAATGCTCCAAAAAATCAATAAAACAATTGCTAAGGAAGTAAAACTTTGCCTCTAGACTAAATTTTGACTGTTTGACTCTATATCTAAAAGTTTTCAAGGTTTCCACAGTCACAACCCTGTCTTTGAAAATTTCTATTTTCCTATTTACTCACCGTTCAAAATCCATTTTCGTTGAGGATTTACTTGTCCATGGGCACACTTTTCAAATAGTTTGTCAGAATGCTGTTCATGCTTGTTCTGGATGTGATTAACAAATGATTTCCATTTTGCCAAAATCAGAGCACCAAAACCTTCTTTTGTTGATGTTGCACACCAGTATAAATGATTTCGAATGGATGATAGCCAGTCACCAAGAATTTCACAATTTTTTTCTTTGCTAGCTTTAGATATCTTCTTGGTAACAGTGCGAGCTACATGCCAGATGTCAAAGAAATGCTGAACGTTTGGAAAAGACTCTCGCAGCCACTTAGCAACTCCTTTGTGCCTATCTGATATAAATGAGGCGATCCCTATGCCAGCATCTTTCAGGTACTTGAAGCATCTCTGCACACCAACAAGTTCCATACCTGAACTACTTTTGCATTCATTCGCCTATGCAAAGAGAAAAGGATAATATTGTTTAGTTTCACATGGAAATATTATGCTAACTATGATTATGACAGATGAAATGGTTTGCAGTAATGATGCTTACCTGCACTAATTCGAAATGTATGATCTTTTTTATGTTTTCACAATAAATTGTGTAAGAACCATATTTTGCTGAATGCCCCATAGAGTCAAATCTGCCATCACCACAAAGGACAACTCTATCTTCATTGTGAAGCTCTGCCAGTAATGATTCTCTATACTTTTCCCAATGATGTATAATGGCAGGGAAGAGAAATTTTTTTTGATGCCTAAAGAATGTGCGTGCTGTGTAAGATGCAAGATTGAAATGTTTGAATACAAGTAACAATTTGCTTATTGAAGCGCCAGCTGCAAGTGTGCCCAAGCTGAGTAGAATATTACCAGCAGGATAGCGACCAAGGACATAAGGCTGTGATCTCCATTTCCAACAGTCCTTACCACATGTAATGCAACTTTGGTAGACTGTCACCATTGTTCCATTTTGCTCCATTCTAATGGTTGGCTTTAAGGCTTTGCATTTGAAACAGAACAGGGTGAAAATCTGCAGCAGCATTGTGTAAAATACAATAAACTTGGGTTCTTCTGCTGGCGTGACTTGTTCTTCTACCCTAAAATGAAAGGCTCAAACTTAACAAACCAGTCATATAACCCCTTGAAGAGTTTAACTGTATATTGAACCTCAATATCTCGACCCTAATTAAAGCAAATATGTACCTGAAACACTCAAATATCGTTTGTCTCCACTGATTCTAAATTGCTGTATGAAGACTCTCCATACCCCAGAACACTCTTTACTCTTACAAATTTTCATTCTTTCTCATGGTGTTCAGGCCTTTGAGCTATTCAAGATATTTAGGTTCAGCTATACTAGGATCAAAGCTACAGTCAAGGGCACATACGTTTTTTAATTTTTTTCTTACCGCACATGATGCCTTTGCCTTCTTTTAAAATTTTTTCCTGAAGCGTTGTCATAATCATCATAATCATCTTCAGAGGTGTCACTGTCTAAGCTGACTTCATACTCTGAGTCACTTGATTCTGTCTCATTTTCTGTATCCTCATCTTCGTCCGCTGTTGGTTTGGCTTCAACAGTTTCAATATTCACATTACTGTCTGTATTCATCTAAAAGAAATTTTGACGCCAGATGAACTTACCGTATGTAGTTGCAAATATATAGCATATAATTTTTTCATGGCTTATGGGTAAAAGGTAAATTTAAGCTAAATGTTGATACTCATGTTACTTACATTGTCAATTTTTTGTTGCAGTTTCTGTATTGTTTCTTTAAGTCTGCTGTTTTGCTTCCTAATGTTGTCGATTTTTCTTCGCGTCGATAAACATTTTGTACACATCATCGAAACCTGGCTTGATACATCGCTTCTGCTTGGCTCAACGTTGGAAACAGGCAACAGGTTTGTGTTTTCGATTGTGCTACGTTCAGGATGGTCGCATGTAGGGCAGTCAAAGATTGGAAAACCTTGAAGATGAACTGGGCATCCTGAATTATGTGTCTTTGGCTGATCCATTGTGCTGATTCCATCTCCGTCTGTTCCAATGCTTTCTAGCACCTGGACATCTTCTTTACGGATGTCTGGTTTGTTTACTTGTATGCTTCTTAGCAGCTACAATTCAAAAGAAATATTTTAACAGTAACTAAAACTTGGTATGACAAGAATAGAATTTCAATTTTATTCCAATATTCTGATGTAAAGGTAGATTTTTACATCATCTCAGCATACAATGGAGAGCTCAAAAGACTTGCCGATAAACTGTACATTTACAAATCGATTATCACTTTGTTCGTTCTTGTGAAATTTATTTGCGCGTATGCTTTTATTCGAGCTAGTTTTTTTGACCATGAGACATTGAAAAAACTAAAACTTTTACACATAAGTACACACATTTTAAGCAAGATGTTAAGATAGAGGTTAGCTTTTCTTTTTCTCATTAATCTGCTTTTATAGAAGTAGTGATATACTAATAAAAAAATTAACTCTTACCGCTCTTCTCTCTCTCGCTGGCGTCACCTTTACAGCTGAAGTGCTACCCGATTCTGGATTCCTTCTTTCCGGATCAAAAACAGTCGGTACTGCATCTTTTTTTAAAAAGCGCCTCGTGTTTGAGCTGTCAAAGCCAGGAAGGTCTAGAGCAAACGGCTTCTCGTACGATTCACGTGTGAAATGGTTCGAACACAAATACGGGCCAACTGAGTATGTTTCAGGTTTAAAATTCACTCGATACCTCTTAACAAAACGAGTCCATTGCCTCCGTAAATTATCTTTTCTGGGAAACATGTGCATGCTTATGCCTGGTGTCATACTGCTGTTCGAACAGGTGATACCATTAGCTAATCCTGCCACACAGAATTGACCTCCCGTTTCGCCTTTTTACTTTTTGGTACACACGATTCTTGGTCTGGACTGCCGGCACGGCTTTCTTGAAATTCTGATGATTTTTAGGATCCATCTCACTGCTCAGTTTAGTGCGTGATTCCATTTGGCATAAAAATCTCTCTTATAGTTAAAGAACGTGTCGCTCTCTTTGTAGACTATAAAACTGAGCGAACATCTAATAATTCACCGTCATTTATTACCCGCGAAACATTCGAATTTCCTTTCAAGTTTTCTTAAATCGCTAGAAAGAAGTAGATGGTGTCCATGGTTCGAGTATCCTACGAAGTTCCAGCAGAAATTAAAACCGAAGGCCTCGGAAGATTGCCGATGACCACTGAGGTGGTAGAAAATCCCATGAACAATGCCCTATCACCAACTGCAGGATCTTGCAGCTTGTGATCAGTGAAAACGAACAACACATGTATAAATTGAAAAAAAATGAAGAGGGACAAAAAATTAAACTTACAATCACCTGGATCGTATTAGGCGGGTTGGCCACCAAGAATATGGTGGCGGACAAGTATTCGTATACAAATGTGTCATTGTTAGTTATTATACTGTATTGAGTTTAGCCTAATACGATCCCAAATACTGCAAACCCTGTGTGTGTTATTGCCTCATTTGCCTGCTTAGAGGCCGCCACGCGTTAATTTATATTTTGTGTACTTTGTTTCTATGATCTTTTATTTCCTGAAAGAAGGATGCCAAAAAAACGAAAGTGTATGATACCTTTTTGCCCAACCCGTTGCTCAAAGGAAGAAAGAAAACACATTTTATTACACTCCTTTCTAGTAGAAGACAAATAGAGAAGAGAATGGAAGGATGAAATTGGAAAAGTACTTGGAAGGGGAAGTGACTGGAAAGTCGAGAAGACGGACTATGTGTGCAGCTTGCATATTTTTGATGGTAGAAATTAAAGAACATAAAGAGATTGAAAATATCAAGAATGAAATTATCAATGCGGAAAATAAAGAAATTGAAGAAGATGCAGAGAGGGAAGATAAAGAAATTTTTAGTAGTAGCAGAGATGAAATCAAGAATACTGGAAATCAAGAAGTAAAAGATCATAAAGAATATAAAAGAAGTAACAATATTGATGATGATGTTCTAATCGAGAATATGAGAACTCAAGAAACTGGGGAAAACACAAAGATAATCAAACAACATGACAAAATTACGCCTAGCTATACCATAATAGAAAGAGTAGAAACTGTCATTGAAGCCAATAATAATGAAAAATCATCTCATCCTACAGAGCCTATTCAAACCAGTCAAGTATTGATGCGAATCGAAAATTATAAGGATGACGATAAAGCAATAAAGTTTTACACAAATTTGCCAGATTATAAAACTTTTATTGCTCTTTTTAACTTCGTGAAACAAAAAGAGGGATTAACTCTAAACTAAAATAACAACAAATCAAAGAACAAAGCAGGTAGTGAGCAAAGAAGTAAGAAAGGTCGTCCAAGGGCACTTTCAGAAGCGAATGAACTGTTTTTAACTCTTTGTCGTCTGCATCATTTAGAGGAAGATCTAAAGTATAGAATTGGTATAAGTGTTTCCACGGTTTCAGAAATATTTCTTACCTGGCTTGATCGCCTAAATTATTGCTTGAACTCTTTAGATGAAATTCAAGGTCTTGAAGAAGGATCGAGACATTTGATCCCGGAAAAGTTTCAAAGGAGAGTATGAAAATACCGACATGATACTTGACTGCACCGAAATAAAAATGGTCGGAATATAAAAGTCGCAACACTGGCAAAGTTTTGATCGGCTTGTCTCCCGTTGGCTTCCCAAGGTTTGTGTCAGAAGTCTATCCTGGCAGTATCTCCGATGATGATATTACTGCAGTAAGTGGGATCCTGAAGTTGGCCAGAAAAAATAAACGCTGGCTTGCTGACAAAGGTTGGCAATGTGATGGTGACAAGTTTGGCCTCATCATTG
Organism: Chrysaora quinquecirrha; assembly: GCA_014526335.1. NCBI lineage: Eukaryota > Metazoa > Cnidaria > Scyphozoa > Semaeostomeae > Pelagiidae > Chrysaora > Chrysaora quinquecirrha. The sequence goes on along the minus strand of JACTAT010000044.1, from coordinate 2,571,229 downwards.
AAACACCAGACCGACTGGAAGGCAAGACCCAGTTTTCTGAAGCAGTAGATATGAAGAACAGGCAAATTTCTCGCTTGAGAATCCACGTTGAACGAGTGATCCGTCGAATGAGTCTTCAACATTTTGCAGAAAACAATCCCAATTCGCTACGCAAATGTACGATCGAAAATTTAAAATGTTTTTGCTCGTCTTGCATCTTTTCTCCCTCTTCTGATCAAGGACACAGACGTATCGTTCTGTGAAGAGGAGTAACATGTGACTTTGACCAGCGTCTTTACATTCTGAGATAGCCGATCGTTTGTCAAGTTTTTTCAGCGATTCTAGTTCAAAATAAAAATAGATCAAATTTTAGATTTCTGAGCTAAGCCGAGTATTTTTCTTCACGAAATATCAAAAGCCACATTTGTGTAAAAAACTTGAGTGTTAGGCTAATATTTTCATAGTTATCCGATAAATGGAAATAGGGATTGGGGGATTTATTCAATCCTGATACAACGGTTTTGTCACGTGATAATCGAACATTTACTGTTGATCGATTTTGAATCCAGTTTCATTTTTCAAGATTTCAACGAAGTTTGATAGCTAGCTAACAGTTGGAATGATAAGAATCGAAACACAAATACAAATGGAATCATTATAAAAATACTTCAACGGTTTTTTTGGCAATACTGCTTGCCCACTGACGCATTGGCAGTAAGGCTTGGAAATCAATTTGTTCCTTCATCGACAGGAGCCGGGCTGCGAATTCGTTCACTGCTGCATGAGGGTTCGTATGACATAAGTTAACTTCTGTGCCTAAGTAAATTGCTTTAGAAATTGATTTTAGCGTTGAAATGATCATCTCGTTTCGTTTGATCTGAAACAGCATACATGATTTTGTTTCTGGATGGTAGGACATGAGAATGGCTGCATTGATCTCAGGTAAACAACAAATTTGCCACCGGCATTGGACAACATGAGCAGCAGTCATGTTTTCAAGCGGTTTTGTACCGCCATACGCACGTGTCTTTATTTCTAGGATGAAATTTTCAGCAAGCGGGAAGAGAGAACCATCATCGTTCTTTAAAAATATGTGCTAGCAGAAAACGTACGATCAGGAGATGCAGCAAACATCTCAGGATACGAGCGATGTCGCACAAATGGGCATTCTTTGATAACAAAACCAGAAATGTCCTAAAATGATTTGCTGCTTGTGGCTCGAACAGAATACCACGATCAAAATTTGCTAAATTGCATTTTGGTTCATCGATGTTACTCTTGACATTACTCCACGATTGGTGAGACTGTGCCGTTCCACAAAGACCAATTAATGCAGGCAGCTTTGAAGATGTCACCTTGCCTATTCGAAGTTGATGCAATGCTTCGTTTCCCTGCTTTGGCCTTTCGATGTACGAATTATTTTGCCTCTGGTCGACCTTGGTTGAACGTGAAAGCGAATCAACTTTGAGGCATGATTTCAGTACATACGATAAAGTACTTACATAGCTGGATTGCTCAAGATCATTTTTAAGGCTGATGAAATCTTCCGTATTTATGGCTGGCTCTTCAACTGGCTTCGAATAATAGGAAGAGTTCGTTTCAAAAGGCAATGTTCTTTTACGACCATTTTCAGCATCTCAAGATTCTGGCAACTAAAAGTTGTATCTTGCAGAGGAACACGCTTCAGTTTTTTCTTTTCTGGGTCTTGCTCAGCACGGAGAGAAGGTAAGCCCCATTGCTGCTTTATCTGGGTGCAAGAAAGTGTATTAGGCAGTGAAGACCTTTTTGTCATAATACAATCTACCAGTTTTCATGCAAGGGCTGCTATATGCTTGCAGTACCCACACTTTCCTGCTGGACAGTTGGTGTCATTTGCCCTTAAAATTTCTCCAGACTCAGGCGAATAGACAATAAAGCAATAATAAAGCCCTCCACCATGACTTGTACCTTTAGGAGACTTCATGGATGGCCTTGTATACCCTTCCAACACAAAATATTTATCTTTCAAGATAGCAAGACGCATTTGCTTTCCACTAGTTTCAAACTTCAAGGTTTTAGAGAATGGAAATCCCTCTTTTATATGTTTTTGATCACCACTTTTCTCAAAAAACTTTTCAACACCAGAGTGCTATATTTTCTCGGTGGGGATATTTGACAAGCTCTGCGTCCAGTTAATATTTTCATTCGAATTCAAGCTCTCTATGATCTCTTCAATTTCAAGCATTTCGGTTGAGAAATTTTCCTTTAATTCTTTATTTACATAGATACCACCATCAGGGTCTGCCAGACGCTCTTTATCCCATCCATTTTCAATATAGATTTTCAACCCTGAAATTTAAGACGAAGCCTTAAATATGCTTTGACAAAAATAATTAACAACAAAGTTAATAACAAGCACATGCAAAATATTATATTGAACTAACAACAAAATCCACTTACTTATCTCGTAATTCTTTTACAGACAATTTACTAAGTCCTCGGGCCTTTCGACATTTTAACCATCTCACTGCATCGCTTTTCGATAATTCTGAAACTTTTCAAGCAAGCTTTGCTGCAGGAATTTCCTCATCAGTAAGTTTAATTGACAAGTAATCCATTTTCGTAACAAGTACATTTAAACAGCAGCGTACCGACGATAGAAAGAAAGTATAAAAATATTCTTGAACTTCGCGAAAACAACTCACTATGCCAGCAACTCAATGATTAATACCAAAAATATGTTAAACAGAATATTTAACTAGACTTCTCTTAAAATTACGTATGATAATATTATGACAGCGCAAATTCGCGACTAGTTTCGACGGCCTAAATCTGTAGTAGCTGGATTTGCCGGTCAGCCGTTCAAAACAAACTCTTTCGGACGTAGATATTCCTATCATGCATTGCATGTAATAAGCGGCTGCCATCTTTTGCGGAATCGTCTATTGGGACGTCAATTTTTTGGCGCCGCTAGCCAGTTTCAGAGCTGTAAGGACATAAATCCCACACTGAGCGATTGTAGAAAACAACAACAACAACATCGAACAAAGTAGTGGGACTTCTGTAGTGAGTCTAGGTATTAACATCGACAAAGGCTTAAACCGGAAAGAGCACTGAAAAACATCCTTCCGCAAAGTAAACTTGACCAGGTCTACAATCTCTGTTTGAAAGCCATCTTCGATATGGCAACATTGTCTGGAGTGCTATCTCAGCTTCAAAATTTACAGACAAGAGCAAAGAAGCTGACAGAGGCTGCCAAGTATAGGGACGGATGGACATGTAAATGATTCAATGCAAGGGCTTTTGATCTCCTATGACCAAGGAGTCATGACGTATAAAGTCTTGCACGACTTCTATCCCGAAAACCTTCGCCATAAGTTCACTAAAAGAGCAACGATTTCAGAGTATAGAACAAGAAATGGTGTAGATCTGCAAATTCCCGAAGTTAGGTTAGAACATGCAAAACGAAGTTTTTATTTCTCTGGGGTCAAGAACTGGAATGCTATCCCTGATAACATTCGAGAAAAAGAATCAATCGTTCGTTTTAAAACAGGTTTTAGAGAGTATCTTCTGAAACTTTCACAGGACCCAAACACGACCCCTTGGTAGAGCAGCAACTTCATTATTTTCTAAACAATACTTTTAGTAAGTTTCGTTTTAAATTTTTTTATTCTTCTAACATGAAAGGTACCTCGTGTATAAATATTGATAAAAATGAAAAACAATTTCTCAACAAGCTATCGACTTTCGGTAAATTTCCTAAGGACTCTCTTCTTGTAACTCTGGATGTCTCTTCTCTTGACACTAACATTCCCCGTGCTGAAGGCATTGAGGCTGCCAAGTGTCAGGTCAAATCTTAACAAACGCACTAAACTCAAACAACCTACAGAAACAGTATGTGACTTGATCGACATAATACTGAAGAACAATAAATTTGAGTTTGACGGGCAGTTTTTCTTACAGAAGCACGGTATCGCTATGGGCACTGAACGGCACCTCGATATGCAAATTTGTTTCTGGGGGCTCTTGAAACTAGGGCCCTTGACAGCGCACCATTCAAACCCCTTTACGATATTCTTTTAATTTGGACGCACGGACAAGACCGACTCACTGACTTCATTGACAATCTCAACATCATCCACCCCACCGTCAAATTCACAAGGAACACCTCCTCGACATTAATTCACTTCCTCGATGTCACTGTCACACTTATACAGACCATAGCATCTCCATAGACCATTACATCAAACCAACCGACACCCATCAATATCGCCTCCACTTTTCTGCACATCCCAAACACACCAAAAACTCCATACCATGCAGTCTCGATTTACGTCTACGACGCATCTTTTCATACGACACGACCTTAACTAAACGAACAACTGAACTGCTCAGATACCTTACGAACAGAGGCTACAGATGTGAGTATGTAAGAAACGAAATACGGAAAGCTTCTCTTATCACCAGACAAGACAGCTTAAAGACAATAAATAAGGGACAGAACAACAGGACTCTGTTTGTGGTAACCTATCATCTAGGGTTACCTTTATTGGGTCAAGTACTTAATAAACACGACAGTATATTACAGAACTCTGACGACTGCAAAGAAGCTTTCCCCCAACCACCAGTACTAAGCTACTGAAGGACGCAAAGCCTTAGGGATCACATGGTGCTAAAATAAAACATGACGTAACCAACGATTCCCAGGGCGTATTCAAGTGCTCGTCTAAACGCAACTGCAAGACATGTGCACACCTACTTGACGGGGCAACAACTGTCACATTTCCTAACACGGACAAAACACTCAACATCAAACAGCGACTGGATTGCAGCTCGACCAACATAACTTACGTAAGACAATTCCTGAGGTGCCTACAGAACAGTGAAAATAACTGCCAGTACATCGAACAGACGGGAAGACGACTACGAGACCGACTCAACGAGCACCGTAGGAACATTATCAACAGAAAAACATAACAAATGCGGGGCTGCAGATCACTTCTGTAAACGAGGGCACACAGTTGACGATCTACAAATTTTACCGATACTTCAACTACACAATAAACGAAAAGGTGTTAGTAGAGCCAAAGAGCAATACTTCATTGGCCTAGCTAACACTCTTGCGCCTCACGGACAAAATAGAACCACTGACCGCTAACCCTATCTATTTCTTTTCTCCTTCACCTGTCTTGGCTCTCTGGTTTTCTATTACCTCAATATTTTACACTTATTCTTATCGCAAATTTTATTATTAATATTATTTTTATCATTATTAAGCAAACATTTTTATAATTATCCATTTCATCACAATTTTGTTTTTCATTATTAAGATTATTTTTAACATATTTATTGTTACCATCACAAACACATCTTCCACATTGCCACTTGTCACTGCGAAGCATCCACCTTTCTACCAATCAGATTTCACAGACCATAATTCAAAATCTTTTCGTCATTTCTGATACGAGTTCTTACAGCTTGAGAAATGTTTCGAATTTCTCAGTCAATCCTTTATATTTATAACCAAATTGAAATTCGTACAATGTAAAATATTTCCCTGCAACAGGATACAGTCTTAAGGATCCCAAGCCTCTTTCTGTTGTTGTTTTTCTTTTATTATTGTAAGCATAGAGCCGGGAGCCAGAGATAGCAGTCATCTTGGATAAATCTGGTAATATTTTTAGAACTATAAGCATTTGCGAAACAATAGAATGATTACGAAACGGATTACCTTGATGAGTGATATAGCCATTGCATCCATTTTCACAAAGCCTTTTATCTGACTGCAGATTGAACCCAGAAACTGGAAAGAAAATGGAAAATACATTAATGTGTTAAACAAGACGTGCCAAAACCATATACAAGAACAGCTGTTTGCTGTTTTAAAAATAATTAGCTACCGTTTACCTGATGTGGGACTACGAAGATCAGAATATCAGCACCGGAAACAGCTTCTCTGACATCAGGAATAGCAACCTTCAAGGAAAAAATAAAACAAAAAGGAAGATTTTGATGGGATTATTTGTCAGAAAAAGCTTGAAGAAAAAATCCAGGGATCAAAAACAAAAGAACAATAAAAGATTCTGGCTTAAATTTCTGTCTTTTCGGCTTATTTGTCATGTTTTCAGTCAAATCAACGATTGAAGATGTGATGGGCCTGAGTATGTCCAGTCTAAAAAATGTTACTTTTAATATAAACGTTGTTTTCTTTTCTTTTAAACAGATTTCTTGCCAATTTAACATTCTATTGATTTCTTTCTTTTGCCTGCATTCCATTGATGACGGAAACCTGCCGCCGTCAATCATCTAAGCATAGAAGGGAATAGACGGTGTTTAAATGTTGCTAAGCCACAAAGAATAATAATTGGTTCCGGGGAACGCTTGAGGAAACTTGAACTTCATGCAGCCGCTCCAAAATTCAGATAAAAATGGAAGGATAACCTGTACTAGAGGTACAAAAAACCCCAAACTAAGTTGGAAAGAATCATTGCTACAGCCCTTAGCAAAATCTCACGACCGTAATGCTCAGATATACCAAGAATAATCATTAGAGGCAATCAAGAAATTTTGTTTGGTGTGTTGTCTTGTAAATTTAAGCATTTCAAACTGGGGTCGATCTAGAATTCAGAAATGGACAAACGGTTATGAAATATCTTGTTATTGCTTATTTCAATGCTCTAAAGTTTATCAGTCTTGCAATTTCCTGTTTTAAAGTACTGTTGATGAGCATTGTTCTAAAGCCAGTTTGTTGGTCGAAGTTTTTACATTCTTATGTTTCAAAATTCTTTTTCACGGTCCTCTTTTTCTGGCATTTTCCGTATTCCATAAATTGTTGATGGTCTTCCCGTTCCGTTGCTATTTTCTTTAGTCTTTTTACTGTTCATGTTTTCGAGTCCTGATACTATTTTTAGTCTGCAGTCCCGATTCTTGGTCCTGTAACCTCAGTCTTGCTATTTTTCATATTTTAAAACCCTGACATTATTCATAGTTTGAGCCCCGTTCCTTGGTCATATTCTTCAGTTTTGTTATTTATCATGTTTTCCAGCCCTGCCCTCAAGCGTTTCCCATATCCTAGTTTGTCAATCTGTGTTTAGACAGTGCCTTTAGTCCATTCTTTTCGTGTTTCAAAGGATTGTGTTGGCAATGAAATACACGTTTTTTACCTATTATAAGTGTTGATAACTTTATCCCATAATAAATTGTTTGTTATGAAATATTTTCGCTAATGAATGCAAAACGGAAAACATTATATAAAGCTCAATAAAAAATAATGCCGAACAAATTTTGAAATAATTCCAAAGTAAATTTTCATGTTCTTAGTTTTCTCTTTAGACTTTTAAAAAGCAATTCCACCACGAAAATCACAAAAACCAAAAATCTTAATCATAAATCAAGCTTCTGCTTCGTGAATTTCAGAATACAAAACAGGCCGCCTTAGCAACACTTTGTTTCAACATTTATCTGTGATAATCCTGTAGTGAAGAAAAATGGGCAGTTCTTCAACAGGCACCAGTAATACACTTCACAAAAGGGTAAGCCCCATTAACCCAAACCTCTCGAGATCTCCCCAGGTCTCGAGAAAAGAAGGTGCGCTGGTTTGCCTTCCCAGAACCAAGTGCAGATGGCATATTGGACGCGTAGGGGTTAGCTTGCCTCTGTTGTCATCATGATGTCACCAATGGTAATGCGACTAAATTTTTGTGTACAAGTGGATGCACCGTCTTCGGGCTTAGGGGGCTCTGGATAGAGGTAGTACCTTTGACCTTCTGCTGCTGCGTTCTACCTGGCAGGGTTGACTTCCGTCACTGGGCCTCATCCATCTCCTAAATCTCCCACATGTGGCTCCAAGCGCTATGCCCCGGTACACCGCTTCAGCAGGCGGATTAAACCATTTGAGAGGTTGCTGTTAACACGGCACCATTAGACGGGAAGAAGAGGATCACAGGCCAAGGCGGAAGGAGTTCCCAGATGAGCCCAAACGGCTTTGTGTTCACGACCACGGCGAGCTTCCAAGCTGGAAAAAGTTGGCTTTGATTAAGCAGCTTGGAAAGGGATTGGCTCGGCCAAGCTGTATCTGCCCTAGATACATCGCGTGATGACAACTGATATCCATTCCAAACCGAACCGGCCGTCGCACGGGTCAAAAAAGACTGTGCCTTCTGTTGGACACCAGGAGGAGGTGATAAGTGTATTACTAGTACACAATGAAACACCAAGAACCAAAAAATTTAGAGGAAGAGGAAACTTACTATTGGCGCATGGAATGTTGATACACTGTATGCCAAATACACAGACAAAGTTGAAGAGCTCACCAATGCACTGAAGAAGTACAAGTTGACTTTGTAAGGCACGCTGGAAGAACTTTGGTTAAAACTCAACAGGTGAAGGACACAAGCTGTACTACAGCGGCAGGGAAGACAGGCAAGAACATGGGGTAGGATTTCTCGCTCACAAAAACGTAATCAGTTGCGTCATGGGCTGCCGTTCAGTCACCAGTCAAATAATCACAATTCAGCTACAAGCTACTCCTTTCAACATCACTATCATACAGACGTATGCTCCTACAAAAATATATTCAGGTGAAGATGTGGAGGACTTTTATGAACAACTACTAGAAGTGGTAGACCAAACACCAAAGAAAGGTTGCAGAGTGAGGTAGCAGGGCACTTGTGGGCCCTACAGCAAGAAAGCAACAAATGACAGAGGCCTTCGACCCCTGGAATGTGCCAGTTTCAATTACATTTTGCTGGCAAATACCTTTGGGCCCCAAAAGATACCAGGGGGACTTAGCAACACCCAAACGGCACCAACCACAAGCAAGAAGACTACTTCCTGACAAAAAGCGCTTCAAATCATGCATCAACATCGCAAGGTCAAGACGTTTTCCAGGAGGGGACATGGAAAGTAACCATGATCTTTCACCTCTACCTCAAGAGGATCAGGAAACAGAAAGGCACAAGACTGAAGTTCGACCTCTACAAGCTGAGAGACCCAGAAGTTGCAAAGCCAAAGAAGACTGGATTTGACAGCAGTGCACAGACATTTTGAGGCCAAGCTGAAGGACAACAACACAAAGAAAGCATATGATACTATCAAAATCCTGACTGCCACCACACACGGAAGAGTCAGCACCATCTTGGACAAGACAGAGAAATGCCTCACAGAAGAGCAAGAAATTCTGAAACGCTGGACTGCGTACTGTGCAGAACTATACAATCATGACACCAACGAAGATCATGCGGTACTTAACTGCCCCCAAGTAGTTGAAGTGGAAGACCATCCAATTCTCAATGAAGAAGTCGAGGCAGCAGTGAAGTCCCTCAAGAAAAGAAGGTCATCAGGGGTGGACAATATCCCTGCTGAACTGGTCCAGGCTAGTGGAGATGCCATGATT
>JACTAT010000044.1:2533453-2559978 GCA_014526335.1 Chrysaora quinquecirrha | reverse complement strand
AGGAACAAAGTAGGAACATGAGGAACAAGGCAGGAACAAAGTAGGAACATGAGGAACAAAGTAGGAACATGAGGAACAAGGCAGGAACAAAGTAGGAACATGAGGAACAAAGTAGGAACATGAGGAACAAGGCAGGAACAAAGTGGGAACATGAGGAACAAAGTAGGAACATGAGGAACAAGGCAGGAACAAAGTAGGAACATGAGGAACAAAGTAGGAACATGAGGAACAAGGCAGGAACAAAGTAGGAACATGAGGAACAAGGCGAGGAACATGAGGAACAAGGCAGGGAACAAAGTAGGAACATGAGGAACAAGGCAGGAACAAAGTAGGAACATGAGGAACAAAGTAGGAACATGAGGAACAAGGCAGGAACAAAGTAGGAACATGAGGAACAAAGTAGGAACATGAGGAACAAGGGAACAAAGTAGGAACATGAGGAACAAAGTAGGAACATGAGGAACAAAGGCAGGGAACAAAGTAGGAACATGAGGAACAAAGTAGGAACATGAGGAACAAAGCAGGAACAAAGTAGGAACATGAGGAACAAAGTAGGAACATGAGGAACAAGGCAGGAACAAAGTAGGAACATGAGGAACAAGGCAGGAACAAAGTAGGAACATGAGGAACAAAGTAGGAACATGAGGAACAAGGCAGGAACAAAGTAGGAACATGAGAAACAAGGCGAGAACAAAGTAGGAACATGAGGAACAAAGTAGGAACACGAGGAACAAGGGGGAAACAAAGTAGGAACATGAGGAACAAGGCGGGAACAAAGCGGAAACACGAGGAACAAGGCGGGAACATAGCAGGAACAGGTGGAACGTGGTGGGAAGGGGGAACAACGGGAAAGAAGCTGGAATGACCGGGAACAGCGGGATCACATTCTATTTTCATTCAAAATTTGATTCTACATTACCAGAAGTAGAATCTGTTTGCAATTTGAACAAGTGCTTTTAATAAGAGAGGGTCTCTCTTTTTCAAAGTATTCAATGAGACTCTGCACAACTTTTACCTTACAAAAGTCCCTGTAGGAAGTTATTAGAAGTTATAAGTTGTGGCGGTTGTTATAGTAGGTACTTAATAAATGCAAGTATTGTCTTATAAAGTAAAGAAGGGGTAAACAATCCTACCGATCAGAAATTTGTCCTTCACCTGCGAAATATCGAATCTTGGCTGCTCTGTGGAAAATATATTTGCTTGGACGTCCCTCTTTGCTGGGATCGACGGCAAACGAAACATGTTTTCAAGTTTCACGTGCCTGACCTGATAAAGTTACCCGGCCATGAGGACACGTGAAGCTTCCCAGAAAAAGATCTAATATTAGAATATTATTTTCCCGCCAAAAAGAAACGAGGTCACGCGACGCAGGTCAACTCTGAGACAGCTCTTCAACGCTCAACGCAAAATGTCCAATGTTCGACTTAATACAAATAGTAGCTAATAGCTGAACAATAGCTTTTTTAAGACCTGCTTAAATTCACCATGAACAACAACAGCAATTCGCTACACTGACCGTTTGAGCAGCTTTCCAACAACAACAACAACAAAATATGGTGCTGCGAATGTTTATTACACTGAAACTCGTGTAGTAAGTCTAAGATTAAGTCTTTTCCCACTTTGTTCCTGTTTCATGTTCCCACTTTGTTCCTCATGTTCTCGCTTTGTTCCTTTGTTCCTCCTGTTCCTACTTTGTTCCTCATGTTCCTCTTTGTTCCCGCCTTGTTCCTCATGTTCCCGCCTTGTTTTTCATGTTCCCGCTTTGTTCCCGCATTGTTCCTCATGTTCCCGCTTTGTTCCTACCTTGTTCCACATGTTCCCCATTGTTCCTCATGTTCCCACTTTGTTCCCGCCTTGTTCCTCATGTTCCTACTTTGTTCCTCATGTTCCTACTTTGTTCCCGCCTTGTTCCTCATGTTCCTACTTTGTTCCTCATGTTCCTACATTGTTCCCGCCTTGTTCCTCATGTTCCCGCCCTGTTCCTCATGTTCCTACTTTGTTCCCGCCTTGTTCCTCATGTTCCTACTTTGTTCTTCATGTTCCTACTTTGTTCTCGCCTTGTTCCTCATGTTCCTACTTTGTTCCTGCCTTGTTCCTCATGTTCCTACTTTGTTCCTCATGTTCCTACTTTGTTCCCGTCTTGTTCCTCATGTTCCTACTTTGTTCTCGCCTTGTTCCTCATGTTCCTACTTTGTTCCTGCCTTGTTCCTCATGTTCCTACTTTGTTCCTCATGTTCCTACTTTGTTCCCTGCCTTGTTCCCCATGTTCCTACTTTGTTCCTCATGTTCCTACTTTGTTCCTGCCTTGTTCCTCATGTTCCTACTTTGTTCCTCATGTTCCTACTTTGTTCCTGCCTTGTTCCCCATGTTCCTACTTTGTTCCTCATGTTCCTACTTTGTTCCCTGCCTTGTTCCTCATGTTCCTACTTTGTTCCTCATGTTCCTACTTTGTTCTCGCCTTGTTCCTCATGTTCCTACTTTGTTCCTGCCTTGTTCCTCATGTTCCTACTTCGTTCCTCATGTTCCTACTTTGTTCCCGTCTTGTTCCTCATGTTCCTACTTTGTTCTCGCCTTGTTCCTCATGTTCCTACTTTGTTCCTGCCTTGTTCCTCATGTTCCTACTTTGTTCCTCATGTTCCTACTTTGTTCCCGCCTTGTTCCTCATGTTCCTACTTTGTTCCTCATGTTCCTACTTTGTTCTCGCCTTGTTCCTCATGTTCCTACTTTGTTCCTGCCTTGTTCCTCATGTTCCTACTTTGTTCCTCATGTTCCTACTTTGTTCCCGTCTTGTTCCTCATGTTCCTACTTTGTTCTCGCCTTGTTCCTCATGTTCCTACTTTGTTCCTGCCTTGTTCCTCATGTTCCTACTTTGTTCCTCATGTTCCTACTTTGTTCCCGCCTTGTTCCCCATGTTCCTACTTTGTTCCTCATGTTCCTACTTTGTTCCTGCCTTGTTCCTCATGTTCCTACTTTGTTCCTCATGTTCCTACTTTGTTCCCGCCTTGTTCCCCATGTTCCTACTTTGTTCCTCATGTTCCTACTTTGTTCCCGCCTTGTTCCTCATGTTCCTACTTTGTTCCTCATGTTCCTACTTTGTTCTCGCCTTGTTCCTCATGTTCCTACTTTGTTCCTGCCTTGTTCCTCATGTTCCTACTTCGTTCCTCATGTTCCTACTTTGTTCCCGTCTTGTTCCTCATGTTCCTACTTTGTTCTCGCCTTGTTCCTCATGTTCCTACTTTGTTCCTGCCTTGTTCCTCATGTTCCTACTTTGTTCCTCATGTTCCTACTTTGTTCTCGCCTTGTTCCTCATGTTCCTACTTTGTTCCTCATGTTCCCGTTGTTCCTGATTTTAGAGATAGCCGATGAAATACACCTAGATAGATAGGAATCAGGAATGTTGTAACAATAAGATCGGAATTTCTATTCTCTGTGCACAGAATTTAAACAATCATTGAGTTAATTAATTATTTTAATTGCAATTCAAATGCATACAATCAAAACAATCGAAGAGGTTGTTCTGAGTCTTCGAAATTTGGCATGAGTTTGAACAACAAACTCATTAGGAAGCCATTAGCCAGCATGCGCTAAAATCTGGAACAAACAAAAAGCTGGGAACTCGTGGAATGAGTGGGAATAGACGAAACTGAATGGAATCATTGTAACATGCTTAAACGAAGTGGGAATAACTTGGAATCGGAGGGAACAACTGGGACGAAATGGAAATCGGCGGGAATAAATGAGAACGAGGGGGGTCAAGGTGGAACATACAGGGAAACACTGAAGAAGATGAAGGAACACCTCGGAAAAAAGGAAATTACCACAAACAAGTGAGAGCAAATTTAAACTAAATAGGGATCAATGATGATTGCGGGGGAAAGCAGGAACAAAGCCTGAAACAGTAAGAATCACAGGGAACAATTGTGGAGATTGTTCTACACTGCAAGCTGCAAGCTAATAGGCTTATCTCGGGCTGATCTGAGCTGATCTCATTCTTCAAACATGGCTAATGGGTACCTTTAATTATCCTAGGTATTTCGAATTCATTAATATTTCTAAGGCTATACATATTTTCTCGCTCCCTAAAGATCTCTTTAATGAATGTGGGGTTTATATTTTTGTGTGTTTTGAACATTTCAGTTTTTGTATCGGAAAAGGAAACCATTAAAACTCAAGCAAAAATATTTTCGAAAACGAGCTCCTGCATTACGTAGAGAAGAATACTGAGAGCTTCATCATTTTGTGTGATAAAGTGGGCAACAATGTTGCTCCGGTGCAATGTTGCAGATGTTTTTCTGTGCCAGATGTTTTTATTCTTCAAACATAAACACAGGGACCCTGTCACTATGTACGAAGAATGCAGTCATGCTTGTGCGCTATAAATGCCGCAGAGGATGCGCATGTGCGACAGGATTAAGCAGTCTCGAATGAAGATGATTGGCATGACGAGATGATGATGATGATGATGATGATGATGTAGATGATAATGATGATGATGATGATGATGATGATGATGATGATGATGATGATGATGATGATGATGATGATGATGATGATGATGATGATGATGATGATGATGATGATTATGATGATGCTGATGATTCTGCAGTTCTGATTCATTCTACATATATCTAAACAACGCTGGAGATAGCTTTGTCATCAAAGAAAGATACATCTGTTCGTCAATTTGGATAAACAGGCAAGATGAGCTTTTTCAGGCTAGGCCCACTCGCAGCAAATCGACCTTAATGGTACAGATCTTGATCCTGTTGTGTGGCGATATCGAAACATGCCCTGGCCCTGCAATGAAATGTGGTTATTGCATGAAAGCAGTGCGAAAAAATCAAAGCAGAATAAGCTGTACTAGTTGTAAATTGCTCCACCATATAAAGTGCATGGATAATGAGACAGAAGCCCTCTGCTGCTCTTGTTTATCAAAATCTGTCGAAGTCGGAGTCCACACAGGGGAAACCGTAACGGTGAATCAAGATCAGTATGAGTTACCTGAGCTTACTGACCTACTTGCAAGGAAAGGCCTTAAAATCCTGCATCAAAATATTCGGGGACTTTTAACACACAAACAAAATCTTTGTCATATCCTTGGTGATTTCAACGGAATTCATATTCTCTCGCTTAGCGAAACACACCTGGCCGCTGACGAGGAAGCTGAAGCTCAAATTATGGGCTATGATTTTCTGGGAAAACCAAGGATTTCTGGTCAAGGAGGTGGAGTGGGGATTTATATTTCACAATCGGTGTCCTTTCAAAGGCGTTTAGATCTTTAGGATGATAATATCGAATGTATTTGGATCGAAATTTTATTTCCCAAATCAAAAGGATTTCTTATTGGTGTTATCTATCGCCCGCCGGACTCGTCAAAACATCTACCTGAAACTTTCAATGAAACTTTTGAATCAATGCTATCAAAGGTTATTTCCGAAGACAAAGAGTGTATTTTGACTGGGGACATAAATTGCAACTACCTAGAGAGATCAGATCACAAAGAACTAAAAGAAATACTTTCGTCTTTTAACTTGAAACAACTGATCAGTAGCCCTACGAGAATAACTAAAGAATCAAAAAACACTGATTGATGTTATTTGCTGCAATGAAACACAAAACATCAGTTTAGTAAAAGTAATCCCGGCTGGTTTGAGTGACCATGAGTTGATTGGTTGTTCACGCAAAATTCACAATGTAAAATTACAATCAAAAACAATAACATGTCGCAATTACTCAAATTATAATCCAAATATCCTTTGTGATGACCTAAAAAACTGCAAATTTGGAGGGGGTCTTCAGAGCAACCAGTGCAAATCATGCATGGTTGTATCTCAAACAGACTCTGGTATTCTTTTTCAACAAACATGCACCCTTGACAAGAAAGAGAGTGAAAGGAAAACTAAGTCCATGGCTAACACCCGAAGTGAAAAGACAGATGAATATCAGAGATAACCTATTACGTAAGGCTCGTCGGTCAAACCAAGAAATTGACTGGTTCTTCTATAAAAGTCAACGTAATCGTGTTACTGGCCTCGTGAAAAAATGCAAAAATAGATTTCACAAAGACCTCCTAAAAGAAAATGCAGAGTCGCCAAGAAAATTTTGGGCCACCATCAAGAAACTTTACCCTACTAAGAAAACAGCTCCATCTGCTGGCTCGGCTTCTGAAATAAATGGATCGAAAACAACTGACAACGGAACCATAGCGAAGACCCTATGCAGTTACTTCTCAAATGTAGCAAATTCACTCAAGTCAAAATCTTTCCCTTTGCGGGATTTTACTTGGATGAAACCCACTGAAAACATTCTTGTTCCTTTATGTTGAGAGAAATTCTCTCTCGAAGAAGTTAGCGTGACTGATGTGTACAAAGAATTAAAAATCCTCAAACGCAAAAAGGCAACTGGACTTGACAACCTCCCTCCTGGACTACTGAAGGATATAGCCCCTATTTTAGCGAAGCCCCTATTTTAGCGAAGCCCCTTACACACGTGATAAATCTATCTTTGAAAACGGGAAAAGTACCTGAAACTGGAAAGAAGCAAAAGTAGTTCCAGTATATAAGTCTGGCCCCCGTTCACAAGTGGATAACTATAGACCCATATCGATTCTCCCAACTTTATCGAAGATTTTGGAAAAACTGTTTCACAAGCAGCTTATGAACCATCTTGAAAGAAATGCGCTTCTATTTAATTACCAGTTTGGATTCAGAACAAAAAGATCAACAGAACAAGCAGTCATATATTTCTTAGATCATATCAGGAGGAGAGCAGACAAAGGGCAGCTCACAGGTGCATTATTCATTGACCTATCCAAAGCCTTTGACACTATTAGTCACTCTGTTCTGCTCTCTAAACTCCAAGCCTACGGAGTAAGAGATAATGAACTAGATTGGCTAACAGACTACTTATTCAATCGCAAGCAAACTGTTCAGTACAACGAAACATTTTCAAATTCATGCCCTGTATATACAGGTGTTCCACAGGATCCATCATCGGTCCTCTTCTGTTTCTAATTCACTTTAATGATGCACATAGATCATTGCAGCATACAAATATTGTGACATATGCTGATGACACGGTTATTTTTACATCAAGTAGTGATATTAACATCATTGAAAGCCATCTTAATCAAGATGTTAACAACTTAGCCACTTGGTTTTCAAAGAACGAGTTAATCATGAATCTGAAGAAAGGGAAAACCGAAGCTATGCTTTTTGGCACAGCAAAGAGATTGAATAAATTCAAAGAGAGACAGCTTAACATCATAAGTGGAGAGACACCCATAAATTGTACAACAGAATATAAATATCTCGGAGTAACATTAGACCCCTCGCTGACGTTGGATACTCATATCGATGTAACCTACAAAAAGGCAGCAGGAAGGGTTAATCTTCTCAGGCGCATTCGCAACTCCATTGATACACCAACAGCCATTGTAATCTACAATGCTATGATTATGCCCCTATTCACGTACTGTGGATCAGTTGGGCTGGGATGGTCAGAATCAAAATTAAAGCGTTTGCGTAGTATTGAGAAACGAAGTATGAACATTATCAAATCAAAATGTCCACCTAACACTGATTTGAGAGCTCCGCACATAGAAAATCAAATAAAGAAAAGTGTTTGCAAATTTGTTTTCGACTGCCTACAAAAGAATGTTTGTGACCCGTTTAAGGATTATTTCGAAAGAGCCAAACATGAAAAATGTACAACAAACAACAACTATACTACTAAACTACCACTCATGAAAACGAAAATTGGACAAAAATGTATAGCTTATGCTGGTGGAAGAATTTTCAATGATTTACCCCTTGAGGCTAGAAAGATTCAGTCCAGGATTGTTTTTACTTCTTTTTTAAACGAACATTTTAGTTGAAGAACCTTTGTATTTTAAAATTTAAAAACACTTTTTATAGCTATTGTATATATATATATATATTTTTTTTTAACTCTTACTTTCATGACAGGACCCTTAAGATAACAGCATTTCAATATGCTGATAGGCTATCCTGTATAAATATTCGTGTTATTATTGTTATTATTATTATTATTATTAATTTGATTATGATGATGCTGATGACGATGATGAAGATGTTGATTATTATGACCATTAGCGTGAATGTATGTTCCTATGTTCCCATTCCCATTAAATTACAGACCTACATAAATACGCGCTCCTTGCTACATAACATTAGTCGATCAAGATGGCTCAGAATGGAAGCTACACGAGAGGTCCAAAGGCCGAATGCTGGACATTCAAATACAGGAACTATCCTGAGAATATCGAGGAAATGCTAAAGGCGAAAAAAGTGAGTTCAATTACCTTGTGGCGGGAAAAAGCGAAACCAAAGAGCCGCAATGCAAATGGCTTCATGGGTATATGGTCTTCAAATGCCAGAAGCGGATGCATCAAGTGGAGCAAATATTGAATGTGGAGCATAGAAATGAAAAGATAGAAGTAGCACAGAAATCATTCCATCAAAACGGAAGATATTGCATAAGAACTCATAACTACTTCGAAATTGGAACAGACGCTAGATTGGCCACACTGAACGACTCCGACGTAAACAATATATCCATACCACCGGCAATAGAAATGCTCAATCGCCGCAAGCAAGGTGCGACCGAAGAGTCAATGGTGGAAGAGTTCGGAGAAGCCTGGCTTGTTCACCACCACAAAATAGACGCTAGCATAAAGCGTGATCGCATGGAACTTGCCGAAATAAAGTTGCAAGAAAAATTCGAAAAACTTGAACTAAGACCGTTGCAAAATAAAGTAATGAATTTTATACGTAGTCAAGGGCCAAGAATAATTACGTTTGTTGTGGACGAGGACGGCAATTCTGGTAAAATGTATCTGGGGAAATATATCATGGGGACAAAGCAAGCACTGTATCTAACGTCTTCAGCGATGAAAGATGTGGCATATGCGTGGCAGGGAGAGAGATACGTTGTATTCGATTTCACAAGAGAGACTGGTGAGAGAATCAATTACTCAACAATAGAGGCATTGAAGAATGGTGTTATCTTCAGCAAGAATGGTGTTATACTCCAGCATGACAAAGACGTACTCAATACCAAGTATAGTATGCTTTATGAACAGAAGACCACTGGCGAAGAAATTCTCAAGCGACCGATATCAGCTCGTTGTTCTACACCATAGCAAAGACGTGACTGAAAAAGAAATCTCGTATACCGTTGAAGAATTGAGGTCAGCTGACTTTGACGAACCAGCTTAGTGGACAAGTTTATTCAGGTATCGTATGAATGTGCGTTGTGTGTCAAAAATGTAGTGTTTTCTACAAAAGGTTGCTGTTGTTGTTATTGCTGTTGTTCGTAATCTATTTTTTGTTTCATCATAGTTATTTATCCTATATATTCTTATGCATAATTTGGGCATATTCTGGGCTTCCAATCTCATTTTCATGCACGTTTAAAAAGTATAGGTGGGCTTCTTGCCTCGTTATCATATCATCGATTTCATATAGAAATGTATAGGAAAATTTGGGCTTGGGCTTATTCTCTAGAAAGTTTTCATGTCTGTCGATATCCCATCAACAACGTATTGGCAAATGTGCTTGGGCTTCTGGCCTCGTTCTCGTATATTACATTCGGGCTTATTTTACCTGGAAACATGAAAACTTTATAGAGAATAAGCCCCAGCCCAAAATTTCCTATACATTTGTATACAAAATTCACGATATCATAACGAGGCAATAAGCCCACCTATACTTTTTATACATGTATCAAAATGAGGTCAGAAGCCAAGAAAAAGCCCAAAATTTCAGTGAGTATGTATATCAAGTTAAATTAAAGACAAGAACCTAAGTATTCAGATTATATAAATTCAAGATCAGATAATTGATAATTGACAATAAAATCTATGAGATTATAGAATTAAAACAAAGTCTGTCCACATGTTCTTTTGTATAGTTGTTGAAACTTGCTTGTTCATTCCCTTCTTAGCAGTGCATTTGTTGTTCTACCGGAAGCGAATTTCAAATTTTTATCTTTTACCGTTGATGACCATTTACCATATCCATGTTTCTTTATTCCTTCGACCAACTGCGCATCTTCTAAAGCACTAAATACCAAGAGACGCTTGTCGTTAACAACATTATCATTATCTATTGTATTACAAGAAGATATAGGCTGAATCTTTACTGTTTCATTGCAAGTAACTTTATTGGACGATTCAGGTGCTGCCTTTGTTATGAAATCGTGCAAAGAATTGCCACTTCAATGCCAAATTCGCAAATTTTCAAAGACTTAATGATCGATTAGTGTTTTGCCAATTGTTAAGCGTTTTGAGCGTTCCTATATATGTCGTTTGGTAAGTCTATTGCACACATTTTCTTTTGTTGTATAGAAGCAAACCATAATAAAATCTAGTCTTTGGCTTGGTCTTTCTTTCTGCATTCTGTTCGGTAGATGGTGAATGGCCGAGTGACTTCGACTTCTCAGAGGATTTAAGCCGACCCGCACAAGGGTTTTTCCAAAGCATTCACTCCTTGAGAATCTCGTACACCATTGACATGGATTCTGTTGATTACACAAAAATCCCTCAAATCCTTTTGTTTCAAGAGCAATCTCGTACGTCGTACGTGCTTTTGAAAAGCCAAAGGGACAGTTCACTACTTGAAAGGGCATACGAGATTCACTTGATTTAGAATTTTGAAGATATTTCTACAAATACAATAGACATAACAGCAAAGGGTGTACTTCCCACACTTCCGGGTGTACAAGATTCCAAGGAGTGAATTTCCCTTCACAAAAGGAGAAAAAACCCTCGGGTTTTAAAGAGAGATTTCTCCTCGCACGATTCTTAAAAACCTCCCTTAGGTCAGTAATCAGCTTTATTATTTACCTAGTTTGTTCCTAGGGGCGATTCACTCCTTGGATTCTTGTACACCCCTAGCTTCAAGAAATCTCTTAAAAATCCAACGGGAATCTCGTATGCCTTTTCGAAGCGTGAAATGCTCCTCTTATTGTCATTATCGTATTTACTTGACAAGAGCTTTTATATCCATCACTGCAAATACAAACAATGTGACTGAAGCAAAAAAGGCATCATTCTGTTAATGACTTGGGAATATAGATGCACCTATCGTCTCATTTCAGGTGATTTCGGGTGATTTCAGGAGATTTCAAGTGATTTCCAGTTGATTTAAGGGGATCTTAGGTCTTTACTTTGAAATCATGCTATTTGACATAATATGATTCCAGAGGGTCCAAAATTCCCTGGTTCCGTAGAGTAGCTCAATTTGGTGGGTTTTTACAGGAATACACGAATATTGCTCTCAAAATGTGCTTAGGCTTACAAGTTTCAACATGGCGAATAATTTTCTAATATCTTAAAGCGGATTGTCAATCTTTAAGGCCAGGAAAAAATTTTGTCCTACAAAAAAGCTAAAATTCTACTTTTTTGTGAATAGCTAAAAAATCACTAAGCTACTTATTCAAAATTATTCAATTTCAATTATTTTCTTTGTAGATACAAAAACCTAAAGGGGGGCCTATTATAGGTTTGCGGCTTCGCGGCTTCGACCCCTATTTTGCGTGCGGTTTACGGATTTGGCAATGATTTTGCTACGGTTTGCGGCTTCAGAAAAAGATGCGTCTTGCGTCTTTCGTTGCGTTTTGGCCTCGGTTTACGGCTTTGTGAATGCGCCCTAAAGTACATCAATTTATTAAACTACCAAAAAAAGTTCAATTTATTAAACTACCAAAAAAAAGTTGTATCCTACACGACCCAAGAAAAGCAGAGCTTATCTAGCCTGGGCCGTTAACTTAAAAAGATAAAAAAGAAAAGTTAATAATGTTAAAACAACTACAAAACTACAAGGCAAAAGCTAATGTAATACAATTAACAACACAACACAGCAAAGCAACACAGCAAAGCTAATTAGGCCAAAACAAGCATTCATTGGAGTTTAATCAGTAATTATTTATAATAGTTTGCTTAAATTTAACACTAAAGGTTTTAGCATTCGGTATAGATTTCAACTTTGAGGGAAGATTGTTCCAGAGACGAGCTCCTACATTGAGTAACATCTTATCCCCCCATTTTTTATTTGTTTTAAATATTTTGAAGTCATTTTTATGTCCGGAGGACATATTAAGAGGGTGTTCGTTGTAATAGACATATAGACATATAGATATATTGGCATATAGACGCTTTTTCGTGCCAAAACGTAACAAAAGATAAACCACAAATAATAGGAATTAAACTTCGAAATCGCTGTTAAGTGTGTAACTAAAAATTTGACACCGAGATTTTCTCGCAAAAAAGCCGGCTGGGTCGGGCTTATAAAAAAAGGTTTGACTACAATATTGCAAAATGTTGCTCAAATCTAATTTGATTTTATTTTTTATTTTGAAATATTTTCATAAAATTTTTGATTGGGTTGTTATTTTCAGAGGTTTCTAGAAGTCCTCTTACATGTAAGATATTTTCGTGTGAAGAGAGGAGGAGATTGTGGCGCAGTAGAAATTGTTGCCAAGTTAAATAGAAGAAATTTTTTCAAAGCAGTTTGCGGCTTCGAGCATCATCTGAAAATAAATAGTCCAAAGTTGGCAATCAATTCTTCAAAGTGCTACTAATTATCGACTATAGTCATCTGTATAGTATGCGAATTCTTATGATAGCTTTTGGAGATTCTAGAATTAAGTTCATCATTTGAAGCAAAGATTATAGGTTTCGGTGCACTGAAGGGAGTTATTTGTTACACAGTTTAACCTATGAGTTCAAATTTATTAGTACATATACTTTACTAGAGGTTTTCCATTTTCGATTCAAACTTTTGGGATTCTTCCAGGAAAGATTCATCTGATCACATTGTCAACAATCATCATCATCATCACCACCATCATCATCATCATCTTCATCATTATTATAATCATCACAATCACCAATCATTGTCGTCAACATGATCATCATTGTTGAAGATGATGATCATCATTTTTGTCTTCAACGTGATCATCATCATTGTTGTCGTCGTCGTCGAGTATCATAATCATCATCATGATCGTCTTTAGCATGATCATTATGGTCGTTATTATCCTCTTCAAAGTCATCATCATCTTCAAAATCATCATCATCATCATCATAATCATCATCATCATCATCATCCTCATCATCATCATCATCACCAACATAATCATCATTCTCATCATCGTTGTCTTCTTCTTCCTCATCTTCGTCATTATTAACATCATCTTCATCATTATTATCATCATCATCAGCGTCCTTCGGACATTGCTACAGCGTTGCTATTTTTCTGCCTAGTAGCATAGTTATGAAAGTGTTTATTGGTCTTACAATATCCTTGAAAGATCTCAGGGAGACAAGAGGTTTTGAAATTTACGCGATGCATTATTTTCAAAACTTTTAATTTATAAAGGTCAGCAACTTTAAGAATTCTAAGTTCTTTATGAAGCAGATTTGTAGAATATCTACGATCTTTAAAGTCAATTATTTTAAGTATTCTATTTTGCAAAACCTGGATCTCGTTTATACGTTTATCAGTGGCAACACCATATGCTTCTAGGGCATAGGCTATTTTTGACATGATAAGAGAATCATAAAGAGTTAACAAACACTGTTTTGGTATTGAGTATCTTAGTTTGGCGAAGATAGAAGAGTACTTCAATATATCATTTTTTACTTCACTTATATGTATATCCCAAGAAAGGTTATCGTCAATCTTAGCACCAAGGTATTTTATTACGTTAGCTCGTTTTATTTCCTCACCCATTTTTATTTTTAGTGCTTCAGTTCCTGACACTGCATCGATTTGAAAACACAGTAATTTGTTTTGCTATTATTCACTAGTAATTTATTGGCTTTAAACCACTCATTAAGTTTTTGAAGTTCAATGTTAACTTTATCAGAGAGGTTTTCGATTTTAGCATCGAAGCAGAATATGCATGTGTCGTCTGTTGTGTCTTGGGCTTTAGGCAAGTACGAGAGAGAGAGAACGAGAGAATTATGCCTTTAATTCATCATCATCATTTTTCCTATCGTATAATCGAAGCTCGAAGTTAAGTTTAATCACTTGCAGCACGTGCTGCAGAAGTCTGGGCCGAGCCCCCTGGGAAGTGCACTATGACCTAAGCCAACAGGAAACTGTGATCAAAGTGTGATCACAGTGAGCCAAAGAACATGTTGAGCTTAGTTCACAACATCGTCAGCAAAAAGTCGAGGTTTGCCTAAAACTGCATTTGGCATGTCATTAACATATATAGTAAATAGTATTGGACCTAAAACGGACCCCTGTGGAACACCTGTTGCAATATGGCAAAGCTGAGATTGACTACGACTCGCACAAGTATACTGCTGACGATTTTTCAGATAGCCTTTAAACCATTCATAAATTTTACCACGAAAGCCATAGTGTTGAAGTTTATGTAACATAATTGAATGGTCAATTGTGTCGAAGGCTTTAGATAGGTCTAGGAAAACACCTACAGAAGAACAATCTAGATCAAGGTTTGAGTATATTTTATCAAGAAGCTCTAAAAGGGCATGGACTGTTGAATGGCCTTCTCTGAATCCAAATTGGAGCTCATATAATATTCTGTACTTTTTGAGAAAAGAAATTATCCTGCACGCTAAGAGGCGCTCCATGATTTTCTCAAAACAAGATAGCAGTGAAATTGGCCTATAATTCTCAGGATCGGATTTATCTCCCTTTTTAAACACAGGAATCACCTTTGCTATTTTCCAAATGTCAGGAACTACGCCAGAGAAAAACGAAATATTATATATGTGAGTGAGTGGTTTAGCGAGTTCAAGAAAAGATGCTTTGATGATGGAAGGTTTTATTCCATCGTGTCCAGCGGATTTCTTAGTTTTTAGCTTTAGTATTTCGTTTGTTACTTCATTTTCGTCAGTCATATGCAAGAAGAAACTGTTGTCTACTTTATCTGTTAAAAAGGAAGAGAAATGAGTATTTGATTTTCCTATTTTGGCAGCTATTTTTGGGCCGATTTTACAAAAATGTTGGTTTAGCGCATTGGCAATTTCAGCATTGTCATCATAACAGACACCATCATATTTAATATTTTTGATAGTGCTGTCCTTGGATTGTTTCTTTCCATTTAGCATTTTACCTAACACAGACCACATTTTGGTTACCCTCGTAGTTTTATCGCTTTTTCGATGAGCGAACGCACGCTATTAAGATATTTCGATATTTTGAGTACTTTTCTTTATTTTGTGAGCTGCGATGTTTGATATAATTTGAAAAGAGTTGGTTCTTTTTCATTATAGACTTTTTTAATGCAGTTGAAATCCAAGGTTTGTCTTTTAATCGTTTATTAGATACAGTTTTTAAAGGGAAAGAACTGTTATAGGCCTGGTTGATGACTTTGCTGAAGAACTCTGCACATTCGTTTGCTTCTTGTTTAGCATAAAGAGGCTCCCAGTTGAAATGCTTTAGAGTTTCAACAAATTTAGAGATGTTTCTTTCTCCGAAAATACGCATCTTAGTCTTTTTCATTTTTGTAGAGGAAGGTTCTTTGTAAGATAATAGAAAGTTAGCAAAATGATCAGATATATCTGTAAAGATGTTACCTGAAATTATTTTTTCGCTGGGATTTTGTTCTTTAATAAAGATGTGATCTATCAGGGTAGCTGATGAGTCTGTGATTCTTGAAGGTAGGGTGATTCCAGGAAGATAACCATAAGACAGCATCAGGTCTAAGTATTCTTTGGTTCTTTTCTTACCCGGCTGGTTAAATTTTATCAAATCTATGTTTATATCCCCTAGTATTATACATCGGTTGGGATTTAAATTATTTACTGTTTGAAGCGTTGTTTCTAGATTTTTATTGAAGTCTGATACGTCACCCTTTGGGTGTCTGTAGACTATCCCTATGATAATATCTTTATTGTTCTTAGTTAAGTTAACCCATAGATTTTCACAGGGGTCCGTACAAGAAAATTCAAGATTATTTATAACGTTAAGTTTAATGTCTTGTTTAACATACATACCGACTCCTCCGACATTTCCATCATCTGGAATTACAGGGTGGAAAACGTAACCATTTAGAATGGAGTGATACATACTTATGTTAGTTCTATTTATTTCAGTCAGGCAAATGCAATCAAAACTTATTTTAATCGTACTAAGCAAATTGACTAACTCCGAGGAATGCTTGTTTAGGCTGCGTATATTTAGGTGAAAAACTGATACGTCAGTATTGTAAGATTCGTTTAGACTATTTAATGATTCAATCGTGTAATAACCATTTTTGATAGTTTCATCAGTTATTTGGTTGAGATAATTCGCTAACTCATGGTTGTTAATTAGATCATTTAATTTCGTCTTGTCTGATGTTAAAATTGAAATTAGATCTTCATTAGAAACTAAATGAAAAGGTAATTCACTTAGCTCTGAATTAATTTTCGGAAGACAGGACAATTGTTAATTACCGGTGGACATTTCTTAATTATACTGACTATATTGTCTCATAGGCCACTGGGGGCTGAATTGAGGGGGGTTCACCATAGGCATGAAAGCATTATTTTGCTGGCGATAGGGCACGAACAGAGGCTGACTCTGATAAGGAAACCATCCATTTTGATTTTAAAATATCTGAGGAGTTGGCATGAAATTTTCTTGGTAGCCCATATTCTTTGGCATCAAATGTTGTTCGGGAGGATTATTAATGTATGCAGAGTTTTCATTTTGTGACTCAATAGGTCTTGTGGGTCTTTGATCTTCAGCAACTCTCGGCTGACTTCGAGCGGGTCTGTCTGATGGCGGTGATCTTTTATTTGGCCACAGTGCAGTTTTTATATTTTTGACTAAGATGCTTGTACCCGCATTTGATAGGTGAAGGCCATCATATCGATATCTTTCGTCATTTAGATTTACGTTGCATATTAGGTTGACCTTTTGCTCATTGGCTAACCTTTCTAGACTTCTGTTGATTCTATTAGACAGGGAAATTACTGTAACCATCTAGCAAACTGGGTAACCGAAAATTTTATTGTTGCTATTACTTAACTACACTATTGCGGATATTTTGGCACTTGGGACATTTTTTGGTAATTGCCGGATGTCACGTGATCGATGACGTATGTAGTTGCCGGTCAGTAAAAAATCAAAGTCAAGATATTTCAAATTTCAGTATACCCTATGAAAGAGCGTCAAAAATGCAGCAAAATATTATAAGACATGCCTTGCATTTGAGCTGCGGATACAAAGTTATGCACAGTTAAAAATGTGCTCCTCCGCAGAGGCTCAAATTTTTTTAGCTTTCAAAATTGATTCTGTCATCTGTCTGAAGCAAAACTACTGTCTTTTACATTTTGTTGAGGTGTCACGGATGTGTAAAAGGTGCGAAACTATCAGAAAAACTTAGATTCATAGTTATAATTGTCAATCAGACGTTCTTCTTACCTACTGAACAAGGCCAAAAGCTTGCGACTTTGAGTTCATATGCTTTTCCGATGATACTTAGGTAATGCAATGTACGCCTGTCCAATTTCAACGTTTTACCATAACTATTCTTATTTAAGGTACATAAATGGCACAAATTTGTAAGAGAAACTTAGATTCGTAGTCGTGAGAAGTCAATCAGTTCTTATCCCTCAAGCAAGCCGAAACTTTGCAACTATGTGTTGTTCTTATGATTCTTTAAGCGGTATACGCCTTTCTAAATTCAACTTAAAAACCTAATTATTACCCAATCGGATTTACATGGGGTACGAAAATGTCAGAAGAACTCAGATTCACGTGATGGATGGTCAATAAAACGTTCTTTTTATCCAAGAATAATATAGTTTCAAGGACAAAAACAACTCAATGCGAAGCAGTGGTCAAGAAATCAGGTCCTAAAAAGCCTGTTTCTATTTTGAAAGAGAGTGTCTGTTATTTCATATACTGGTCGTCAAGTTGTAGCTCAGGAGAAGCCTTCCAGGGCTAATTATAATCTGCTATTACTTTAGAACTTCGTCATTTCTTGAAGCGTATAAAGCGAAGCGCTTGCCGATAACGGCTGGTTTACATTTGGGCACAGTGCACCGTTGGTCTGAACTTCCGACGCTTGGAAGAGCGCTTAAAGCTGACTCAATTGCGCACCGTCAGACCTTGGCACTAAGTCCGCGCTTTTGAAAATGCTGAAATAGAAAGAAGGTTTATTTCAAAGCAACAGAATATAGGGTACGAACTTCAAAACAACGACAATAGATTTGAATTTATAATGCATGTTTCGGCTGATAATTCAGCGCAATTTTGAAATCTCCCAAATCTGTCGTCCCTGAATGATGAACATAGTTTGAAGCTAGCAAAAGAATTGGAAATGTATTCACAGAGTATGATGACAAACCAATTCATAGCGAAGAAAAGAGACAAGGGCCGATTAACGTGATTGCTTTTTGTTCCCAGTGAAAATGGTCTAATTCCGCTAGAACTCGTATACCATCATCGAAAGAAACAACGCTTACAAAGGGAACCGGTAAAGAGTGTGTTAGAGTTCATAACAACAACCTCGGAAAAGCTGAAGATCAAGTCAATTAATACTGTAAGCAGCGCTAAATTTGCTAAACTTAGAAATGGACTTTGAATTTTTGACCGTGAAGATAAAAAGTTGTTCGTTAAGTAAGACTTGGGGATTGCTGTTCGCCTGTTTAATATACCTAATCTGATTGAAAAAATACACAATAATTCTCCAAAAAGGAACGCTAACTTTGAAACTGGCTGCTGTCTGCTCCACGATTCTTCCTGCTACGCTTGGTGCTCAGGTTCGGGTATGTGGTTTTCTGTAGAAGCTTTATTAGGACGAATTGCTTTCATATATGTAATTATTGTACGGGAACGTCAACCTGTTTTCCGACTATGCTGTTCGATAGTCACCCAGTCTCTATTATCAGGACCCACAGAGATCCATTGGCTTCATCAGATTAAATAGTTCAAGCATACACAACATTAGTTACCATGTTAGGGAAGCGCGAAACGGTCTATATTCAATTTCAAGAAGCCGATGTTGCATTTGGTATGGAATGTAAATGGCAAACGTGAAAGTAGAACAACAAGAAGATAGATAACCAAATAAAAGAGCAGATGATGTCAATGGCGCTTCTAATGAAACAGCGAAAGAACATTCTCATGAACCGCAGGGCATCTTTTAAGGAATTATGACCAGTGGGCCAATCCAGAGAGCTCGATTCACTAAGAAAAAAGTAAGGTCTGCAATCAAGACTATATCAAGAAATGAATGGCTGGTAACTCCACGGGCCTGCAAACACCTTTTCCGACCATGAAGCAAACATATAATGAGAAACATGTGCCAAAGGTGCACTTCCCAAGGAGGGTACGGGGACATACTCCCTCGGAAAATTTTGGAATTTTATGTGTCTAGAGTCGCCCTGGTTGGGCTTTCGTGACTGAAATATGCTATAGTATATCTAACTACAAAATGATGCTACTTCACCAACTTAGAAAGGGCCCAATCTAGTGGGCCAAAAGCCACAAATGTTGCTCTTTTTACTGGGCCAGGAAAAGGGCCCACTGGGCCAATGGCCCAGTTGTTACAATGTTCAAAGATGCCCTGCATGAACGCAACTTAGTGAGTGATACCAGTGCGTTTTCTAACAATTCACTCTCATATTCTGCTATTCTTCTTTGCAAAAGATCTCGCAATGGAGCTGCAGTGGAGACTTGCACAACTAGTTATTTTATACCACGCTTTACCGAACTTGATAAAATTCAGGGTTGAGCTACAAGTTCTAGACGCATGATGTACAGTATTTCGACCTTGAAAATACTGGTAAAGAATTATGGTCGCAAGAAAAAGTACGTAAAGAATCATACAGTACAATCGATAGACGTAGAGTAGCGGCATAAAGTGTCTAAACCCTCTAAAGGCAACACATAAACGCAAAGTCGAACGCGATCTCCCAAAGTTTCGGCTTCTCAAGGGGTAAGAACTTTTAATTATTGTAAGTTGTTGAAATTGGACAGGCGTACATTGCATTACCTAAGTATCATCGGAAAAGCACATGAACTCAAAGTCGCAAGCTTTTGGCCTTGTTCAGTAGGTAAGAAGAACGTCTGATTGACAATTATAACTATGAATCTAAGTTTTTCTGATAGTTTCGCACCTTTTACACATCCGTGACACCTCAACAAAATGTAAAAGACAGTAGTTTTGCTTCAGACAGATGACAGAATCAATTTTGAAAGCTAAAAAAATTTGAGCCTCTGCGGAGGAGCACATTTTTAACTGTGCATAACTTTGTATCCGCAGCTCAAATGCAAGGCATGTCTTATAATATTTTGCTGCATTTTTGACGCTCTTTCATAGGGTATACTGAAATTTGAAATATCTTGACTTTGATTTTTTACTGACCGGCAACTACATACGTCATCGATCACGTGACATCCGGCAATTACCAAAAAATGTCCCAAGTGCCAAAATATCCGCAATAGTGTAGTTAAGTAATAGCAACAATAAAATTTTCGGTTACCCAGTTTGCTAGATGGTTACAGTAATTTCCTTGTCTATATCAATATTTTGATTTAGGGATCTTTGCCCATGATTAGATTCACGATGAATGAGGGTTGACAAAAGATGTTTGCATTTTGGAATTTTTCGCGTGTTACCTTAATCAGGTCTTCTAGATTATTTAGGATTACTACATTAGAATCATTGATCAGGTTGTTTGTTCCGACATGAATAACGACACTTTCTATGTTGTCACTTGATGACGCAGAGGAGATATATTTAGCAACATCAATTATTTTTGCACCTCTCAAGGTTATGATAAAGGTGCCACCATTTCGGTCGAATTTTTTTGTTTGAATGCCTTTCAAGATGGAATCTCCAATAATCAAAATTTTCTTGTTGTTCAAGGTCAATTTAGATTCCTCTCTTGCTCTCTGAGAAATATTTGATGACTCAACTGTCGTTAGTGGAGCCTCACCAAGTTGGTCGTCGTCTTGAGAGGAAATTGGCTTAGGAATTTCTTTAGATGATGACGCGTTGTTAACCTCTGGCACAAATGAAGCTGGTGAGGTCACGAGATGTTTGACGTGATTCAGTTTGTCAAAAACTTTGTTTTTTAAGTCTTCAAAATATTTATTTAATTTTTCGACTTGTTCTTGAGAGACTAATACATCTTGCTGTATAGAGCAAAGTTGTTTTTTCGAAAGACGCTCGCCAGTTTTTTCACAATAAATACTATCGTTGTATTTTTCTACAAAATTCAAGAACTCTGTGTTCAAGTTTAAATGATCTTGTTTAAGTGTGCCAAAGTTAGATTTGATAAATTCGTTCAGTTTTTTCTAAAGTCCTTGAATTTTTGCAGTAATTTCTTTGTTTCTTTCTGATATATGATTTTCGTTGGATTTATGGAGAGATTCAATTGAATTGAGCAAAGATTCATTTTCGTGTTTTAAGTCTAGGATTTCTTGACTGTTTTTCTTAACGTTTGAGTCTAAGACATTTAGCGAGGATTTTAAAGCTGAGTTTTCATTTTCTAGAGCTTTAACACGATTAAGTAGCTCTTTTACTAGCTCATCTGAATCTTCATCGAAAGGAAAAGGAACATCTGTGGGAAGAACTACATCTGATTCGGTTTTTTTGTAACATGTTCAGGCATTGTTTTTTCTGTACTCAAGTTTCTAGGGTTTTGATCAGATTGGTTATAATTGAGATTTTCAGGCTTACGTAAAGAGTCAATAAATGAAGTGATCTCAAAGTCGGGGCTTTCTTTAAGTTCTATAATTCTAATAATGTTATCAAGATCGGTTACTTTCCATTTCATAAAAGCGTTACCTTGAGCCATGATTGTTCCGTTTGAAAAGATTGTAATGGTAAGGATAGGCTTCTTGGGGTTGAATCTGTGATCCAAGATTGAGTAAACCGTTTTGTTCGTTCCATCTTCTGACTTTAATTCAACAAGAAAGCCATCCACTCGTTGTAGAAATTCAGCATAACGTTCAGTAAAAACTGATATCCATGAAGGTACTTCATCTGGCGGCACGGACAGCGTGACGCACGACGTTTTCTCACAAATTTTATATTTGCTCATTTTATCCCATATTACGAAGAATATTTGTCAAGTAATAAGAAATATCCACCAGCAACCACTTTGGTTTAGAATATCATTTAAAAAAGAAAAAAAAACTACTACTTTGAAGAGCGAATAAAAAACACGTCCAACCTACAACTATGCGGAACTATTTCTTGAAACCTGATATTTGGTTTTTTCCAGGAAAGCTACAAAGGCTCGTTGATCTTCAATTAGGCAGGGAATTTTCCAAAACAAGCTGACTTTCAACCTAACTTTGAATTTTATTGCACTTTTTGGGTAAATCGATAGCGCTGATTCCAAATCCAAGATGGGCCCTGTGAAATTTTGACCAGAAGTTGGACTTTTTGATGATGTCATCAAAGTGTCTTGCTTGCCTTTTGACTGTAATAACTCTTTACTGGTGCATCAAAAAAGGTTGACAAGGGCAGATATGTATTCTCCTGACTTAGAGCTTTCAATTGGTGTATAGTGAGTTCAATTTTACTAAACTTCACCCAAATCATGACGTCATCACAATGACTTCATCACCGAGAAAAATACTTATTTTGACAGAAAATTTTGTGTGGAGACTGTACTTAACAACATAAATAGTGGAAAAAAGTCATAGTGTCTGTACTAGCTTATATTTAAACAAATTTTACGTTCCCATAGCCTATTTTGTAATGATTTGCTGCCAGTGGTATGTTTTATTTTACTGTTTGTGTCTTACTTTGTGTCTGATATTCTAATTAGATATAACAATAGAAATGGGAATATTTACACTCTACAAGCAATGATTGAAGCTACGTAAGGGTCTCACATACTTGGAACATGTTTTCAAGCAAAATCACTACAATACACCATACGAAAAACCCATAACAGCAATGCATGTCTATTATGCATGGAAAAATTTGTTGTAATATAAGCAAGTACAGATACAATGGCTTTTTTCTACTGTGAATATTGCTAAGTACAGTTTCCACCCAAAATTTTTTGTCAAAATAAGTACTTTTTTGGTGATGATGTCATTGTGATGATGTCATGATTTGCGTGAAGTTTATCAAAATCAAACTCACTGAATATCAATAGAAAGCTCTAAGTCAGGAGAATACATATTTTCCTTATTAACCTTTTTTGATGCAACAGTAGAGAGTTATTTCAGTAAAAAGGCAAAAAGGCGCTCTGATGACGTCATCAAAAAGTCCAACTTCCAGTCAAAGTTTCACAGGGCCCATCTCGGGTTTGGAATCAGCACTATCGATTTACCCAAAATGTGTAATGAAATTCAAAGTTAGGTTGAAAGTCAGATTGTTATGGAAAATTCCCTGCCCAAATTTGAAAGAGGTTTGGGTGGGGTCAAGAACATAAAAAACCTCTGAGCAAGCTTGACAAGGTTTCTGATTCCTGTAGATAATTTTTGACATGCAAACTTTTATCTCTAACCAAAATTTCCTAGATTTGTGTAGAAAGATAGCAGCTTGCTGTTTTGGCAACATTATATGCAGAACTGCATCCAGCGCAAGAAAATTTGCAAATTACGCTATCCCGGAGACACTTGGGAACAGAGTCCTTCATTCCAAACATAAAAAAAAGCTTAAACAAAGTGAACAGGAGTTTACTTATCAATATCCGTACACTACTGTTTGATTAGATGCTTTATTTTACATCAAGGGCATAATGACCAAGGTGTTGGAGCTTATAACACTTGCTCACTAGGGGTAGCCGCTGAACGCCTCAAATTATAAAGACTGGTTCAGGTGGTTTACTGCTGGGTTCAGCTGGGTTCTGTTGGATTTATGTGGGTTCAGGTGGGTTTAACTTTTATAAATTATAAAGTTTCCTGCAGATAACTTAAAAATTGAAATTTTGGCCACTTTGAGAAATAATGGTTTCATATGAAGTATCATGTCTTTAGCAGTCAAAATATGGACATTTTCTGGAATTGATCCTACTGTAACTATGATAGTTTTTGGGCATTATTTTTACGTAAACATTACCAAATGCACATCACAAAATAGAAAGCTGTATTAATAAGCAAAAGTAGTTTCTTAGTTTTTGTTTTACTTCTTATATATAGAGGAGTTTCTTGATTTTTTAGAAAAGGTCATATATTGTTTCTTATAGTCAGTTTCTAATAAAAAAAAGAGTGTATGAGGAGCATAGAAATCATCTACAAAATGTTGCATCAAATTTAACCATGCTGCACCTATTCAATGTTGAATTTCACTACTGTAGTTGATTTTCTGATAAACATGAAACTTTTTTGTAAACTTGTGTCTTATTTTGTGTGAATCATAATCTACACTTTTCCTTAAATAAGCAACTGGTCAATAAGCAACAAGGGCTGAGATTTGGTCAAAATTTTTGGTGAAACAGCTTTCTTTATACAGTACATCCTTGCAAACTTGTCAATTGCATTGAAAAGCCAGGAGCCAAAATATAAGAGGTTTTAGGGGATACCAGTCATTCTGTGTGAGGACAGAAATACTAGATATGTTTTAAAGGCCCTTGAATGAAATGCCCCTGGTTCTTAAAGGTGCTGTAGCGTCGTGGTGTAAACCAGCTGACTCGTGGGGTCAGAAGCTCAGTGTGGTCAGGGTTCGAGCCCAGCCACGGTAGCGTCACAGCCAGGGTCACGGTCTCGATTAGTTAACCTACTACTGAGATCCTACTAGCGACTGGCGCTAAAACACCATTTCACATTCACCTTCACCTTGTACTTCTGAAATTGACCTCAGAGCTATATAATTGCCCGTGGCGGTGGCCCAATAATAGGTAGCTAGTCTAGTTCTCAAACAGTCAAGCTTTGAAAAACGAATAAAAATAATTAACTTGCCAATTTCCGGAGCCGATAATGCTTGCTTTTCTCCTTTTAGAAAACATCTCTCGTCTTTTTTGCTGAGAACTGTTGCTGCCTAGTTTGCTCGCACCTAGACTACCTCTCCCTTTGTTGTTTGTTCACATGTCTCTACGGTAAAAAAACTTGGGAGTTCCTATAATAACTTGATGGTGAAAACAAAATGTTGGATTGTATTTATCCTTGTTCAGTTCTTCAGCATGGTTCAGGCATAGTAACTATAGTTCAGGATATGGTTCAGGATATCATATGGTTCAGGATTGGGTTCAGGATTGAGTTCAGGACTGAGTTTACGCACAATAATGCGCACTACTGTGGTAGATTCGCCCTACTGTGGTGATATATTCATGTTGACAGGGAAATTACTGTAACCATCTAGCAAACTAGGTAACCGAAAATTTTATTGTTGCTATTACTTAACTACACTATTGCGGATATTTTGGCACTTGGGACATTTTTTGGTAATTGCCGGATGTCACGTGATCGATGACGTATGTAGTTGCCGGTCAGTAAAAAATCAAAGTCAAGATATTTCAAATACCAGTATACCATATGAAATGCAGCAAAACATTATAAGACATGCCTTGCATTTGAGCTACGGATACAAAGTTATGCATAGTTAGTTCCTAAGACCCAAGGGGACAAGTGGCAGGAAAATTGGGCATTTTGTGCATTGCCCTGTTTGCCTGCCTGAATAAACCTTTTACTTTCAGGTGATTGGCTAATGGAAAACCCGGTTTCCGGCCGGCAACGCACCTTGTCCGACAGAAAGAAAAGATCTGTCGGAAGGAAAAATAGCAAAGGTTAGAGAGAGAAAATAAAAGGGGGAGATAGGGAAGGTGGGAATTTTAAACGATAGAACGAACGAGCTTTCTCAAACCTTTTGCTTTAGCAAATTTACACAAGGAAGGAAGACAGCCGAAGTATTCACCCATAGCCTTCCGTGCAAGCCCGCGGGTTAGCCCGTGTTGTCATAGTAACTAACTCTGGTTAAACCCGTCTAACCACAATTAAGTTCCTAAGACCCACGGGGACAAGTGGCAGGAAAATTGGGCATTTTGTGCATTGCCCTGTTTGCCTGCCTGAATAAACCTTTTACTTTCAGGTGATTGGCTAATGGAAAACCCGGTTTCCGGCCACAGGACGCAGAGCGTTCCCGCCAATCACAACTAACTCTGTACCTATCCTACCAGAACCAAGGACCAACCTGGGACCCTAACCTGAGAGGATGACAGAAATGAGAAAGGAGAAAAGAGAAGAGAACCCTCCACAGCAGGAGATAGAAGGTCAAAATGCGATCTAACAAAGCAGGTTCAATCACGTTCGCACTGAAAACGACGAAGGCGCTTGGCCACAAAGTCCCGTGCAGCAACAACGGGGTTGACCGAATGCCATTGGCCACTAAGTCCCGTGCAGCGACAACGGGATTGTACGAAATGCGATTGGCCACGAAGTCCCGTGCAGCAACAACGGGGTTGAACGAATGCGCTTGGCCACAAAGTCCCGTGCAGCGACAACGGGATTGAACGAATGCGTTTGGCCACAAAGTCCCGTGCAGCGACATCGGGATTGTACGAAATGCGATGGGCAACAAAGTCCCGTGCAGCAACAACGGGGTTGAACGAATGCGCTTGGTCACAA
>JACTAT010000044.1:2203420-2521615 GCA_014526335.1 Chrysaora quinquecirrha | reverse complement strand
ACTTTTCGGTGGTTTTTGCTTCATATTGCATGCATACGGATGAATTTTTAAAACTAGGAATTTTTATCATCACTGATCTTTTGATCAACAACAAACACATGATTTGACCTTTTAAAAATTCATACCCTATGGGAGAGAGTTAATGGAAACAGTTTTCAAGGTGTAACGGAAAAACGACTAGTCTCCACAGACCTGAATAATCAAGCAAAAAAAGAAAAAAAAGAAGACAAAGAAGCCAAAGCCAGTCCAAGGAAACAGAGCACATTAAATACACTCTTTTTTTAATAAAAATGCTATAAACTGTACTATAAATTTTGTCCAGCCTCAATATTCTTAAGAAATGTTTGTTTCGAGCCTGAATATATTCTTAAAATATTCTTATTTTTTCAAACCTGATAATATATCAGGGGAACAGAGTTAAAAGAAAAATTATCTCATTACGAGGAAATGGTTGAGCGAAAGAAAAATTTATTATATCTATCATAACAATAAGAATGTTGTCAACAATCATGATGTTTCGTTTTAACATTGCAAAACAGGTAAATTCTGAAAAATGAGACACAAATATTGCGAGCTGAGGCTGAGCAATATTCTTACCGTATTCTGAAAAATTGGATGATTCTGAGCCTCAATACTCTTATAAACAATATTTCTATAAATTTTAGTATGTAGAAACAGACGATAAATAGTGACTTTTCCATTTGATTTTTTTTTAATTCCAGAAAGACATAAACGGTTATTTCAACATAGCCAGTTAATTCGACATAAACATGAATAACTAAATAATTAATTATCGACTAGTCCATTTTTCCTCTAAGTACGTTTCGAACCTATCGCAGGTCCATCATCAGCTAGTGAAATTAGAAATTACAACTTGCGAATTTATACTAATTACAACAATTGATAATTGTATGGGAATAATTACGCGAAAAAATTTTAGAAATACCAAAGTAAAGCACAATAAAGCAAGAGAAAAGGTAAACGATAAAGGTCAAGCCTGACAGCGCGAGAGAAAAGAAAAAAGCATGGATATTAAAACAATTCTAAAGGGATAGAGGACTGTTGGGAATTAAGAGACGGTTGATCGTGCAGGATAAGAAGACTTTCTTGGATAAGGAGGTCAAAAGAGTTGCCAGCTTTATTAAGAACAGAGAAATCATCAGGAGACGCAGAATGGCCAGTTTGGTTAATATGGTCAAGAATAGCTGAGGGAGTAACTTTTATGGTTTCTCCACGTTTATTGATACCCAAATGTTCTCTACATCGTGTAGACAGATGGCGGGAAGTTTTCCCGTAGTACGAGGCATTGCAGCCAGGGCACTTAAATTTATAAACGACGTTAGAGGACATTCGGGTAGGAATTTTGTCTTTGAAGGGAAAGAAAGAAGATATGCGCTTGTGGGAAGTAAAAATAGCATTAAGTTTGATTTGAGGATAGCATTGTTTGATGAGACGGGTTAATTGCGTTTTAATTTTTAAGCTATACGATCCAAAAAAAGGAAGGCGGAAAATGAGCTTAGTTTTTCCATCGTCATTGGGACGAGGGGAGTGTTTATTTTGAAATTTATGATTAAGAAACTTACGAATGATGCTGTCGATGAGATTAGAAGGATAGCAATTAAGCAGAAGAATATGTTTAATGCGAGTAATTTCAGCATGAAAATTATGATAGAAAGAACAAATATGAAAAGCACGATAGATAAGAACTTTCACGAGGTTTATTTTGTATATATCAGGAGACAAAGTAGCGAAATTAGTGTAGAGGTCAGTAAAGGTCTTGTTACGAAATAAATTAGTGGAAAAACTCTGGTTGTCATTACGAGATATTAGGACATCAAGAAATGATAAAGCATTGTTGGACTCGAGTTCCATGGTCAAAGAAATATTCCTGTGTTGGTTGTTAATGTATTGAAAAAACTTATCGGCATGGTGAGGCTCTGAAAATAGACAAAATGTATCGTCAACGTATCTACGATACATGACGGGTTTAAATTCAGAAGGGCAATTATCAAGGTACTGTTTTTCAAGAGAGCTCATGAATATATTAGCAAAGGAGGGGCCAAGGGGCGAACCCATGGCTACACCATCAATTTGATCGTAGAGGTTATTATTGAAAATGAAATGATTGTCTTTAGCGGCGAGAGTTAAAAGATTACAGAACTGAGAACGATTAAAAGTGCAATCGTTGTGTCTGATATTTTCTGAACCAGAGAAAAGTTGTTCTATGCAAAGGTCAATATCGTTTACCTTTTCTCTTGCTTTATTGTGCTTTACTTTGGTATTTCTAAAATTTTTTCGCGTAATTATTCCCATACAATTATCTATTGTTGTAATTAGTATAAATTCGCAAGTTGTAATTTCTAATTTCACTAGCTGATGATGGACCTGCGATAGGTTCGAAACGTACTTAGAGGAAAAATGGACTAGTCGATAATTAATTATTTATTTAATCATGCTTATGTCGAATTAACTGGCTATGTTGAAATAACCGTTTATGTCTTTCTGGAATTAAAAAAAAAATCAAATGGAAAAGTCACTATTTATCGTCTGTTTCTACATACTAAAATTTATTAGAAGTCTGCGGTCTCTTTCAAATGTGTCTATTTGTACAATATTCTTATAAAAAGAAAAAAGTGTACCTTTTTTAAAAAATGAATAATTTTCAATTTTAAATTTTTTAACTTGGGTTTCAAAACGTTTTCATACCCCATCTCATTTATCAAATTAAATTTCATACTCCATCTAAATACCATGAAAATTTTTGGTACTCCCGCAACAATTCCTCCACCCCGGTACCCGGCATTAAAAATGACTGGTCCCTTAAACCTAATCCTACCGGTCATTTTTTGATCTAACACAGTCGGGGGGTTGGTTTCCAGCCCCTCCATAAATTGCTGTCCAATAGAGCTACAATCTTGGACAAAATATATCCTGACTGTTTGTGATCGATGTTAATATTCCATTGCCCCCCCCTCCCCCACCAATCAATGTTGTTCTATTGTAAGATTTCAGCAAGAATGCACCTGCTCCCATCAAGCCTTAAATTCAAAGCCAATAACAACATTGATCTTGGGGGAAGGGGGGAGTAGAAAGTGCCATCAAAAGTCCAGTAATTTATGTCCAAGATTGTAGAGCAATCAAACTTTGCACAGGCATTGGCTAATGTATTAGGAGTAATGTTAGTAAATTGGGCGCTTCCCACTTCTATTATGACATCATTGTGACATCATAATCAAAACATGCTATTGACATTGTGTCAAATAATTCGGGTTTGACCCCGGTATACAGACATTGATAGGACAATACGTATGTAATCTCATTGTAGATAGTGCATTATATTTACGTTGTTTTCAGAGTTGCAGTTTAGAACTTGAATTTGAATCTTGAGCCTACATAGGAGTTAGTGCCTAAAGTCTGTATTCTAACCTGAAAGTGAGCCTCTTCTATGTATCATCTTTATTGTAAATAATAGAATTTGAGCCTACGATCCTACATAAGTGTCTATATTGAGTACAACCTTCAGGCCTTGGTTTGGGGTTGGCACCCTTCTCCAAAGGAGAGTGAAAAATCTGAACACGTCGGTCAAAAATCGACCTTCCTTAATATCAAAAGAAATCCGGAAATTGCTATACATTTTGTTGCTAGTAACTATTTTCTCTTACCTTGCAAAGACTCAGTCAATTCTGATAAGATTTACTGGTAAAAATAGGCATTTATATGTGGTTTTTTCCTGACCGCTTGCCATATAAGTTAATGTCACGTGACCCATTGTTATTATTTTGGGAATTTTTTGTATCAAATTGTGGCTTATACATATAGGCTTAAAGTCAGCCTGGTTTGGAAGGTTACATTCATCACACAATAAAACAGTTCCAAGAAAAGCTTGAGGGGGGTGGATTCCACCCCCCTGCGGTAGGATTAGGGTTAATACTTACCACATTTGGAATAATGCGGGCAGGCCGGAACTACTGATGTTATCCGTCCGCTGTACTGAACAGCCTCCACTGTACTCAATGTTATCCCCCCACACACATCATGTTATCCCTCCACTGTACTGATGTTATCCCTCCACAGTACTGAACAGCCTCCACTGTACTGATGTTGTCCCTCCACAGTACTGAACAGCCTCCACTGTACTCAATGTTATCCCCCCACACGCATCATGTTATCCCTCCACTGTACTGATGTTATCCCTCCACAGTACTGAACAGCCTCCACTGTACTGATGTTATCCCTCCGCTGTACTGAACAGCCTCCACTGTACTCAATGTTATCCCCCCACACACATCATGCTATCCCTCCACTGTAATGATGTTATCCCTCCACAGTACTGAACAGCCTCCACTGGACTGATGTTATCCCCCCACATGCATCATGTTATCCCTCCACTGTACTGATGTTATCCCTCCGCTGTACTGAACAGCCACCACTGTACTGCACAGCCTCCACTGTACTGCACAGACATTACCCCGGGTGAATATGATTATGCCAATACTCAGAACCAAGGCCAACAATCTGATGTCACGTATAACACATCCAGACTTAACAAACTATATTGACATTCTGAATTTTATATTGATCATACAGTAACGAGGAAGATTACAGATAATTAAATTATTTTTATTATTATCATTATTGTTGTTCAATGTTCACTCAGCGTTGATGTTGACTGCCGGTTAACTTCTGAATATCAGGCCAAGTCCCTTGGCCTCAGGTATCCAGTATTTTTCTTAGAATCTTTGCAGTTCCTAACAGGCAAGCTTTCTGTAAGAGTTCTGTGTTGCATTCTATTTCAATTTTCTTCAGCCAGGTCTCAAAGTTCTTCCCAATCGTGCCCAGAGCACCAATGATTATTGGTACAATCTTTACTTCTCAAACTTTCCATAGCCTTTTAATCTCTCTCTTCAAGTCTTGATATACCTCAATCTTTTCTTTTTCTTTTTTTTCTATTCTTGTATCGAAGTATCAGCAATGTCAATCAGCAAACACGATCGATCCTTTATATTTTCAAAGACAATGTCGGGCGGGTTATGCTCCAGTCCATCATCTGTCTGTATGGGAAAATCCCATAATAACCTAAATTCTTCTGTCAAAATCACGCTTTCTACTTTATGGTTGTACCATCTATCTCCATGGTCCAATCCTAGTTTTTGGCATAACTTCCAGTGGACAATTTGAGCTACTTTGTCATGTCTCCAGCCTTTATATTGTACTTGTGTGAGCTGTTGACCCTCAGATACAATATGCGCAATCGTTTCATCCGTTTTTCCACACAGCCTACATTCTTTTGATACATTTTCTTTGTAAATGATGTTCTTTACAGAATTTGTTCCTATTGTTTGCTCTTGCGCTGCAAATATAGTGCTCTCTGTTTCTTTCTTTAGTCCAGCATGTTTTAGCCAATTCCAGTTCTTATCCTTATCCATTGAGTCTTTCGTAGCAGTAGCTGTTGTAACGTTTGTCCATCCACCCATTCTTATGCTGTTCTTTATTCTGTCGTTTCCAAACTTTGGGGTCTTTGATTTCGTTTGATCTCAATATTCCTTCTTTTTCAACTGATCTCATTATTTCATGGTCATTGTTCATCAAATACCAGCAAAGACTGTTCTCCTCACTTCGCACAGTCTCCTCAGCTCCAAAAAAGCCCCTTCCTCCTTCCTTCCTTGTTAAATACAATCTATTCACATTGCTTTTGGGGTGGAACTTTGATTTAAGAATCTTTTTCAGTCTTCGTAGGTATTCCTTTTGAACAAGCTCTCTCATAGTTTTATTCATAATCTCATCTATATCCAGCATACCCAGGTATTTATACCCTTCTTCACCAACACTTTTAATTGTTTCTCCGCTTGGCAGTTGTACACCAGCACTGCTCACAACTTTTCCTCTTTTCATTACAACAACTCCACACTTCTGAACCCCAAACATCATACCTATGTCTTCACTGAAGACATTCACAGTTCTTATCAGCGAGTCAATCGCATTTTCATCCTTTGCAAATAACTTCAGATCATCCATGAAGAGTAGGTTATTTACGTTCGTTTTTCCCCTTTCAAGTTGATATCCAGCCTTTCATTTTCTCAGTATGACATTGGTAAAAGGCAATTCACAAAGAGAAGCGGGGACAGGCAGTCACCATGAAAGATTCCTCTCTGAATAGTTACTTCCCTAATTCTTCTTTCCCTGCAGTTAATATCGTTTTCCAACTGGGCATGCTTCTTACTAATAGCTCTTTGAAGTTCTCTGCAACACCAATCAGGTTAAGACATTCTAGTATCCACGAATGAGGTAC
Organism: Chrysaora quinquecirrha; assembly: GCA_014526335.1. Lineage (NCBI taxonomy): Eukaryota > Metazoa > Cnidaria > Scyphozoa > Semaeostomeae > Pelagiidae > Chrysaora > Chrysaora quinquecirrha. The sequence goes on along the minus strand of JACTAT010000044.1, from coordinate 2,515,326 downwards.
CATATCGTAAGCCTTACGATAGTCAATCCATGCAATTGAGAGATTTGTATGTCTTCTTTTACAATTCTTTATAATAGTCTTGTCGATAAGTAGCTGATCTTTTGTGCCCCGTGCCTTTCTTTTACATCCCTTTTGCTCATCTGGGAACAACTCTCTCTCTTCCATATACGTGTAAATCTGATCTGCAGCTATCCCTGTCAAAACTTTCCACATCAGTGGTAAACATGATATCGGTCTATAGTTGTCCGCAGCATTACCTTTGCTAACATCCTTCACACAGAACACTGTCCTACCTGTTGTCATCCATGCCGGCGTGGCGCCAGTTCTAATTATTTCGTTGAGTTGATAAGCTATTCTGTCGTGCAGTCCATTCAAATTCTTGATCCAGAAGCCCTGCACGCCATCAGGCCCTGGGGCCTTCCAGTTTGAAATCTTCTTTAATTGCTCCTTAACATTTCCTTCTTCAATTTTTATGTCTTCTTGTCTATGGTTTAATCCCGTCATCTCCTCTTTGATTTCCCTCAGCCACTCAGCCTGATTATTGTGCTCTACTGGGCTTTCCCAAATTGAGCTCCAGAAGTTTCGTGCTTCATCTGCTTCTGGGATCAGAATTTCACTTTTATTCTTTCCATCTAACTCCTGATATAACCGTCCTTGATCTACTTCAAATAGCCTATTTTGACGCTGCTGTTCGTTTCTGGCTTCATGTCTCTTAATCTTCGCTGCTTTTGCCACTACTCTTTGCTTCAGTTCCTCTATCACTACGCTGGCACCTTTTTCTCTTACCCTGTACTTATTATCGATACATTCCATTCCTCTGTTGCTGCGCATTTCATTATTCTGTCTTCTCTCAAGTTTGCTGATAACCGCTCTCAATTCCTTAATATCGTTGTTAATACGTCTTTTCCACCAAGGCTCTTTCTTTGGCCTTTGTTCTCTTTCTTTCAGGTCCATTTTATGGGCTACAAACTATATCAATGCAATAACAAATCTATTTGTTTCAGTTATGGTGGGCGTGATGACCTTTTTGATGATATTTTCCAATTTTTTTACTTCACTTTGTATTTTCTTCTTATTCACCGTTTTGAATTTTACTTTGGGTGGTTGTTCATTATTTCTGTAGAAATTACATATCGTATTCAGCTGCTCCGTCTCTTCCTCGCTCAATACAATATCTTCTCTAAGATCTAATCCTCTAATACTATCATCAGCATTTCCAACCCGATCTTCTCTAAGATCTAATCCTCTAATACTATCATCAGCATTTCCAACCCGATCTTCTCTGTCATTGTGTGCTTCTGCTCGTGTTTCTTGTTCACCTGCACCACTCTCACTTTGGTCATTTTCAAATTGTGCCCATTCTTACCGGTCATTCCTATCCACTATGCCGAAAGTATCTTCTCTTTCAATCTCCCTCCTAACTTCTTCAAGTTCTACATCTGTTAGCCATTGATTAACTACTATTGCTCGCCCCTGATCCATCAATCTCTGTTCGCTAATTTCAAACCCCCCTTTATCTCTCCATATTTCCATCATTCTCTTTCGATATCCTCTTCTGTTAGGTTCATTTTTGAATTTACAATACATTACCAATCTATTGATAGTCTTACTCCACTTTTGTATGGCAGTTGCTTGATGACGACCGGGCATGCGCTGCTCATCCACAGGACACCTGCCGAACGAGGCACCTTCACCATTATTGATTCCAGTGCCATTCACGTTGTTGTTTGACAAATTATTATTTGACATATTTCACTCAAAAGAGGGTAGTGGATTTTAGGTTACACAGCCATCGGTGTGTTTATCGAGAACACCATCTCTAGGAGGGTTACCAACCAAGGCTAAAGAGTCCCCCCACCCATGAGACAGACTAACCCCCGCCGGACGCCAACCCGGTACTTCTTGGTCTCGGGGAGAAAATTATTATTATTATTATTATTATCATTATTATTATTATTATTGGCTTATTGAGGAAGGACGGACGTGCTTCTACTAAGCTCTGGTTAAACTTTTTATAAATCAAGGCTGTTTACTTAAATTATTTATTTATATTTTTACTACCGACTTACACGCTACTGGGAAAGACATTATGAAAGCGCTAACAGTTCTTGGACTCGTCCTGGTGCTCACTATTTGCGATTATTGCGGGAAAGATTTCCAAGTTTTAGGACGACATCGATGGAGATGCAGAGGAAAACCAAACAATAGCAGACAAGGCGATAACCATGGCAACGGTTATGAATTAGTCATACGTGAAGCTAGCTATTCAATCTCTGACAATAACTCTATTCTATCGCAAAACCATCAAACAATAAGAAAGTGTTGTTGCGGGAAAGTTTGCAAGGGCCTACGAGGCTTGAAAATTCATCAACGGAGCTGTCGGGTGATTTTGGGACTAGGACAGGAAATAACCGATGCAATTATCGACGCAGAAAACGAGGAAGATCATGCCACTGTATCGGACACGGAGGGGCAGATTTATGACGAAAATAACGAGCCTATATTAAAGGCTGGTGTGAAACTACCAAAATCTGCACAACAATGGAAAGCTGCAGAGGACCATTTTAGAGGATCCCTGGCATCTAGGGAGATACCGCCGAATTGCTTGAGTGAAAATATAGAAGAAATGAATAGATCCCTTTATGATTACTTCGCGGGAAAATACGGGAAAGAAAACGACAAATGCCCCTCGGAACTTGCAGAGCGGTACAAAGACAAAACAAAAAATGATCTCAAAAGGATTCTGAAAACATTGAAAAATTCCCCTCCAGAAAATGTCGATTCTGCTGAGATTAAATACGTCGCGAAACTACTTCGACAAAAAATTAAGGATAATGCGGAAAATAAAATCCCTTTCTCGACATCAGAAGATCACAATATCCTTGTACAGAAAAATGTTTGGAACTACGCGAAGAAATTTATCACAAAACGATTAGAGATTTCACCCACATTTCCAAAAATTGATTGCATTTAATACTTCAAAAAGACCTTCAGTGTCATTAATCCCAGAAAACTCTTCAGGGTACCTGATCACATACCAAAATTTGATAAGCCATCCACTGAATTTGATTTAAAGGATCCAACATATCAAGAAGTAACTAGAATTATTCGCAGAATGAAAACATCGGGTTCCCCCTGCCCTTTAGACCAGATATCCATAATCTATTTACAGAGGATGCCCTATCTCAGAACATACATCCACCGTATTTTGGTGGAGGCATGGAAGGCTGGCTCAGTTCCTTCGACATGGAAAAAGGCGGTAACGGTGCTAATTCACAAAAAGGGTGATCCCCATGTTCCTGCAAACTTCAGACCAATAACACTTGAGTCTGTGCCTCTGAAAGTATTCACATCCCTGATTCGTAACAGAATGTTTGACTTCCTTCTCAAAAACAAATATCTTGAACATGACATTCAAAAAGGCTTCATACCAAAACTGTCGGGAACGTACGAGCATACAGCACAAATGGCTTTTCTTATCAATCAAGCTAGATTGAAGCAACGATCTCTATTTATCACACTACTCGATCTTCGTAACGCCTTTGGAGAGGTCCATCACAATCTTATACAAGAAACACTCAGATTCCACCATGTTCCCGTTGAAATCCAAAGCCTAATAAAGGATTTTTACACAGATTTTAAAACTTCCATCATTACCGCAGGTTATGCAACACCCTTTATTCCAGTGACTAAAGGTGTTCTTCAGGGTGACTGTTTAAGCCCCCTTACGTTCAACATGATATTTAATATTTTCATTCAATTGATAGGAAAGGAAGAGTACACTCAACTAGGATATAAACATGATGCATTCTTAAGGCCCAGAAATTGGCTCCAATTCGCGGACGACGCATGCGTTGTAACAGGCCAAGAATATGAAAATCAGATTCTTCTAATTTGTTTTACAGCTTTCTGCTCTTGGGCAAATATGGAAGCGAGGCCAGACAAATGTAAAGCATTCGGCATGACAAAAGTCAATACAAATTGTAGTCAAGTCAGTCCAAAGGTGTTTGTCTCAAACCAGCGAATCCCTCCGGTTTCATCTACTGATTCGTTCACTTACCTTGGTAGAAGTTTCAACTTTAAAATGGACAATGAAGAGCATAAGAAAAAGTTACTTGAGACATCTAATTTGCTGCTCGAAGCAATAAGTAGGCTACCACTTCATCCGAAGAACAAGATTCTTCTATATTCCACGTACTTCATGTCCAAAGTCTCTTGGGATTTAACAATTGCCGACGTGGACATCACATGGGTCAAACAAAACCTAGACTCACTAGCGCACAGGTACATAAGATTATGGCTCGAGATTCCTATCAGTGGAACACTGGATATAATTGGTCTTACGAAAGAAAAATGCGGGCTAGGAATCATTGATAGTAGGTTGCAAAGGAGTGGCAGGAGCACAGTGATGCGGGTCCCAGCGCAGTGACGTCATCAGTGACGTCATCAGGTCGCGCTATAGTGCGACGGTTTTTATGAATATATTATACTGGTTTCTCCAACCTCGTTTTCAAGAGTTCCAGATCCTAGCGCACGCGGCTCATACTATCAATGACGTCATCAGATCGCCTTATAGTGCAACGGTTTAATCTAGCGCGATGGTTTCTCCAACCTCAAGAGTTCTTCCAATCCTTGCATGAAACCGCTAGCCTCGTTTCCGATTTAACAATCTAGAAGTTTTCAGAATGTTCCAGAACATCTCTAAGAATCCTACAATCTGATTAGCTAGAACTTTCTAGAAGTTTCCAGAAGTTTCCAGAAATCCTACAATCTGATTGATTAATTATGATGGCGTAATAATAATTCGAACGCGACGTTCGAATCGTTTATTAAATAAAATAACATAATAATCCTACAATCTGGATAACTAGAAGTTTCCAGAAGTTTCCACAAGATTCTAGGAAAGAGAAATCTGATTGGTTAATTATGATGGCGTAATAATTCGGGATCTCTGTAATTGGCTTGACAAGAAATACAGAGGACCGGCTTGTAAATATTGCAACTTCAAGCATCTAGATATAGTAACAAACAGCCACACGATCCCAATCGTCTTCCACAATCTAAAAGGAATAGCCTACTATCTCATTGGTTGAAGCTTATATTAGCATACTTTTATAAAACTATTAGCTGAAGACTTGAGAATTGGTACATAGAACAAGTCCATAATGGAGATTCAAAATATATATCTACAATATAAACAACCATCAACTGCGCATGCGCAGATGTTATATCAATAACGGTAAGAGCTAGAGGCCTGGGACCTAGTATGTAGAAAAAAGAAATAATAGAGATTTAAATGATGTATGTCATATGAATATCTCTAATAGCTTATGGTTTAATCCATGGTTTATGATAGCCTTATATTGTTTGTACGCAAAAGTATTATTACCTATATACTCTATAGATAATAGCAATTTATTTAAAGCATCGTTTTCAAAGAATGTTCACACAGAAACAAGGTTATATTTATAACAGACAACTAATGAAGAATAATTTTTTAGAAACATTTTTAGGCATAGCTATTTCTAATTATTTCCAAAGTATGGGAATGATTGAGTACGAACATATTGAACTTCTTTCACACCAGCATCCTCAGAATTACTACAATCTTGGACAAAATATTATGAGACAAATTTTGCTTTGAGAGTGCCTCTGCCCCCCCTCCCCCTGATTCAATGTTGTGCTTATAAAAAGTTATCTCGTCGTCACCTTCTTGGTGTTTCATGTTGTTTTCAACAATTTGCAACATTGAAAAAGGGGGGAAGGGGGCGAAAATGTAGAAAAATGTAGAAAAATCCAATTTGTCTCATAATTTATGTCCATGATTGTAGCTTCCTCTTCTTCATCATTCTTTGCGTGACGTATGATGAGATATTTTCTTTTTTCAATAGCATAATCTAAGGCCTCTTGCATATCCATACCATCTTCCTTCTGTGCTTTTCGCATGGCTGCTATGACTGCAGTCACAACAGCATCATTTTCAAAACTTCTATTATATAAAAATTTACGTCTGAAAACTTGCAGTATGTTTTCCTCGTCATCCACTTCCTTACGCGTCGAAGGCCATACATTCCCTAAAGAAAGATCCTCCTCAGTGTTGACAGTTTCATCATCATCATGATCACTTTCAGCTTCTATCTCATCATCTGAGTCAGACTCTTCACTACTCTCCTCATGCATCTCTTCTTCATGTCGCTTAACATTACTTTTAAACTTGGAAGAGAATTCACAATGATCACATTTATACTGATTCATGATTAGCGGTTTACTTATAATTGTCGACTACCTCTTAAATACCTGAGTCCTAGAGCATAAACTCGCTTGAATTTATAGACTGGTTCCTCCATTCAATATGATGTGGGAAATCAGTAATCAGCCGAGGATCAGTAAGGATCAATAAGGATCAGTAAGGATTAGTTAAGGATCAGTAATGATTAGTGAGGATCAGGTAATCATTAGTTAAGGATCAGTAATGATTAGTGACGATCAGGTAATGATTAGTTAAGGATCAGTAATGATTAGTGAGGATCAGGTAATCATTAGTTAAGGATCAGTAATGATTAGTGAGGATCAGGTAATCATTAGTTAAGGTCAGTAATGATTAGTGAGGATCAGGTAATCATTACTTAAGGATCAGTAAGGATTAGGTTAGGATCAGTAAGGATTAGCTAAGGATCAGTAAGGATCAGCTAAGGATCAGTAAGGATCAGTAAGGATTAGCTAAGGATCAGTAAGGATTAGCTATTGATTAGTGAGGATCAGTAAGGATTAGATAATGATTAGCTAAGGATTAGTTAAGGATTAACTAAGGATCAGTAAGGATTAGCTCATGATTGTTGAGGATTAAGTAATGATTAACTATGGATTAGGTATGATTAGTGAGGATCAGTAAGGATTAACAATGGATTAGGTATGGTCTGATTGGAAACATCCTTCCTGCGCAAGTGTGGAATTCCTTTCCCACATCATATTGAATGGAGGAACCAGTCTATAAATTCAAGCGAGTTTATGCTCTAGGACTCAGGTATTTAAGAGGTAGTCGACAATTATAAGTAAACCGCTAATCATGAATCAGTATAAATGTGATCATTGTGAATTCTCTTCCAAGTTTAAAAGTAATGTTAAGCGACACGAAGAAGAGATGCATGAGGAGAGTAGTGAAGAGTCTGACTCAGATGATGAGATAGAAGCTGAAAGTGATCATGATGATGATGAAACTGTCAACACTGAGGAGGATCTTCCTTTAGGGAATGTATGGCCTTCGATGCGTAAGGAAGTGGATGACGATGAAAACATACTGCAAGTTTTCAGACGTAAATTTTTATATAATAGAAGTTTTGAAAATGATGCTGTTGTGACTGCAGTCATAGCAACCATGCGAAAAGCACAGAAGGAAGATGGTATGGATATGCAAGAGGCCTTAGATTATGCTATTGAAAAAAGAAAATATCTCATCATGCGTCACGCAAAGAATGATGAAGAAGAGGAAGCTAGTAATTCTGAGGATGCTGGTGTGAAAGAAGTTCAATATGTTCGTACTCAATCATTCCCATACTTTGGAAATAATTAGAAATAGCTATGCCTAAAAATGTTTCTAAAAATTATTCTTCATTAGTTGTCTGTTATAAATATAACCTTGTTTCTGTGTGAATATTCTTTGAAAACGATGCTATAAATAAATTGCTATTATCTATAGAGTATATAGGTAATAATACTTTTGCGTACAAACAATATAAGGCTATCATAAACCATGGATTAAACCATAAGCTTTTAGAGATATTCATATGACATACATCATTTAAATCTCTATTATTTCTTTTTTCTACATACTAGGTCCCAGGCCTCTAGCTCTTACCGTTATTGATATAACAACTGGGCATGCGCAGTTGATGGTTGTTTATATTGTAGATATATATTTTGAATCTCCATTATGGACTTGTTCTATGTACCAATTCTCAAGTCTTCGGCTAATAGTTTTATAAAAGTATGCTAATGTAAGCTTCAACCAATGAGATAGTAGGCTATTCCTTTTAGATTGTGGAAGACGATTGGGATCGTGTGGCTGTTTGTTACTATATCTAGATGCTTGAAGTTGCAATATTTACAAGCCGGTCCTCTGTATTTCTCGTCAAGCCTATTACAGAGATCCCGAATTATTACGCCATCATAATTAACCAATCAGATTTCTCTTTCCTAGAATCTTGTGGAAACTTTTGGAAACTTCTAGTTATCCAGATTGTAGGATTATTATGTTATTTTATTTAATAAACGATTCGAACGTCGCGTTCGAATTATTATTACGCCATCATAATTAATCAATCAGATTGTAGGATTTCTGGAAACTTCTGGAAACTTCTAGAAAGTTCTAGCTAATCAGATTGTAGGATTCTTAGAGATGTTCTGGAACATCTGAAAACTTCTAGATTGTTAAATCGGAAACGAGGCTAGCGGTTTCATGCAAGGATTGGAAGAACTCTTGAGGTTGGAGAAACCATCGCGCTAGATTAAACCGTTGCACTATAAGGCGATCTGATGACGTCATTGATAGTATGAGCCGCGTGCGCTAGGATCTGGAACTCTTGAAAACGAGGTTGGAGAAACCAGTATAATATATTCATAAAAACCGTCGCACTATAGCGCGACCTGATGACGTCACTGATGACGTCACTGCGCTGGGACCCGCATCGCTGTGCTCCTGCCACTCCTTTGCAACCTACTATTGATCCGTCGACGAAATTTTCCCAGTGCCAAGTTTCGCGTAGAAACTGCTTAAAGAAGTCCCCAAATGAAGACATACAGTCACTACATAAAGTAACTAGTTGCGATAAAAATGAGCAATATGACACATACGCTAATGGGAAAGAGGTAATCAAAGAAAATAGAAAGAAGAACGTCCATAGGATCACACAGGAATTGTCATCACAAGGCCTTATACTAAAGGCAATCCTTGAACACACGACAAATAAAATAACAAGCATATGGAGTGGGGCGCAAAAACTTCTACCTAAGAACATCTTCAATTTCTCTGTGCGTTATCTGAATAATAGTGGGTTCGCTTAACACCAAAATCGGTATGAATTGTGCATTTTGTGATACAAGCATGAAATTTGGCACAAGTACAGAGTTTGATGCGCCAAACAAAATGAGAAACAGACCCAACTCAGAAAATGGCCCCGAAAGCTATTTTTAGACTGGGGTACTTGGGCCCAGCCCCGACAGAGTTTCCTTCTATAACTTGGAAACTATTTGCGATGCGCAGCTGAAAGTTAGTGCAGTTACATATTTTAATATGCTTAATACAAGGAATAACAAATCCATTCAAAAAATTCCCCCGAAAGCTATTTTTAGACTGGGGTACTTGACCCCAGCCCCCCAAAACATATTAGACAGGGCATTTTTGGCAACATTCTAGCACACTGGGTAACCGGAAATTTTAAAGTAGTTTTGGACTCTTTGGTGCTTGGTGGTCATTTTAAGACTTGGAAACATTCTGGCAAATCAATGGCTGTGACGTCATCGATGACGTAGAAAAGTTACGGTCAGTGAAAATCTGACTTTTGAATTTTGTGTTTTTAAGATATGGTCAGAAAGAACATCTCAAATGGAGCAAAAAAATTATAAAGCACCAATTCGATTTGGCTTAATACTCAGAAGTTATTCTGATTCGAAATTTGTGTGACGTCATCAAAACGCAAAACTGATATTTTGAGTCTTAACCGTTTCGTGCATAAATCTTTCTTTTGATGTGTTTAGCGTTACTTTTAGGATAAAAGCATCATGTTCTTGGTCACGTACGCTAATTTTTGCATTTCAAACCTTAAATTACGAAGAATGCTTGTAATTTCAATTGCGATACAGCTAGGGCTCCGAACTATCATGAATGTTGAAAAAGATGCAAAAGATAAAACATTTTCTGCTTACTTTCTCTGAGAATGGTAATATGATTGAGCCAGATAGAGCGAATTACTTTTTTATGACCACGGTCTTTAATTTGAATTATGTAGCCGTAAATATTCGAGAAGACGGCAGACACCTATGTCGATAAGTTGTAGACAAAGGCATAGGGAAGGCATAGGAACAAGTGTAGGTGTAGATGAAGCCACAGGTGTAGGTTAAGGCACAGGTATAGGTATAGGCAAAGACATAGGCGAAGGCATAGGCATAGGCACAGGTGTAGATCTAGATTTAGGCATTGGTGTAGGCGAAGGCAGAGGCACAGGTGTAGACGAAGGCAAAGGCATAGGCACAGGCACCGGCGTAGGTGTAGATGTAGCAAAGGCATAGGCGAAGGCATAGGCACAGGTGTAGGTGTAGATGAAGGCATAGGTGTAGGCGAAGGAATCGTTACAGGTGTAGACGAAGGCAAAGGCATAGGCAAAGCCATAGGCACAGGTGTAGGTGTAGATGTAGGCATTGGTGTAGGCGAAGGCATAGGCACAGGTGTAGACGAAGGCAAAGGCATAGGCGAAGGCATAGGAACAGGTGTATGTGTAGATGAAGGCATTGTTGTAGGCCAAGGCATAAGCACAGGCGAAGGTGTAGATGAAGGCATAGGAGTAGGCGAAGGCATAGGCACGGATATTGCTAGTTTGGAAACCAGGCTTGGTGGTGGATTGGAGGGGAATTCAAATACTACGGTTCACCCGAAACACAGAAAAATCCGTTCACTTTCGTGCTAAAGTACGAAGTGTGCCACTTTTTATCAGTTTTAATAGGCATAATACAGAGATTTATACAAGATTACAATAACAGTAATCGATAAGCTATTTGAATTGACTATTGCAAAGAATTTTGATTACGTTTTTAGAGCTTCAAGGTGAGAGACGCAGTTCGCAAGTTGTTACGTTGACAAATGTATAACTTTGTAAGTGCGGCTTTGTGGGATGAGTTCTCCAATAATAGCAGAGACGAGCACTGAATGATAATAATAAAAAAACGTAAGAAAGAGGCTAAATAGGATTTATAGGGTAAGTTCGCAGATTCAGATATCACCTGGCTTGTGGCTCCCATTCTGGCACAAATTTTGTTGCCGAAATATTGAACTAAAACTGAATCGGTCGATTGGCTTCGCTAAGATTCGCTCCAGTTCATTTCAGCAATCGCAAGTAGCTGGCAAGTGGCTGCGCAATTTCTTCTTGTCTTTCGCCAATCTTGTCGACTGAAATGGACATACCTATTGATGATATGGAGTTTCGTCTATGCAATGAAACTCAACCCTCAATGGCAGTTCCCCTCCTTCTTTGAGCATTCTTCCTAACCAAGTGACCACGTATCAAACTGCGCCTGTTCAACTTTTGTAAGCAGTGCCCCTATTTTTGGTATATGATTACCTTGAGATCCACTTTTTAGTGCTTAGATTTATGTAGCTCAATCATATTACCATTCTCAGAGAAAGTAAGCAGAAAATGTTTTATCTTTTGCATCTTTTTCAACATTCATAGTAGTTCGGAACCCTAGCTGCATCGCAATTGAAATTACGAGCATTCTTCGTAATTTAAGGTTTGAAATGACAAAAATTAGCGTACATGACCGAGACCTTGATGCTTTTATCCTAAAAGTAACGCTGAACACATCAAAAGAAAGATTTATGCACGAAACGGTTAACACTCAAGATATCAGTTTTACGTTTTGATGACGTCACACGAATTTCGAATCGTAATAACTTCTGAGTTGGAAGCCCTATAGAGGGCTACACCCAAGTACCCATGTCTAAAAATAACTTTGAGGGAATTTCGTTGAATGGATCTGTTGTTCGTTGCATTAAGCATACCAAATATGTAACTTTGCTAATTTTCAGTGCTGTATTGTAAATAGTTTCCGAGTTATAGAGGAAAAATGTTTTGGGGCTGGGGTCAAGTACCCCAATCTAAAAATAGCTTTCGGGGGAATTTTTTTGATATGTTGTTCGTTGTATTAAGCATACCAAATATGTAACTGTACTCATCTTCAGTTGCGTATCGGAAATAGTTTGCAAGTTATAGAAAAAAATACTTTTGGGGATTGGGGTCAAGTACCCCAGTCTAAAAATAGCTTTCGGGGCCATTTTCTGAGTTGGGTCTGTTTCTCATTTTGTTTGGCGCATCAAACTCTGTACTTGTGCCAAATTTCATGCTTGTATCATAAAGTGCACAATTTGACACCTAAGCGATTGCACTATAACAGTTTGCCTACAAAGAAAAATATGAAACTTTGGGGAAGACTCGAAAGAGAGTCGTGCAACTTCTGCCAACTCCCACAAACCCTTCTTCACGTCGTCTCTGGTTGCAAATCCATGCTTGAAGGGAAAAGACATACTTGGCGTCACAACTCTGTCCTCTTGACGATTGGCAACTTCTTATCAGGAATAAGAAATATCACAGTCTATGCCGATGACATTCCAGGCTTCAGACCGTCAGCTTCTATCACTGGTAACAGCAAGCGTCCAGATCTTCTTGTAATCAAAGAATGTGTATTATCACCCTAGGTAATGTCTGTGCAGTATTGTGGAGGATGTGCAGTAATGTGGAGGGATTTTCGCAGTAATGTGGAGGGTGTTCAGTAATGTGGAGGGATATCATCAGTAAGGTGGAGGGATTTTTGCAGTAATGTGGAGGATGTTCAGTAATGTGGAGGGCTATCTTTCAGTAATGTGGAGGTGCGCAGTAATGTGGAGGGCTATCTTTCAGTAATGTGGAGGATATCATCAGTGATGTGGCGGTTGCGGAGTAATGTGGAGGGCTATCTTGAAGTAATGTGGAGGGCTATCATAAGTAACGTGGAGGGCTATCTTTCAGTAACGTGGAGGATGTTCAGTAATGTGGAGGACTATCTTTCCGTAATGTGGTGGCTGCGGAGTATTGTGGAGGGCTATCTTAAAGTAATGTGGAGGCTATCATCAGTGATGTGGAGGATATCATCAGTAATGTGGTGGTTGCGGAGTAATGTGGAGGCTATCTTGAAGTAATGTGGAGGGCTATCATCAGTAACGTGGAGGGCTATCTTTCAGTAACGTGGAGGATGTTCAGTAATGTGGAGGACTATCTTTCCGTAATGTGGTGGCTGCGGAGTATTGTGGAGGGCTATCTTAAAGTAATGTGGAGGGCCCGAGTAATCAAGAAGCACTCTCGTAGCGGTTTCCGAGAATTTTCGTTTTTTAAACGATTCTCATTGACAAGAAATGCAATTCGGAAGCTAAACCGTGCGTTTTTTAGCCATGAGAACCTTCACACTGCTTTAATATTTCATCATATAAGTGTAAGAATCACAGTTTTGATTCATTTGCGTAAAATGTCTAATACATATATATTAACTAAACATGAATAAAATATATCTAACATATGATATGAATTATCTAATGTATGAATATAAATTCGAAGAAGAAAACATTGTTCTTTTTTACAAACGAAGATACAATGAGTTGACCGATAAACTGATCTGCACATGAATCAGTGGCAATTTATTTTGTCTCTCTTCCTCAGTCTAATAGCAAGTTTATTCACGTAATATTTATTTCATTCATGTCGTTGTGGTTATCATTTGACACTAATCAAACAGAAAGGTCACAAACTAAATAGCAATATTTATCTTTTCTGTTCATAACGTCAATTAAAGTTTTTTTGGGTTTGCAAAAATAGATACTACCTGTAGGAGGGCTTCGAAACAAAAACGAATGTGAATACGTTCTGCTGCTATCACGATGTCCACACGCAAAGGGTTGAACAAAGTAAGACAAACAAGCAGTATTACGTGATTACTGTAAACTTGCTATTAGACTGAGGAAGAGAGACAAAATAAATTGCCACTGATTCATGTACAGATCAGTTTATCGCTCAACTCATTGTATCTTCGTTTGTAAAAAAGAACAATGTTTTCTTCTTCGAATTTATATTCATACATTAGATAATTCATGTCATATGTTAGATATATTTTATTCATGTTTAGTTAATATATATGTATTAGACATTTTACGCAAATGAACCAAAACTGTGATTCTTACACTTATATGATGAAATATTAAAGCAGTGTGAAGGTTCTCATGGCTAAAAAACGCACGGTTTAGCTTCCGAATTGCATTTCTTGTCAATGAGAATCGTTTAAAAAACGAAAATTCTCGGCAACCGCTACGAGAGTGCTTCTTGATTACTCGGGCCTCCACATTACTTCAAGATAGCCTCCACATTACTCCGCAACCACCACATTATTGATGATATCCTCCACATCACTGATGATAGCCCTCCACATTACTTTAAGATAGCCCTCCACAATACTCCGCAGCCACCACATTACGGAAAGATAGTCCTCCACATTACTGAACATCCTCCACGTTACTGAAAGATAGCCTCCACGTTACTGATGATAGCCTCCACATTACTTCAAGATAGCCCTCCACATTACTCCGCAACCACCACATTACTGATGATATCCTCCACATCACTGATGATAGCCTCCACATTACTTTAAGATAGCCCTCCACAATACTCCGCAGCCACCACATTACGGAAAGATAGTCCTCCACATTACTGAACATCCTCCACGTTACTGAAAGATAGCCCTCCACGTTACTTATGATAGCCTCCACATTACTTCAAGATAGCCTCCACATTACTCCGCAACCGCCACATCACTGATGATATCCTCCACATTACTGAAAGATAGCCTCCACATTACTGCGCACCCTCCACATTACTGAAAGATAGCCCTCCACATTACTGAACATCCTCCACATTACTGCAAAAATCCCTCCACCTTACTGATGATATCCCTCCACATTACTGAACACCCTCCACATTACTGCGAAAATCCCTCCACATTACTGCACATCCTCCACAATACTGCGCAGACATTACCTAGGGTGATTATATGTTCTCGAACTGTCTGTTGGGTTCGAAACGAACATTGGAAAAAATGAAGCTCATAAAAATAGGCGCTACGAACATCTTTTGAAAGACCTTTCATCCTCGTACTTGCGTGTCAAATACATAAATCTATCGATGGGAGCAATAGGAACAATCGGTATCAACGGACACAAAGCATTTATGAACATGCTGGAACAATTATCAACTAACAAGCAAGAGCAACTTTACATAGAAAAGAAAATAATAACCATCTGTATACGTTGTACATACTATATATTTTGTAAGAGGGACAGTGAGTGGACGAGTCCAGAACTCTTAACATTTTAAACTCTTTTCCTATTCATATATGGACAAATCTTATATTTTTGGACGTTTTAGCTGTAAATCATCATAGTGCAATCGCTTAGGAGTCAAATTGTGCACTTTATGATACAAGCATGAAATTTGGCACAAGTACAGAGTTTGATGCGCCAAACAAAATGAGAAACAACAACGAACAACATATCAAAAAAATTCCCCCGAAAGCTATTTTTAGATTGGGGTACTTGACCCCAGCCCCAAAACATTTTTCCTCTATAACTCGGAAACTATTTACAATACAGCACTGAAAATTAGCAAAGTTACATATTTGGTATGCTTAATGCAACGAACAACAGATCCATTCAACGAAATTCCCTCAAAGTTATTTTTAGACATGGGTACTCGGGTGTAGCCCTCTATAGGGCTTCCAACTCAGAAGTTATTACGATTCGAAATTCGTGTGACGTCATCAAAACGTAAAACTGATATCTTGAGTGTTAACCGTTTCGTGCATAAATCTTTCTTTTGATGTGTTCAGCGTTACTTTTAGGATAAAAGCATCAAGGTCTCGGTCATGTACGCTAATTTTTGTCTTTTCAAACCTTAAATTACGAAGAATGCTCGTAATTTCAATTGCGATGCAGCTAGGGTTCCGAACTACTATGAATGTTGAAAAAGATGCAAAAGATAAAACATTTTCTGCTTACTTTCTCTGAGAATGGTAATATGATTGAGCTACATAAATCTAAGCACTAAAAAGTGGATCTCAAGGTAATCATATACCAAAAATAGGGGCACTGCTTACAAAAGTTGAACAGGCGCAGTTTGATACGTGGTCACTTGGTTAGGAAGAATGCTCAAAGAAGGAGGGGAACTGCCATTGAGGGTTGAGTTTCATTGCATAGACGAAACTCCATATCATCAATAGGTATGTCCATTTCAGTCGACAAGATTGGCGAAAGACAAGAAGAAATTGCGCAGCCACTTGCCAGCTACTTGCGATTGCTGAAATGAACTGGAGCGAATCTTAGCGAAGCCAATCGACCGATTCAGTTTTAGTTCAATATTTCGGCAACAAAATTTGTGCCAGAATGGGAGCCACAAGCCAGGTGATATCTGAATCTGCGAACTTACCCTATAAATCCTATTTAGCCTCTTTCTTACGTTTTTTTATTATTATCATTCAGTGCTCGTCTCTGCTATTATTGGAGAACTCATCCCACAAAGCCGCACTTACAAAGTTATACATTTGTCAACGTAACAACTTGCGAACTGCGTCTCTCACCTTGAAGCTCTAAAACGTAATCAAAATTCTTTGCAATAGTCAATTCAAATAGCTTATCGATTACTGTTATTGTAATCTTGTATAAATCTCTGTATTATGCCTATTAAAACTGATAAAAAGTGGCACACTTCGTACTTTAGCACGAAAGTGAACGGATTTTTCTGTGTTTCGGGTGAACCGTAGTATTTGAATTCCCCTCCAATCCACCACCAAGCCTGGTTTCCAAACTAGCAATATCCGTGCCTATGCCTTCGCCTACTCCTATGCCTTCATCTACACCTTCGCCTGTGCTTATGCCTTGGCCTACAACAATGCCTTCATCTACACATACACCTGTTCCTATGCCTTCGCCTATGCCTTTGCCTTCGTCTACACCTGTGCCTATGCCTTCGCCTACACCAATGCCTACATCTACACCTACACCTGTGCCTATGGCTTTGCCTATGCCTTTGCCTTCGTCTACACCTGTAACGATTCCTTCGCCTACACCTATGCCTTCATCTACACCTACACCTGTGCCTATGCCTTCGCCTATGCCTTTGCTACATCTACACCTACGCCGGTGCCTGTGCCTATGCCTTTGCCTTCGTCTACACCTGTGCCTCTGCCTTCGCCTACACCAATGCCTAAATCTAGATCTACACCTGTGCCTATGCCTATGCCTTCGCCTATGTCTTTGCCTATACCTATACCTGTGCCTTAACCTACACCTGTGGCTTCATCTACACCTACACTTGTTCCTATGCCTTCCCTATGCCTTTGTCTACAACTTATCGACATAGGTGTCTGCCGTCTTCTCGAATATTTACGGCTACATAATTCAAATTAAAGACCGTGGTCATAAAAAAGTAATTCGCTCTATCTGGCTCAATCATATTACCATTCTCAGAGAAAGTAAGCAGAAAATGTTTTATCTTTTGCATCTTTTTCAACATTCATGATAGTTCGGAGCCCTAGCTGTATCGCAATTGAAATTACAAGCATTCTTCGTAATTTAAGGTTTGAAATGCAAAAATTAGCGTACGTGACCAAGAACATGATGCTTTTATCCTAAAAGTAACGCTAAACACATCAAAAGAAAGATTTATGCACGAAACGGTTAAGACTCAAAATATCAGTTTTGCGTTTTGATGACGTCACACAAATTTCGAATCAGAATAACTTCTGAGTATTAAGCCAAATCGAATTGGTGCTTTATAATTTTTTGCTCCATTTGAGATGTTCTTTCTGACCATATCTTAAAAACACAAAATTCAAAAGTCAGATTTTCACTGACCGTAACTTTTCTACGTCATCGATGACGTCACAGCCATTGATTTGCCAGAATGTTTCCAAGTCTTAAAATGACCACCAAGCACCAAAGAGTCCAAAACTACTTTAAAATTTCCGGTTACCCAGTGTGCTAGAATGTTGCCAAAATGCCCTGTCTAATATGTTTTGGGGCTGGGGTCAAGTACCCCAGTCTAAAAATAGCTTTCGGGGAAATTTTTTGAATGGATTTGTTATTCCTTGTATTAAGCATATTAAAATATGTAACTGCACTAACTTTCAGCTGCGCATCGCAAATAGTTTCCAAGTTATAGAAGGAAACTCTGTCGGGGCTGGGCCCAAGTACCCCAGTCTAAAAATAGCTTTCGGGGCCATTTTCTGAGTTGGGTCTGTTTCTCATTTTGTTTGGCGCATCAAACTCTGTACTTGTGCCAAATTTCATGCTCTATCACAAAATGCACAATTCATACCGATTTTGGTGTTAAGCGAACCCACTATCAATTTATTTACCTTAAGAACATTTTTAATCATACTTTAGAACTAGCTGTAACTTTCCCCATCATGCCTAAATTGAGAGTGATGGGTGTCATCGTGTAGAAGTATTTTGTAGGGAATAAAAAGTTTCCATTATTATTCAAAAACAGTATAAATAGGCTATAAGCTAATAACTGATTAATGCGACGGGTCTTCGTTCCACGTCGGTCTCATCAATTGCGCTTTCCAATTTTTGAAAATGTTGCATTGACCTTTATGGCTCTTTTGACTCTAAAAACAGAAAAAGAACATGTAGCGCCAATAGAACTACAATCCTTCACATTCGCAAATTATATTGAGAAAACTTAAATTTTCAACCCTCGTTTCTAGAAAGAGCATCCCCTCCTCCCCTACAAGCAGTGTTGTGACTGCTAACTAATTTCCAGCAACAAGTGACTACTTAATAACACGAAGTCACTCCAAACAACATTGACTGAGGGGGATGGGATGCAGGTTCGAATCCCATCTATTGTGGTATGCCACTTGTGGAAAATCCGAAATAAAAATTTATGTTGCACGATGTTGGTAGAGGTAAATTTAAGTTTTTAAAACATTTTAAAGAGTGTTTACTTGATGCTTGGTCATTAACTACTTTACAGCAAGTCTCTAGGCTGGCACCCTTCTTGCAATTGTGGCACCCTATCTTGAATATCCAAAGATATATTTCAGCTTAGTTTAAGACTTGAACAAAATGTTACTACCGGAATGTGTTAATAAATTTTATCTAAACAAATTTACGAGAAAAACTGTTGGAAATGTAGAAGAATTAATACCAAATTTCAGCAATTTTCAAAAAAGAAAAGTCTCAGCTTTCTCACAAGCAACCTTGAAAACGTTTGTAGGATTTGTTGTGGAAAAAAGACAGAACAAGACGTTGCAAGGAATATTGTTATTTAAGAAAGTTTTATTAGAATACTTTAATGTTGATGTTCAAGCAGACAGGATGGATGTACACCCCACTTGTGTCTGTAAAAGATGCAGGAAAGTCTTAACAAAAGTAAAACAGTACTCTGAAAAGAGCACTAAAGGAACAATTTTTCGACCTCGATTGGGTTTCTTTGAATTTAAGTGACATGATGATGATAACTATGAATTCTGAAGAAAAGCCAAAAAGGGTGGAAGATCCCCTCTCAAATCTTGGACAAACAGATAAAACATGGTCTCCTATAATACAGTAAAAGCAGCCTCTACCAAACTTGATAACGTCAGTTTATTGTTTGCAATTGAACGAATTGTGAATCATGGCCAAAAACTTGGCTATGCCTATATACCCTACTGAAAGTTTCATGTCCTTCATAATATTTCATAAAACTCAAGAAATGATGTAACTCGATAATTTCGTGATTGTCAATATTGACAAAAACTCTCACACTTGGAAAGTTCTAATGGCTATCTTGAAGACCTGGAATGTTGAATATTGGAATTGAATATTGGAATATTAGAATGGAACATTGGAATGTCAAAAATTGTTGTTTCGTTAAACGAAGCCAGTCATCGAGTGTTCGAGCCTTATCGCGAGCAACATTCCCAGAGTATGGATTTCTGCCAGACATCTTACCAATTCAGACGTATAAATAAATAAATTCGATTTGTGAGCCTACAGATGAGAAAACTACAACCTTGGACAAAATATTTGGAACAAGGCATTTTCTCCAAGGAATATGGCCTATTCCATTGATTTTCTACTTCCATAACTCCAGTTCTTCCCCCTGTTACCCCCAAAACAATGCTGGTAGTAGAGCAAGACAACTTTTGTACGAAACAACATTGTAACGGGGGAGAAGGGGGGATCAATCGATAATAGCAAAACTATTTAGGCCGTTCCAATAGATTTTTCATTTAAACCCTTCTTCAATGATCAAGGGGCATATAAGATCAGTGAAAATTGAAAACTGACACGCCCTAAAGCCACACCCATAATATTATGAAGCTATTATGTTCGACAAAAGGTTTTTCTTAATGTAAACATAGCAATAGCAAAGCGTTGAGAACGTACGGGTAACCATGCGGGTAACCATGATTCTATATGCTTTTTATATGGATTTAGCAAGGGTAACCACGGGTAACCACGGGTAACCAGATTATATAAAGGATATATCTTATTCCCTTTATATATTATGGTTGCCCGTGGTTACCCGTGGTCACCCTTGCTAAATCCATACAAAATGCATATAGAATTATGGTTACCCGTATGGTTAACCGATGGTTACCCGTACGTTCTCGGCTCTGGAGAATGTTTGTATGGATGGAACCGTTCGTCGAACATGACAGCATCATAAATTAAGGGTGTGGCTTCTGGGCGTGTAACTTTTCGACTTTCACTGGACTTACATTACACTGTATGCTCTTTGAGCATTCAAGGGGAATTTAAGTGAGAAATCGATATATTGCAGCATCTTCTTGAAAATTTAAGGTCATCTCAAAAAATATGTTATACAGAAAATCTTAGACAAAGTATTTGGAAGGTAACCACGGGTAACCACGGGTAACCATATAATATAAAGAATATATCTTATTCCCTTTATACATTGAGACACAAGTTTTGGGGGAATTATATCTTCTCCTGTAGATTTTTTGTCATCCAAATTTTTTAACAGCAGAGCAACATTTCGAGCTTCTACTTCATTGACTGAAAAAATTCAAAATTTCGATCTGGGTTTCGCAGTATGGCTAGAACGCTTGGATGGTTCTTATCTTTCTCAAAGATTAGTAGGTTGCAAGTCAGTGGCCAGACCCCAGTGATGCGGGTCCCAGCGCAGTGACGTCATCAGTGACGCCTTTTTTTAAAACCCTTTTTAGTTAAAAATTACTGGGAAAAAATTTTACCGTATTTAAATTTTGGTACCCGGAAAAAATTTTATTTGGGGTTAAATTTAACAGGAAGGAAAAAGAAATTTAAAAATACCTTAAAAAAATTTAATTTGGCCCCCTTTTTAACCTTTCCGGGTTTCCAAAATTGGCCTTAAAAAAAATTTTGGGCCCCCCGGGGGTGAAAATTTTAAATTTAAAAACCAAAATGGAAACCCAAAAATTTGGAAAAACCATTAAAACAAAAAGGGTTTTTTTAAAAGAAAAATTTGGAAATTAAACCCAAACGAAAATTTTTAAATTAAACCCCCAATAAGGTAATTTTATTTATTTTTAGGCCAAAAAAAATTTTGGGGGGGAAATTTTAAATAGGGTTTTTCCTTTAAAGAAGGCCCAAATTTAAACCCTTGGCAAAATCTTTTTGAAATTTTGGCTTTTCACAAATTCCAAAATTTTAAAAGAAATTTTTGAAAGCCACTTAAATTTAAAATTTTTAAACCTGTAAAAAAATCCCCAAAAAAATTTTTTTGGGGTTTTTTCTCCCTCTGGAATTTTGTAAAGGATTTAAAATTGGAAAATTTAAAATTAGGGAAAAAATAAAATTGTAAAAGTTTTAGCCCGTCCCTAAAAGGGAAGTTTTAATTTTAAAATTTTAAATTAAGTGAAATGAACAATAGTTGGGAAAGCCAAAAAAATAATCCCCTTTTTGAATTTTTCATTTTTAAAAAAATGGCCTTTTGTTTAGCACAAAACATTTTTTTTCCAAAACAAATTTTAAAACCCGGGTAAAAGTAGCCGTCAAAATTTAAACCAAATTTTAAAATTTTCAATTTTAAAAAACCCGGAAAATTTAAAATAAATTTTTTTTTCGACCGACCGGGTTTCCCGTTTTTCCTGTTAAAAATTAAAAAAGAAATGGGTAAAATTTTAAAAAAATAAATTAAAAAAAGCCAAAATCCCAGGCAAAAGAAAGTAGAAAATTCAACTCGCTTTTCCCCCTTCAAAAATTAGCCCATATTAATTAAATTTTATTTAAAAAATATTTGGGGTTGGGTTTTAAAGGGGAAAAATTTAATAATTCCAAAAAATTTGGCAAATGGAAAAAAACCCCCAAATTTTACCTTTTCCAAAGACAAGGCCAAAGGGTTTAGAAAAATTTTATTTAAAAATTTTTGGAATTTCAAAATTGGGTATTTCTTTTCTCATTTTACACAAAATGAAAATTTAAAGGGGGAGGGGAAAAAAAGGCCCTTTTTTGAAAGGTTTTAAAAATTTTCCTTTGAACACCTTTCCCAAAACTTTTTTTCCAAAAAATTTTCCCCAAAAAGGGTAAATTTCCCTTAAAAAAAATTTTTTAGGGACCAAATTTTTTGGGGGTTTTTTTCTTCCTTTTTAAAATTAAATTGTATTTCTAATGAAAAAATGGGGAGAAAAAATTTTTTTTAAATTTGTGTTTTGGAAACCCAAATTTAAAGCCATTTTCAAAAATTTTGAAATTTAAAAACATTTAAGGGTTTTTTAAAAATTCCGGAATAAATAACCCAAATTTTTGAATTCCCCATTTTTTAAATGGTCCCTTTGGAAAATTTTCCTTTGGAAACCAAAAGGGGTTTAAAATTAATTAAAATTGAATGGCCCTTTTAGAAAAAATTAAAGAATTTTTCTTTAAATATGAAATGAACCCAAAATTTTTTTTTAAAAAAAAGTGTTAAATTTTCCCTTTCGTAAATTTTTCCGGGTTTTTAAAATTTTCTTAATTTAAACAATTTAACAGAAAATAAATAAAATTTAAAATTTAAAACGAAGAAAGGGTTTCCCAAAATTTCTTTAACTGATTTCCCGGGGTTTTAAAAGGGAAAATTTTTATTTAAATAATTTAATAATTTTAAGGTTTTCCTTTGGAAAACAATTACCTTTTTTTCCTTAAAAACCCCTTTAAAATTAAAATTTTCAAAACAAAAATAAATTTAAAAAATTTAAAGCCCCCAAAACCAAGTTTTTAACCAAAATTCTTTTTCATCTATTTCCCAAAAAAGAAAGGGAAAATTTAAAAATTTTTTTTTTAAAAAAATTTGGGGAAATTTTTTAAAATTTGGGAAAAATTCAAATTTTAAAAAAAATATAAAAATCCTAAAAAATTTTTGGTTTAAAATTAAAAAAAGGCCAGGTTTTCTTACCAAAATTTTTATTTAGGGCCCCCCCCCAATAGGGTTGGGCAAAATTTATTTTTTTTTTTGAAACAAAAATTAAAGGGGAAGGGGTTTTAAAAAAATTTTTTGAAAGGGTTTTTTAAAGGGTATTGCCTTAGAAAAATTTCCCAAATTTTAAATTCAAAAATTTTTAAATTTAATTTTAAATTTTAAAAATTTTTAAAAATCTTTGTTTTTTTGTTTCTTAATTTATTTTCCAAGGCCAAAAAACAAAAAAGGGGGGGTTTAAAAATTGGTTTTTTAAGTTTGGTTTCCCAAAAAAAAACCATTTTCCCCTTTTAAAATTTTAAAAAAATTTTTGTAGAAAATTATAAATATAAATTTCCCCAATAAATTCCCAAAATTTTAGGTTTTTTATATTTTAAATTTTTTAAATTTGGGAAATTTAACCTTTGGGGTTAAGAAAATGAATTTTGTTAGGTTTTGGGACGTTTAAATTTGGAAAATTTTTATTTAAAAAAATTTAAAATAACAAAACGTTTTTAGGAAAAAAAGTGAAAATTTTTCCAAAACTAATTTAAAATTCTTTTAAAATTTTCCGGGAAAATTTTAAAAATTGGGAATTTAACAATTTCGGGTTTTGGGAAACAAAAAAAATTTTTGGGAATTTGGAAAAAAATTCATTTTTTAAATTTTCCTTTTGTCTTTAAAAAGGATGCCCCTTTTTTGGAAAAAATTTTAAAACCCCCAAAAATTTTCATAAAAAAATTTTAATTTATTAAACCCCCCAAAATCAAAAATTGGGTAAATTTTAAACCCAAAAATTTTTACGGATTTAAATTAAAAAAATTTTAAATTTGGAGGGATTTTAAAAAATTTTTTAAAAAAATTAAAATTTTTTACCCACCATCAAAAAACAAAAAAGTTTTCCAAATTTAAAAAAATTTAAAATTTTAAAAAAGGAAACTAAAGGGCCAAAAATTTTTTCTTTTTTCCTGCCCCAAATTTTTGCAGGGGAAATTTTAAAAAGGTTGGCAAAAATTTGGTAGGGGAAAAGGGAAAGAAAATTGAGTTTTGGGTTTAAATTTTTTTAAAAAAAAAATTTTAGGAAAATTTAAATTTTAAAAAAAACCCAATTTTGAAATTTTAAAAAAAATTTTTAAATTTTTCCTAAATTTTGGTTTTTCTAATTTGGTTTTAAATTGATAAAAAAACGGGGAGGATTTTAAAATTGGTTTTTTCCCAAAATAAAAAAATTTTTTGTTTTTTCAGGAAAGCAAAAATTTTTGCTTTTCCCTTTAAAAACAAACAAAGGGAAATTTTTTTTGTAAATAAATTTTAAGAAATTTGATTTTTTCCAAAGTTTAAAGGAAACAGGTAAAAAATGGCCAAAAAAAAAGGTAACCAAAAATTTAAAAATTTTTTAATTTTTTTTTCCAAACCCTAAAAATTTTAAAAAAATTTTTTTACCTTACCTGTTATTTTTGGGGTTGACCTAAAATAAAAAAAAATTTCAAAAAAAATTTTTGAAAAAATTTTTCGAAAAAACCATTTAAAACCGGAAAATTTAGGGAAATTTGACGGGAAACCCCAAAGGGCCCCAATTAGAAATTTTAAATTTTCCCAAATTTTATTTGGAAAAAAATTTGTTTTTGGGGGAAAAAAGGAAATGTCCTTTTAAAATCTTTTTAAATTTGGCAAATTAGCCACCTTTTTTTCACTTTTCCAAAAAACTTGGCCAAAGGGGAAAAATTTTAAAAAAAAAATTTTTTAAAAATTAACTAATTTGTTTGTTAATTTTAAACCCATTTTATTTTTTTAAAAAAAATTAAATGGGGGGGGTTTTAAAATTAGGGTTTTTTTTGAAAATTTTTGAAAAAAAAAATTTTTTCCCAAAAACAATCCAGGAAAATTTTTTTTTAAACTTAAACCAAAGAAACTTTTGGGGCCCCAAATTTTTCCTTAAATTTAAGCCCATCCCGGCAATCCCAAAATTTGAGGCCTTTGGAAAATTCTGGGGGGAAAAATTTGGGGGTTTAAAAAAAGTTTTAATGGGGAAAATTTGTTTTCAAGTTTTAAATTTAAAGGGTTAAGGAAAAAAAAAAAAAACTTTTATTTTAGGAAATTTGGCCTTAAATTTTAAAAAAAAATTTTTTTAACTTCTTTTTTGAATTTAAATTTTTCCCATTTGGGAAAAAAACTTAATTGGGAGGGATTTTTAAATTTAAAGTTCCCAAGGAAATGACTTTTGGGAAAACCCCAAAACCCTGCCCTTTCTAAAATTTTTCCTTAGAAACCAAAAGGGTTCCTTTTTTCTGAAAATCCCCAAAAAAAATTTTTAAATTTTTAAAATTTTTGCCAAACCCTTTTTTTTCCCAGGAAAGGAAAAAATTTTAAAAATTTTTTTTGGTTATTGTTTTAGAACCTAAAGGGAAAAAATAAAAATAAAAAAATCTAAAATTTTTGTGGGAAAAATTTAGAGAAATTTTCCCCAAAAAATTTTATTTTAAACGTTCCGGGAAGAAATTTTCCCATTTGGGAAAAAATTTTAATTTGGGCCAAAATTATGATTAATAAAAGGTTCCCCGGGAATAAATTTAACCCAATTTTAATTTTGTTTTTTAGCCAAAAAAATTTGGGTTTACCCAAAAGAAATTTGCCTTTGTGAAAATTTCTTTAAAAAAAAATTTTTTAGACCCCTCCCCAAACTCAATTTGTTTAAATTTTTAAATTTCCGTAAATTTTATTTAGATTCCCAAAAACCAAGTAAAAAATTTTTTTTTTTTTAATGGTTTAAAAAAAACATTTGAAAAAATTTCAAAAATTGGGCCCTTTTTCAATATTTAAAAAAAAAAAATCCGAAACTTTGCCCATTTTTTTTGCAAAAAGAAATTTCCCCAAAATTTAAAATTAAACCTTAAAAAATTTTTGGGGGTTTTTAGCCCAAATTTTTTCCCAAAAATTTGGGGGAAATAGGAAAAAATAGGGGTAAAAATTGAGTTTTTAAAAAATTTTCCCCAAACCATTAAAAAAATTTTTAAAGTTTAAAATTTTAAAACAATTTGGGATTTTTAAATTTTGAAAGGGAAAAATTTAATAAAAATTCCCCAATCCAATTTTTTGAAATTTTTTTTGAATTTTTGCTTTTAAAAACTTGAAAAATTTTTAAATTTGTTTGGGAAAGAAAAAAAAGCCCTTTTCCAAAATTACCAAGTTTTAGAAATTTTTCCTATTAAAATAAAAAGGGGCCTTTTTTTAAAAAAAAATTTTTTTCTTTTCCTTTTTCCCTTTTTTATTAACCTAAAAATTTTTTAGCCGATGGTTTAAACCTTTGGGCCGGTAAAAATTTAGGGGGTAAAAAGGAAAAAAAAAAAAACCAGTTTAAAAAAGGGAAAATTAAAAAAAAAAAATTTTTTTAAAAAAATTTTGGTTTTCCCCCTTTTCCCGGGAAAAAATTGGGGTTTTGGAAAAATTTTTATAAAAAAAAAAAAAAGGGTTAAAAAAACAAAGGATGATGGGTTTAAAAATTGCCCCCTGCTAACCTTTCGGGGGTTTTAGAAAAATTAAATTTTAAATTTTTCCCAAATTTGCAAATCTTTGGCCCCTTTGGGGGAAACAGGATTGGGGTTTCCTTTAAAAAATTTAGTTAAAATTTTAAATTTGGTTAAAACAAAAACCAATTTAAAAATTTAAATTTAAAAACAATTTTTGGGGAAAGGGTTTTAAAAAATTTTTAAAAACCGGGAAAAATTTTTTAAAAAAAAATTTTAATTTTTGGGTTTAAATTTAAAAGGTTATCCTTAAAAATTTTGGGAAAAAATTTTTAAAAAAGGGAAAGATTTAAAAGTTTTTTCAAAAAAAAAAGAAAGGCCCTAAATTTTTCCCAAAAATTTTGCAGGGTTTCAAAATTTTGCCTAAAACTTCCCAAAATTCAAGGGAAAAAAAATTAAATTAAATATTTCTAAAAATTTTATTTTTTTGGAACGTTAATGGGAAAATTTTTAGACCTTTTAAAAAAGTTAAAATTTACAAAAACAAGAGGGTTTAAAATTTTCCAAAAAATTAAAAAAGGAGTTTTTCAAAAAGATAAATTAGGGCCCCCTCCCCCTTTTTAAAATTGGGGTTTGGAAAATTTTAATCCCAAATTTTTATACTCTTTTTTTAAAGGGGGTTTTCTTAAAGGCTTTTAAAGGGTAAAATAAAAACTTTTTTTGTTATGGAAAGATTGCCTGGAAAATTTTCCCAAATTCAAAATTTTTTAAATTTCTCTATTTTAAATTTTAAACCGTAAATAACTAAAAGGGCTTTGGAAAGGCCCCATTTTTCTTTTCGTTTAAAATTTTATTTCAAGTAAGGAAATGGCAATGAGGCCTTTAAAAAAATTTCTGTTTTGGTTAAAAAATTTTTTCCCAACAGGTCAAAAAGGCAGAAAACAGGAAGAAAATTTTTAAAGGCTCAGATATTTTAAGGGAAAGGTAAGCTTAATTAAAATAATTTTTAAAAATTTCCGTTATTTGTGTTTTATGGGAAAATTTCTTATTGGGGGTGAAACAATTAAATTAAAAAAAAAAATGCAGTGAAAAGAAATTTGAAATAAAATTACCAAAAGGCCATAAGCTAGGCCAAAATTGTTAGTTTTCGCCTCCTACCTGGGAATTCGCAAAATTGAGGCCTATTGGACTTTTGGCTTCAGGCCACAAAAATTATTGGTTGGAATTTTAATAGGGAAAATTCCATTTAACTGAGGTCCACTAAAGTTTGGCAAATCGATTAAAACAATTTCAAGGACCACATTTTCCAAAGAAACGGCCAAAGAAACTTTCTTACTTGGGGATGAAACAAGTATAAATATACAAAAAACAAGAAAATCGCGAGTGAAACAGAATATTGTCGAAATATAACCATTACAAGACAAAGAGCCAGTGAATTGCTCAGGCCAAAATTGCATGTACGTTATTCAAGCCTCGCTACCTCGCCGGCCAATTCAGCAAAATTGAGCGCGCATATTAGGATCAATATTCTGGTCATTCTAGGCCACAAAATATTGATGTGGTGAATGAGACAGTTGTTAATGCAGGGGAAAATGTCCATTTAGACTGATGAGTCCTATTCAATATAAGTCTTGGCTATAATGCGCATTAGATTCCAAAGACAATCTTGGCCATAAGGGTTGAGAATTTCTATAGAAACAGAAATAATTTTATTTAGGGACCCCCCTTCCCCCCAACTCAATGTTGTTTGTTGATATTTCTTAAATTCCGTCATTTTCCATTACTGTACTTCATAATGAAACAACATTGAAATGGGGGGAGGGGGGATTTTCAAAAATTAGGCTGTTTTTTCTGAAGTGAGTGACAAATTGAAGGAAACTCACTTTTTTCGCAACACCTTATGGCCAGGATTGTAGCTACTGCGCATGCGCAGTTGATGGGCTTCTTTTATTATACTAATTGTTAATCTGTTGGTATATTCTCTTATAGTTTTTGAATAGATATAAACATCTTGTAAACCAGCAACTTAATTTTCATTAATTAAATTTAGCATTATTTCTATATAATTAAATGTAGTAATTTAAGACAACTTTTCAATATAACATAAAACATTCAGAGTCAATTAATAGTTTTTCACCCCAATCTCCTAATGCTTTATCATTGATTTCTTCCTTTATTTCTTCTATGAATAATGTTGCTACAGTCCTATCACGATATTTCATTAAACCATCAGCAAGTTCTTCAATAAAAATCATTAACATAGCCATTCTTCCCCAATTTCCTTCTTTATCCATAATTGAAAAAAGTTCACAAACTAGGCCTTTAGCTTCTAGCTTGGATAAGACTTGATGTTGTTCTACTCGGGACTTTATTGAGTTTTTAGAGCTAGCTCTTGCATATGTTAGAAGATCTCGCATCCAATAATAGTATGCACTGCTGATTGGGATTGATTGTCTCTCGAAAGATATAACTCCTAATTTGCGACATTCATAGTTCCTCTCCAAAGAATATGCAACTAGATTTTTTCTAGTTAATTCGCGCTCCTTCTTCACAGCGTTGAATATCAGGAACGCTGCTGAAATCATCTTCGCATCTATCGAGTGGTATGACCAGACTGTTGCTTCTTCTCGATTTATATAGCTATACTATGGAGATTCTCTGTTAAATCAGGGACTTCCCCATTCTGGAAAATTCTGGAAACTTCTCGAAACTTCTGGAACATTGCGAGTGATTTTCTTTTTCTCGATGATAGAGATTTGCAGGATACATTCGAACCTCACGTTCGAATTATTACACCATCATGATGAAATCCATAACAAACCGGTTTAAACCGGTTTTGAGTATAAACCAATCAGATTGTAGGATTTCTTGTTTCTAGAATCTTCTGGAACATTCTGGAAAGTTCTGGAAACTTCTGGAAAGTTCTAGTTATCCAGATTGTAGGATTATTATGTTATTTTATTTCATAAACGATTCGAACGTCGCGTTCGAATTATTATTACGCCATCATAATTAATCAATCAGATTATAGGATTTCTGGAAACTTCTGGAAACTTCTAGAAAGTTCTAGCTAATCAGATTGTAGGATTCTTAGAGATGTTCTGGAACATTCTGGAAACTTCTAGATTGTTAAATCGGAAACGAGGCTAGCGGTTTCATGCAAGGATTGGAAGAACTCTCGAGGTTGGGAAAACCGATACAATATAATCGTCGCACTATAGCGCGATCTGATGACGTCACTGATGATACCTCTGTGAGACTCTTGAAAACGAGGTTGGAGAAACCAGCATAATATATTCATAAAAACCGTCGCGCTATAGCGCGACCTGATGACGTCACTGATGACGTCACTGCGCTGGGACCCGCATCACTGGGGTCTGGCCACTGACTTGCAACCTACTAAGATTAATCTAACGCTGTCCCTATCAGCATCAGCATCTGTTGTAACAGCAACACCATAAGGTTTTTTCCCAGTAGTTTTCTCTACTATATTGACGTAGTATTCATTTAATAGTTCAGCCAATTCCCGATCATCGGTTATGATTCGATATTTTTACTATGGAGATATCTGAACCAGTAAGTACACCTTTATTTGAAAAAAAATGGCTCTACAAGGTCCCTTAAAGCTTTATTATAAATCAGACCATTTTCAGTAGACTTTTTAAAATGGATTTTTATGGCTTTCCTCCTCATTGCGAAGCATTTTTTTGCGTTGTTTTTTACAATTTGTCATATTTTCCTCTGTAGGGTTTTTGTTATACCTTCTTTCCAATCTAGATCGAGTGTAAATAGCGCTTTTTAATTCCGGTGTCATAAAAGGGGCCGAATTTCTTCTCTGAACCCTTGATTTTAATGGTGCATGTTTTTCAACCAAAGCTCGGAAAATATTAGCAAATTGTCGTAGGATTTATCAGGATCGGTTGTATGGTATTCGAAAGGGGCGTTTTGACACCTTCAAGGAATTTTTAGGGTCAAACGGCTTATAGCTACGATATCTTAGTATTTTAGGTTTAAGCCTGGCAATAACTGCTTTCATAGAGGTCATGGCTAAAACATGGCAATCACTAAGACCCGTCTCAGAAACAGAGGTTTTTCGAATATCCTTGGTTTGTTGGTAAAAATGACATCAATAGAAGAGCTATGATTTTTGTAAAGCATGTATTTATTTTGACCAAATTTGACAACCCAAAAACACCGCAAAACGAAGCCAATTTATCATATCCTGGGTGTTGCATATTCTGAGTATCAATATTAATATCTCCCATTGTGATGATATTATGGCCTGGTTTAAAGACCTCGATAAATAATAAAAGAAAGTATCTAAATTTGAGTCAGGTGGCCTATAGACACTAAAATAACCCATTTCTTTTTGCAGATTATTAGTTCACAGCATAATATTTCCAATGATGTTGATTCGTACTGCACATGTTCAATCTATTGCATACAACTCCTCTCCGTACATACAGCATGGGCCGCCCCACCATATTCATTTCCATCACCGCGTATTGGGGGCTGGTAATTATTCAGAAGGAAGATTTCAGTCTGAAATTCCACACTTAGTTTGTCCCTGCAATTAGAAACACATCTGGGAGGCATTTCTCAGCAATAATTCGTAAATCTATAATTTTATTTCTTAGACTGTTTATATTTAGAAAGCCAATAAGGGGGTTGTTAGGATACGTAGCTCGCAAGTCGAACATTTTGTCAACATCATTAGAAGCGACTGTTGTAAAGGATTCATCATTCGAGAAACTTGAAAGTTAAGTAAGACTCAAAAACTCCATCCCGTTTCACCCGTACTGTCTGACGCATCGGGTTTACGAGAAGCATTTGAACTACAATGAGATAAAAATGATTGGGTAATTGACCTTCCTAAACTAATACCTAAAGCTTGAGACCCAGAGTTATCGGAATTTTCAGCATTGTTTCTTAAAATTAGAGCATATTTTAAGGTCAGTGAAGTCGATTTCAAAAACTTAACAATATTACCTCCTAAGACATTTGTCCCTCTTTGATTTAAATGAATACCATCATCGTACAATAGGTCTTTCCAGTTTTCATCGAAATTTTCATGCTTGATAAATTCTATACCATAAGATTCAAGTGGTCTTTCCAAAAGCTTATCAACACGTAAATGTTTCGATTCAATCAGATCCGAGTCCCCTCTAGCCAAAATGCTTGAAATCGCTACACACTTCACTGCGTGACTTGCCTTCTGTGCAACATCGATGATTTTCTTGGCAGTTTCTTCTGGTTCATCACTTCTTAAATTGTTTGTCCCGTAGTGAATTATCAAGCCATCGGGTTTCTTGTTCAATGTTTGTTCCATGTATGACTCCATGTCTTCTACAGTTGCCCCTGAGAAAGTCTTCACGACTGTTTAGTAGTTTCTTACATTTTCATTGATTTCTTGTTTTTTTATCCTTCTCAATATAGAGTCCCCAATAAAGGCAACTTTAGGGCTTCTTCTTCCGAAGCTTTGAGGTTTCTCCGTCTCTGTTTGCATTCTGTATTGATCCGGTTTTTCTTGACTCGCTAGTGCCGGCCTATATTCGCTTTGCTTTGATTTCCTTGGTATTGTTGCTTCTGACCTAAGAAGTTCACTGTCTAGCATTCTTCTTTTTGGTGTTGCTATTTTTGCTCCTACAAACGTGCACGAGGTTCTTTCTTGATGGAGACTATCATTCTCTGAAATTTGTAGAATTGACATACAGTCTTCTTCTTCAAACTAAGCATCTGCGAGTATTTGGAATCTATTTTTTGATAAGACCTGTGGCGGTATTTCCGGAGGCATTGTTGCAGATCGTTCTGGGAATTGCCAGATATTCTGATTATCTGGGCTATCCTCTTTCTCTTCAATTAATTATTTTCCCGCCGCGTTAAGGTTTCAGGTGAGCAGGACAAACAGATAACACAAAAGAAAACAACAGTTGATTTTGTGGGAGTACACGGAAGTGATTCTTGGCATAAAGCTTCCCCCTGTTTTAGAGTTCCTAGCACAAAATTTTGCACTAGGATAACGATTGAAAATAAGATTATCTTGTGTGATGTTTGCTTAGCTAAGCATCGGCAATGAGCATTGAAGACCCAAAGCTTAGGATGCTTAGAGGTCGGCGAGTACCTTAAAGGGGGCGAGCAGCCCCTAAGTACTCGATACCTTACAAAATAGCAAAGTCTATGGGACGAAAAGTGCGAAACTTTGAAAAGGGGAACACTTGCTGCCACAAATTACACTCTGTGTAATCCCCATAGACGCAGCGGACGTTGTAGGTGCCCAGGAGTTTACATTAAGTAGGAGCAAGGCCGAGGCTAGATTTTCTCAAATTGTCCGACTTGTGAAGTCCTATGTGTAGTGTGTATGACATACGAAACGCAGCCTTCCTATCTCATCACAGCAATGCCGTCACGTCTTCTTTCTAGGCCTGAACGAGAAGCAATGTGGGGTTTGTCTGGATTGCTAAGTTACGTCGCAGAATTTCTCTCGGTTGTGAAGCAGTCCCTGCACATCGATCGACTTTTTTATACTAAACCGTCCTAGCTACCACTTAACTAGGTACTAAAGACCATTTTAGGAATTATTGCGGGGAATAAAATTGCACCCAAAGAGGATAAGCAGTATCCAAAACATAAGTTGGCCAAAACATATCAGTGAGCATGTGAATATGCTATCTCGCTCTCTTGTTTGAAGGTCTTAACAACTGTCCTACGGAAAAGGAAATGTTATTTTGGTCGCGTTTTGCCGTGCGGAGGGATGTTTCTAGCATAATTCAAGTGGACCCCTTGTTGAGTGAGGACCTTGGCCTTAAATATTGTTTGTAGGGTGAAAATGCTTCAGAAATACTTCCGTATAGTTTTTACCGGGGTACTAGGAAATAGTTTGATTTGATTCGAAACCATCCGAGTCACGAGTGTTTGAAATTATTTTATTTTACTGATCTCTTATCAACTCCACAGTCCTTGAACCACATGGGGTGCATCCATCAAAAACCATCGGATGCCCAAATGGTCGAAAATTAAGCTATATTCGTATACATGTAATTTCTGTGAAAATTGGGCTTCTGGATTAGAAGAGAAAACCTCGTATGAGTCTCAGGGCGTTGTCTCTTAGCAAAAACGTTGTTGAATCAATGTGGTCAGCTGGGCCGAGGGGAAAAGGGCATAACTAATCATCTAACAAAATTTTTTCAAAGCGCCTGCTAGAGATCTATCAGCTTTACGGTTTTCACCAGCTAATCGAAACCCCTACGAGAGAAACCCTGACCTCTTCCACATTAATTGACCATATTTCCACCACAAACAGATCAAATATAGTTGTTTCTGGGGTACATGAAACTAGTATCAGTGATCATTACATGGTTTACTGTGTCAGAAAGTTCAGGGGGGGGGGAGTGAAAAGACAGCATAAGAATATATGTTCGAGTCAGATGAAAAACTTTAATCAATCTGAATTCCTTTACGACCTCCAAAGAGTGGACTGGAAAGGCATCGTTACCCAGACAGATGATGTCAATGTCATAGTAGAACAGTGGACAAATATGTTTTCCTACATTCTCGTAAAACATGCTCCTTTACGTCATAGGTGGCCTCAGAAAAATTTTGTCCATGGTTGACAAGTGAGTTCAAACGTTTGTGCGCAACAAGAGACAAATTGAGAAAACAGGCGATAAGATCTGAATCTGAAATATTATTTGATGCATACAAACAATTAAGAAATAAATTAAATTTAATGAACAGTGACTTAAAGCGCCAATCACAGATAAGATTGCCTCTGATGAAGGTAATCTTAAGAACACTTGGAAAACTATTAACTCTGTCTTAAACAAAAAGTCGAAGACCACGCGGATAAACTCTCTTGACGTTGAAGGTAAATTGATAACGGATTCTAAAGCGACTGCCGAATGCATGAATACTTATTTTTGTAATATTGAGAAAACCTAAACGATAAAATCCCGTCTACTGCCAATCCACTCTTGGAAGATAGATATTCAGTAAATCCTGAAGCAACACGGTTCCGTTTTCAACCTGTAAATTCACCTCAGGTTGCACGTGTCCTTGGAAAATTCAAAACTTCTTTGGGCTTTGGAACCGATTGCATAGCTAATCAATTCTTGAAGATTGGTCTTCCTATTATAGTTGATTCCCTCTGGGATATATTTAATCTTTCTATTACCACTGGTGTATTCCCAGAATGCTGGAAAGTTGCAAGGGTTGCCCCTATTTTTAAAAGTGGGCAAACTGATGATTGTTCAAATTACAGACCAATATCGGTTCTCCCTGTACTTTCTAGGATCTTTGAGAAAATTGTTTTCGATCAACTGTATGAGTACCTTGAGCAAAACCAGCATCTTTTTTCAAAGCAATCTGGCTTCAGGCGTCTCTACTCCGTCGTTTCAAGCCTTTTATCTTGCACAAACGACTGGTACAGGAATATGGACACTGGAGAATTCACCGCATTGGTATTTATAGATCTTAAGAAAGCTTTCGACACAGTAGACCATGATATCCTCATTAAAAAGATGCAGAAATATCGAATTGGGGGTATTGAGCATACTTGGTTTACATCATATCTTCAAAAAAGAAAGCAGCTATGTAAGGTCAATGGTGTTACATCAACAGTTCAAGAAATAAACTGTGGTGTTCCGCAGGGGTCCTGTCTTGGGCCTCTATTGTTCATAAAATACATCAATGACCTTCCTTTTTGTCTCAATGACTGCCGAGTAAACATGTATGCTGATGATACCACCATTTCTTATTCTGCAAAAAGTGTTGAAGACTTAAATGTGACACTTGGGAGGGAATTAGATTCTTTAGGAAAATGGCTTCAAGGGAATAAACTATCATTAAATATCCTAAAGACACAGGCTATGGTTATTGGATCTAGACCCAACCACAACAAGATCTCGACTGGATTAACGGAGCTACCTTCCTTTTCTATCGGTAGTTCTGAAGTCGAAGTTGTGGATAAAGTCAAATATTTAGGGGTCCAAATTAATAAATATCTATCCTGGGAAGATCATACCCATTTTATGCGTAATAAGGTTTCTCGTGCCCTCGGACTCCTTAAGTACACTAAAAAACTGTTACCTAAAGACACCCTGTGCAAAGTATATCGTGGAATTGTGGAACCGCATCTCCGCTACTGCTGTTCGGTCTGGGGAGTTTGCAGCGAAACTCGGCTGCAGTCTTTGCAAAAACTTCAGAACAGAGCCGCACGAATTGTAACCAATAGCAGTTATGATACTTCCGCCCGTGCCTTGATAGAAAGTTTAAAGTGGCCCACCGTAGCTGAAATGATTTATACTGAAACAGCTACCATGGTCTTAAAATCTATAAATGGCCTTGCTCCAAGCTATCTGTCTGAACTTTTCACGAGGAAATCGTCTCGCTGTTTTAAAAACCTCCGCAATACCAACACAGACTTTCATGTTCCATTTATGAAAACATGTAACGGCCAGAAAGCATTTTCCTATCGTGGTGCTGTAGTCTGGAACCGCCTCGGCCCGGAGACTAAGCGGGCAATCTCTCCCCGACAATTCACAAATATGTTGAAATGACTTTGATTTATTATTTTACATTGTTATTAGGTTTAGGTTCTATAGAAATTAATTAGTTTTTAGCATATGTATTTTTTTGCACGGCCCCCTGAAAAACAGTCGCATGACTGACGGGGCAACCGTGATTAAATAATAAAAATGAATGAAAAATAACATAAGTGCATTAGATGCTAGGTAGACTTCTACAGTCTATCAACTTTTGATTTCATGTGTTTATTAATCTCAAAGTCAATGCTTAAAATAAAAAACCTCTTAAAGTCACGTGTCTATGCCAATGCCAACAATGAATGCTTCTAATCGTTCGGTTCACCGAGATCATGTTCCTCAAATTGTCTTTCCAGGCTTTGTCTTGGGGTCATAATTCCCTTGAACAGCATAAAACCATAGATTGCAAACCAGTGTGACTATGCCAATGCCACCAATGAATGCTTCCAAATGGCGTTCGGTTCACCGAGATCATGTTCCTCAAATTGTCTTTCCAGGCTTTGTCTTGGGGTCATAATTCCCTTGAACAGCATAAAACCATAGATTGCAAACCAGCTGTGACCAACGTATTGTGAAGGCCATCGATTAAAGGGCATCGGTCTGACTCCACTATAGGCCAATTTTCTGTTCGTCCACCAGTAATGGCCAGATTTGGCCCATCGTTGATTGTATATTCCAAAGAAGTTACATAAGAAATAAGAAACAACAAAAGATGAAATAATATGTTGGCCTAAATTAGTAAATTGGCTACAGCTGCGGTGTCTGCAAATTTGGTATACATGATGGGGCTTAGTCCCTCTCTGGCCCGAAGTAAAGTTTTATGAAAATCAGAACTTGAAGGTAAATGTTAGGCCAGACGGAGCTGCATGTTGAGTATTTTTAACTTGAACGTTTAATATTAAATCGAACTTTTGTATGATTTTTCCATGGACTATTATGAGCAGAAATGCTAGAAAAATACTGAGAAATTCAAGAGAAATGCTGGCTAAGATCAAATATGAAATATCTCAATGTGAGCGGAAAACTCCGATTCCGGCAAGGGAAGTAATGTTTGAAAATAGATCCCTAGTCACGAATGAAAGCAAACCTTACCGCTTGCCGTTGTTGTCCTTGCGGGGAACTGCAACAGCCCCCTGCTTGCTGTAATCATTCCCATCTTGACTCTCCTGAATATGATTAGTCAAGCCAAGGTTGACACTGATGATACTTTATCCCAAAATCAGATTGCGTAGAGTATGTGTGGTATGCCATCTTTTAGCCTTTTTGATCTTGTCAGTTCCGGTTTTTCGTTTACCATCAATTCCTTTCTGAGTCTTCATAAAATGACACATTATCCGTCATATTAACTTTCGGAATTCTTCGCAGCATTCTCCATTGGGAAAACTCGAAAACAACAGTCATTTGCTTGCTTCTTGGTCGAAACATTTCTTCTTGTAGTGGACGGAATATCAACGGTTGTCTTTCATGCTGTGTGAGCAAGTTCATGGCACGCAGAAGCGGTCATCAATGATCAAATCAAAATAAGAATATTCTCTGAACTTCTAACTTTCTGCGCGACAACAAAATTCTAATGAGGGAGAGAGGGTGTAGCTGTGATTTGTATACCATTTGACTGACAGGCAAAAGCGCGCGATTCAGGTTTACTTTCTTATTGGTCGGGTTTGGTCAGGTGACTAAGTATTACGCTGCCATTGGGTGAGTTTATTGAGAAAGTAGCTTGACAAGTAATACCACACGCATAACGAAGTTGGTGAAAATGCCGCATCCTGCAGATGTCATCAATCAACTCTCGGAATGAAATACACAGAGACACTTGGCGTCAAAATAATTAACTCAAAATCACGGCTTTGCCGTGAATTTTACAAATAAAGAACAGGTTTTTTCCATTGAGATACTCAAAGGCTGACTTTTCTTTTTAAATTTCAGTATAATCTCTCATGGTTGGTTGAATATCTTTTCTTGGATTATTTGTAGTAAAATGCTGTTCTTCCTTTTCCCTGGGAATCCCCAAAAAACTGTTAACTCAGGGGTACCTGTTGAGGCTTCATCATATAAGCTTGCGAAGAAGTGTGGTTACAAGGTTATTTCCTGGTTCTTTCGCAGGGTTTTCAAGCACTTTTTGTAAATCCAAACGTTTTATTCTTAATCCGTAATTTTCGTCTTTTAATGTTTTATTTTCTGCCTCTAACCTTTCTGTTTTGATCATCAACTCATAGACCATATTTATGTAACAAACTCTTCATAAATAACAGAAGCTGGAGTGACACATTTAGGGATTAACGATCATTCAGGAATTTATTTATGTAGGTCATCCAATGGAAAACGAAAACAAAAACCAGAACATCTGCAAATTGAATTCAGAGACTTTAAAGCCTTTGATGAGACCAAATTCATATGTGACGTAAATGCTGCGCCTTGGCATTTACTGGAGATATTTGATGAGATGGATGATAAAATCTCGACTATGTATCAGTTATTGTCTCAAATTCTGGATGAGCATACCCCCTTAAGACAAAAGCGTGTTAGAAGTGACTCCTATCCTTGGATTTCAGGTTTTGTTGTAGAGCTTATTCGACAAAAATCATATGCTCTTAAGTGTTTCCTCAGGAATAGGACTGAATTAACATGGAAATTCTTCAAAAGAGCACGAAACAGAGCAGCAGAAGCAATTAGAGCATCAAAGAAAGAATATTTTTCATCAGCATTAAAAGAAAACAACGACAACCCAAAGGAAACGTGGAAAACACAGAAATTATTACAATCGAAACAAGCAAGGCTCCCTGATAAAGCTATTTTTGAAGATAAGCACTACTCATCAAAACTTGAAATTGCAAATTGCTTTAATGATTACTTTAGCACTGTTGCATGCAAATTAACTTCACATCTACAAACGCCTAATCTCGATCAAACTGAGAAGCTTACATCTAAATCTTGTCATTGCCAGTGATAACTGCTGACAAGGTGGTAAGTGTAATTTCAAAGCTTCGATGTGTAAAAGGGACTGGCCTTGATAAGATCCCAATGAAAATAGTAAAGAGTCTTGGTAAATCGTATGCTTTTGTCGACACCTTAACCAAACTGATTAATGTCTCTTTTATATCTTGTTTATTCCCAGAAACATGGAAGAACGCAAAAATAGTTCCAATCTACAAATCAGGGAGATCTCATTTGTTGAAAATTATCGCCCGATATCTGTACTCAACTGTCGTAGTAAGATCATAGAGAGACAACCATGTATATTCATTTCTAATGCAAGAAAAGATCCTACACCTGTTACAGTCTGAATTTCGCCATGGCGACCCAACGGCTACAGCACTGATTCATTTACTTGATTTGATTTATAAAGATATGGATACCGGCACAATGACAGGGGCAGTATTCTTAGACCTACGCAAGGCATTTGATACTGTTGACCACCATATCCTTTTATCGAAATTGAAACAGCTTAGCCCTGACTACATGATGCATGAATGGCTTGCTTCCTACTTTACCAGCAGAGAGCAACTAGTGGATTTTAAAGGAGTTCTTTTCAGGTCTGCCAAAGTAACTACAGGTGTGCCACAGGGCTCCATTCTAGGGCCTTTGCTATTTCTCTTGTACGTGAATGATTTACAATAACAAGTTTCCTCTCGAGAAGTGATTCTTTTTGCCGATGACACAACAACATTATCACATGGTAAAACTGCCGAAAATGTTACCTCTGACATTCAAGCAAGTCTTAATGAGATCAATGACTATGCAAAAAATAATCGGCTTTTACAACATCCAAGCAAAACCAAATGGATAGTCTTTTGCAAAAAGAGCAAAGTTGTTCCGGTTGAAGATCTTGTTGAACTACAAATTGATGGCCATAAGGTTGAATATGCAGAATCTTACAAATGTCTTGGTTTCACCCTAGATGAACACCTTGACTACGCATTGCATCTGAAAGAAAAAAGTAGGAAGATTAACTACGGCTTGCAGATCATTAGACGTGTGAGACCTATTCTGCCTACCGAGAGCCTCATTTCAATTGCAAACTCTGTGGTTCTGAGTCATCTGGACTATTGCTCTCCACAATTATATAACATGAGCACTTATCAAATAAATGTTCTAGCAAAGCTTCAGAAGAGATGTGCCCGTGCTATTTTTTCAATGAACAGGCGATCAAGGAGTAAACCATTGTTTGTATCATTAAACTGGCTGCCAATACATCAAAGGATCGAGTTTTCATGTGCCACGTTGATGTTTCAAATTGTGAACGGACTGGCACCACCTTACATGTCTTCACTATTCAATCAGGCAAAAAATGTGCATAGCCACAACACACGGTTCGGAGCTAACAACTCTTTGCATAGTTCAAGGCAACATCAAAAATCTTTCAGTTACTATGGTATGAAAATCTGGAAATCTTTACCAATGAAGATTCGTGACAGCAAAACTGTGGAGTCTTTCAAAAAGCAATGCAAAGAACATCTCATGAGCAATGTATCAGCTGAACATTTTGAATATAGTTGGACGATTTAATAACGATTATTTAATAAAATCTTTTTTCTTCGTCTATTATGAATCTTGACATTTTTTTACTTCAATTTTTTGATTTTCTACAATTTTATTTTAAGTTGTAAACCAGGCTGAAAAAAAGCTTTAGCATAGCCCTGTAATTTACGTTCAAGAATTAGAGCCACATACATAAATACATACTGGACGTACTGTTCGTCCGACACTCTTATCCTATCCACATTTCTCCTTTCACTATCCTTCCTGTTACTCATCCAACCTTGCTGCAATTCTTCCTAACTTTCCCTCAATCTCATCCAAACGGTTTGCAGTGTTGTCTTTCATCAAAGTTTTTAACTCCTCGTGAAAGGGCAAGTGCTCTTTGTTGGTCGTGAGCTTTGTCGCGTCACTTTCGCTATCATTCCACAAACTAGCACCCTCTTCTGTGTTTTTTTATTGTTCGAGATCACCATCAATTTCTCTTCTTGTTCTGCCCTGCTCGTCAATTCGCTTCTTAATTCTACTAGCCTTTCCTCGTCGTTTGATATTTTCCTTGATTTTTACTTGAGTTCACCTTCCATATCGCCATCTTGCTGTTTATCTCTGCCACCCTCCCGTGAAGACTTTCTCGAATTCAAATTTTCATTCCTGTGCTGTATTTCATGATTTGGAGATTATTTCTACTTCTTCTGAAAAATCTGTTTCTTGTACTTTTAATGACTCAGGACCAGCATGCCTGGTATCTTTTATTTAGAGAGAGTCCCGCCATAAAAAGGAAACTAAAAGATTATTTCATTAAAACAACAACAACCAACCAGATGAGTACCAAATTAGAGCAAGTAGCAATCGAGGGTTTTCATTATTCTTTGAGCTGGTAGTTAAAATATCAGTGTAAATATGTATCAATATAGATGGTTTTGAGACCTGACCGAAAAAAATCAGTAGAGCAAGAAACGCCAAAGTACTTAATTGTTTTAAGACCGTAGAGGGTAGTGTTTTTTAACGAATATTCATATGAAAGAGAGTAAAATCCTTATTTGAGATTTCTAAATTTCCTAGTTCTGGTGGAGAATAATACTGAGAGCTTAAACTTACATTAATATTTTCATCAATGTCATAATCTGATAGATTAGGCAAATTTGTTAATTTAGATGTAATCTCAAATGATGGTTGGGAAAAGTGGCCATTGAAGGACAATTTGCTGTCATTTGTGTCTAGGTCACTGTCAGACACCAGGTTAAAAGGAAAAACAGAAGAAATTTCAAGAGAAAAACGACAACTTTTAATCGGCAAAACATGTTTCGAACATTCTATGTTCATCTTCAGTTGCAAAAATTGTTATAAGCTAATCACGATATTACAAGGGTTAAATAGAGCTATAAAATATTACTTAACTTACTAACACACGTGAGGTAAATAATCAAATCGGTAACATTAAAGGTAAATAAAACGTACAAATGGGAATAAGTAAATAATAACGAATGAAATAAAATAAAAGTAATTAAAAAGAAAGATTCAATTTGTAATGATAAAGTTGTTTGTTAAGCGTAGGTTTGACCCAAGAGATATGTAGCGCTTCCTTGATCTTGAGACCAAAGCTGCTATTAGCGCTGTCAAGAATAGAGAAACTATCCTCAGAGCAAAGAGGGCGGCAAGAAGGGGACTCATTAAGGTGTTTAAAAATATGTGAGTTTTGTCTGTGACCAAATGCTCCCGAATTCGTGTTGAAAGATGTCGAGAAGTTTCACCGACATAAGATGCGGAACATCCGCCACAAAGATATTGGTAAACAACACGAGCCCGAAAGCACTTAGGCACAGAATCTTTAACCCCGAACATGGAGCGTAATTTAAAAGAATTGAAAACAAGCTTAATATTTATATCTTTACAGTATTTTTAGCCAAGTACTTTATTTTACGTTGAGTTAAAACCGAAAACCTACCAATGTAAGGAAGTTTATAGTAACAAACACGATTAGTTTCCCTATCATTAGTACCATGGTTATCAACTAAGGGTGGAGATCTAACTTTGTTTAAATAATTACGAATAACGTTGTTAATAAGATAAGTGGGGTAAAGATTTTTATTTAAAATTAAAGTTAGTTGCTTAATGTCGTTATCAAAACCAAGCCAGGTGTTATTAATCTTATAGGCCCTATCGACTAGAGTCCTAATTAAAATAGGTTTAAAATTCGTATAAAATAGGTTTAATTAGGACTCTAGTTATTTAGTTCATCAAAGTACTTATTTGCTTTTATCAGGTCATCATCATCAGCAGTGTACTTCTTGAAACCAGAACCTTTGTTTACAAATAAAGATGCAGGGTAGACTAGATTGATCTTCCATCCTTTATTATTCAGTAGGAAGTACTTCCTGATTTTTAACATCTTGGATCTGTCTTCCATGGATTTCTTCCCAAAAAACTGTTGAACATGAATTTTCAGTTGGCGTTTCTTCCCAGCTTGTTTGCCAGAGGGCATAGATGACAATTTGCGGGCATTTTGGAGTATGTAATTAGAGTCCTGCCAGCTTAAAAATTCTCCTACAATTGGTCTACTTGTAGATTGGCTTTGGTTTTGGGAGTGATCCTTGCGATGAATCCTATGTGCTCTATCAATATTAACTTCATCCAGACCACATTAAGAGATATGATTTTCAACCAATTCTTTGCAATCATC
Source organism: Chrysaora quinquecirrha (assembly GCA_014526335.1). NCBI lineage: Eukaryota > Metazoa > Cnidaria > Scyphozoa > Semaeostomeae > Pelagiidae > Chrysaora > Chrysaora quinquecirrha. Next base: position 2,471,960 of record JACTAT010000044.1, on the reverse strand, counting down.
CCAAGATTCATCACTGCCCTCTGGAAAGCCGTAAAATATCAAAGTTTTCCTTGTTTGGCGATTCCTTAGATCCTCGAGCTCAGTCTTTAGGGTGGATAACTCACCTTCTTATTGAGGAGTTGTTTAAGTTCTTTAAAGTTGTTATCACACTGATTTGCCAATTGCTCCACCTGGCTGATTCTAGAAAAGGCGTGGTCTTGCTTTACTTTCAAATCATCTACGGAGGATTTTAAAGTCTCAAACTTTACATCAATCACTTTCTCAAGTTTATCTATTCTCTCAGCAAGTTTGTTTTCAATTGTCGCCAATAAGCTGCTTTCGAATTTACTAACCCATGGTGGTGGTATCATGTGGTCGTTGGGCAGGGTCTTCTCAGACTCAGCCGAGGGCCTAAATTGCAGGCTCGCAACGGAAGTTGTTTCTTCTTCTGAATCTGCAACAGCGTCAGTATTGGGTCTAGCACCCTTTCTCCTGCTGCTACTCATATCGTTTAACTTATTAGGACCTTCCTTTAGGCCATGCATTTTGCGAAGTGCGTTGTAAATTGGGACGACTAAGCGCGCTATTTGCTGTCTCGTAGCTTTCTCAACTCTACAAAAATCAATTCTTCTATTTCTGCTTGTCCTAATATTATTCCTGAGTCAGTTTCTATTTCTCCATTCTCAAAAACAGACGCCATTTCAAAATTTATGAAGAAAAACCAGTAGCTGCGAGTTCTTAGCCTGCGTGCAGCCTCAAATTGTTCTTCCGCAAAGAGTAGAAGAGTTGAGGCTGCACGCAGGCTACGAGTTCTTGCTCCTGTGAGTCAGTGCGTCGATGAAGATCTGCTGGATCCTGTTGCAATCCTTTATTCAAAAAGAACTCCAATACGTTGAGGCCATCGTTATGAGGAATCCAATCCTCTTGAACATTGCTTATCACATTCCTAGCTTGGAAGATTAAGAGCTGGAACCAGCCAGACTTTTATTCTATAATCATTATGTAACTTTTGGTGAAAAACTTTCGGCAATATTTGCGTACAGAGTCACGTGACATGACCACATTTGGGCAGCAGTGAGGAAAGTGTAAGCTTTCTCTTCAAAACACTAAAGGTAAATTAGAAGAGAAATGGATTATATTCATCAGTGCCATCAAGTTCGACATCCTTTTTCTGAATCTGCACTCATTTTTAGATTTGATGACATCAACAGAGAATCATTGGCATGGCGTCATCAATGACGTCACTCTTGCTCTAATTTTGTGGGACCCCAGGACGGGGATCCCTGAGGTGGGACCCCAGGACGGGGGACCCCTAGCTTGGCTCGGGGCTTTATTTTGAATTCGAAAACAAATTCTCACAATACCATCGACAAAGGTTTAACAAAGCTAATCCAGAAAAAAGGGAGAGATGTTGCTTTTAAGAGCGGATATTCAACATAACACAACAAGTTTTCATTATCTACTATAAGCTACAAACATAAAACTGTGTCCTTCTAACAAAAAAAAAGATGTCCACTGTCATCATCATGAAATATGAACTAAATAAAAAAAAGCTAACTAATTTTTTTCCCTGTTTATATTTCGATGATAGAGGCTAATCATAGTATTGGCAATTCTTTAAATGCTGGTGCTGTGTCGTTTCAGCATACATTTTCGAATACTTAGCCAAATACCCCTCCCCGCGCTTATTACAACCCCTGATACATTCGAACACTCGCTATCTCTTATTCGCTGTCTATGCACAGAATCTTTCTGATGGTAGAAAATACCCACTCCTAATCAATATATATAAATATATATATGTCGTTTTCGTTAAAATTGAAAAACTCTTCAATATGGAAAACGATGTAAAAACCAAACAAACTATTTCCGTTAATGAATTCAGCATTCTATTTTACAGACGGGGCTTGTTTAAATGTTAATCTTAAAATAATCCCCAGAAAGTATAATACTTAAGGGTCAATTCCGGAAAATTTCCATGTTTTGACTGCTGAGAACATGATACAACGTATTTAATTAACTCGGCTCTGCAGGGGAAACGAGATTCACGAAATGCCAATTTTAAAGTTGAGAACTATGCAACAAATGTTAACCATACTTATTGTGCTAAAACTTTAGGAATCCTACTATATGTATGAGAGCAATGTACTAAAACACTCGTTTCTTGTAAAAAGAACAATTGTGTTAGGTAAGTATGAAATAATGTCTTTCGTAGCAAAGCCGAACACTGTAAGCAAGCAAATACTGCCGACGAGAAAGACAAATAGATAGCCTTAGCAATGATAAAAAATCCTGCTAATTCACTGTCTGTTGGAACTGGCGGCACAGGCAGACTAAATCGCAGAAAAAGGAGTCATAGACTATGTTATCAATATCATCAATATTTAGGAAAGCTTGTATTTCGGTGACAATTATAGCTTCTTCACAAAGCAGTACATGTGAAGCTTTTTAAACTTGCATACGGAGAAGAAGTTTCAAGTTTAATTTCATTCTTTCATCATACATGGACAAAATGCACAGTGCACGCAGTTTTTTTTATAAGCAACTTCGCTTGGGACTAGTTCAAAAAGTTGCTTATTTTTGGACCTCGTATGGCCACCTTTTAGTAGCAAAAGTTGCTTAGTAGTTGCTTAATTTTAACTGTGTATTTCTGCCCTAAGAATAGTATAGAGGCTATACAAACAGCAAAATTTGGAGTTATCCTATAGCTGTTGTGAAACATAAAGCTAGAACACCTAGTATTTGGCAAAGAAATACTATAGATAACATCAGTCAAGAAGTAACATGTAATTGTTACCATATAGATACTTTGTATTGAAAGATTGAAAGTTAAACGGAAACCCCTCAATGAAATGCTTTACGTAATGACTAACACTCTGTTGATATGTGAGTTTTTGACGGCAAAAGAAAGGAAATAGCTTCTATGTTGATCAACCCTTGATTGCTTGCAGTGATATAAATTATTTCAAATTTAAAATGTTGATTAGGTTTTTTTCCTGTGGTACTATAGGTAACTTAAAGTTTTAGGCCTTCTACATCTTTGTTGCTTATGAGCGGTTGCTTGTAAAAAAAAACTGCGTGTATTCAAAAATGAATGCTGAAACGACACCAAACCTGCATTTAAAGAATTGCCAATATCATCGAAATATAAACAGGGAAAAAATTAGTTAACTATCTTTTATTTAGTTCATATTTGATGACAGTGGACGTCTTTTGTTTCTTTAGAATGACACAGTTTTATGTTTGTAGCTTTGTCGTTAATTGTTTATGACTTTTTTAGATTCATAGTTTCCAGGCCTCTATCAACCAACGCATGCGTAGAGACTTTATGAAAAACGTGTTCTCATCTTTTTACGTAGCTTAGCTAATCTTGATCTGTTCGTTTTATGGCGAGTTTTGATATTTTCGTTGTGTTTACAAATTGAAGTCTAGTTTCATTTTGTTTAGAATTCTGTTAGTTTTTTGTGTCGTAGAAGTATTCACGACAGCTCATACTAGATAATGAAAACTTGTTGTGTTATGCTAAATATCCGTTCTTAAAAGCAACATCTTTCCCTTTCTTCTGAATTAACTTTGTTAAACCTTTTTCGATGGTATTGTTAGAATTTGTTTTCGAATTCAAAATAAAGCCCCAAGCCAACCTAGGGGTCCTACCTTAAGGGTCCCCCACTCCAAGGTCCCACCTTAGGGGTCCCCCATCCTGGGATCCTGCCTTAGGGATCCCCCTTCCCAGGGTCCCACCTTAGGGGTCCTCCGTCCTGGGGTTCCACCTAAGGGACCCCCATCCAGGGTCCCACCTTAAGGGTCCCCCATCCTGGGGCCCCACCTTAGGGGTCCCCCATCCCAGGGTCCCACCTAAGGGGTCCCCCGTCCCAGGGTCCCACCTTAGGGTCCCCCTTCCCGGGGTCCCACCTTAAGGGTCCCCCACCGGGGTCCTACCTTAAGGGTCCCCCCGTTCTGCGGTCCCACCTAGGGGTCCCACGTCCCGGGGTCCCATCTGGGGGTCCCACGTCCCGGTTTTCCGGTATGCCCAGGTTGGCTAGTTTGTATAGTTTTGCATTGTGTGACGACAGAATAGAGAAGGGAACAGCCCAAATCTAACTATTTGTCTGTTTTGTGATGTTCTACCTTTACGCCACACAGCTCTGCTTCATAACAGAGAAATTTGACTCCCCTCCCCGTAAATGAAAGGCCGAAAAAACCCACATCGACTATGGCTCATCAAAATTTTAGTCTAAATCTGTTTCTTAATCTAAATCTGAATCTGAAAACTAATCATAAAAAAAATAAATAGGTAACAAACTATTAGTATACCTGAGAAGCTAACTAACTGACTAAATAGCTAAGAAACATATTACTGTATGCTATTTAACTGACTATCTAACAAAAATAATTTGAATAGTCTTTGAGTTGTACAAAACTTCAAAATTGCGATGAATAGCGGAATCATTTTCGGGCATACTTAAAAGCTTTTTTCGTCTGACACTCCTCAGAGTATGAACGTCAGAAACAGACCGAAACAATAGACTAAGGCGGAATTTATAACCAGATGCGGCTCGAAATGCACCAATCAGAAAGAACGAAAAGCTGAATTGGCATTGTGTTTTAAACACCAATGTCATCAACATATCGAAAATAAACCGGAGGTTTTGATGTGGAGCCGAAAAGTTGACCTTCGTAGAAACCAACAAAGACGTTTGCTAGCGCTGGTCCCAATGAGTCGCCATGGGGAGCCCATTTTTTCATATTTTCGATATGTAGACGACACTTTCGCCATTTTCAAAAAAGAGTCCGATTGTAACGTTTTCCTCCAAAAACTCAACGCCTTGCATCCGTCTCTAAAATTTACTTTCGAAAAGGAGCAGAACAACTCTTTGCCGTTTCTCGACGACTTTGTTGAAAACACTGCTACTGGATTTCTCACCAGTATATATAGGAAACCAACCTTTAGCGGCCTCTATACACGGTGGGATTCCTTTAGTCCAAAACAGAGGCAAATTAACCTCATCAACACGCTAGTTCATCGGGCACTTATGATTTGCTCTAAATCTCGGCTTGATTCGGAATTGGATAAAATACGGTCTATTCTCATTGAAAACGGTTACCCTGAGGACGTCATTTCGGATTGTTTTCGCAAGAAGATCTCAAGTTTTTCGGCTGATAAAAAGTATGGTCCGCAAAAGTGCCCTGTTTACCTAAAAATGCCTTGGATAGGAAACGTCTCATTGCGATTCGAAAGTCAAATTAAAAGGCCATTACTAAGTGCTTCGCTGCTGCCAACCCTCGGTTAGTTTTTGGCACTCGGAAAGTTCTACCATCCATTCGAAAGGATTGCGTACCTACCACACAAAAAAGTTTGGTCATTTATGAATTCTCGTGCCGGTGTGATGCCAGGTACGTAGGTCGTACTTCCCAGAGATTAGGTGATAGGATAAAGCAGCATGTCCCTACTAACATTCGTCTGCATAATTTTCGGCAAAGAGAGCAACCACCCCGTGGGTCTAAACAACAACCTATAGTCTTAAACATGATTCTGCCATAGGACAACATCTACTCGATAACCCGATATGTGCGGAAAATTACAGCGAGGATTTTTTTCAGAATCATTGGCAAAGCAAGATCTTTGTTTCACTTAGGGGTTTTGGAATCTGTCTACATCAAAACTAAAAGGCCGGTTCTGTGTAGACAGAAAGAGTTCGTTTTCTCACTTGGACTCTTCAAACAATTCATTGGTCCTCCCGCTGTATCCGACCAGCTGATTGGTGTTTAAAACACAATGCCAATTCAGCTTTTCGTTCTTTCTGATTGGTGCATTTCGAGCCGCATCTGGGTATAAATTCCGCCTTAGTCCATTGTTTCGGTCTGTTTCTGACGTTCATACTCTGAGGAGTGTCAGACGAAAAAAGCTTTTAAGTATGCCCGAAAATGATTCCGCTATTCATCGCAATTTTAAAATAATTTGCTTACAAACTAACCAACCAGCTAACTAACTAAGCAAATACCTAACTAATTAAAAAATTTGGGATTGATGAGACAAAATCAAACTAGCTATTCTCCAATTGGACTCTTCTTGTAACCCTTTGACTATTAGTTTCTTTAATTTCAGCCTATTTTGATACTATTCTTATGATGGCTTGATCAAGGATATGATGATGTACATAACTGATGTAAACACAGATAAGATAAAAAAAACAATGGTGTGCATTTTAAATTATAGGTCACATGACAGCAATTACAAAATAATACAATTCTCTTTGTCTTTCATCCCAGAACCATCTTGAAGTCTTTCTATCTCGTTGATGATTGCATGAAATATATCTCGGACAGACTAAAAAGGAATGAAACAAAACAATAAGTTGTGGAAAAAACCTACAAAGAAGGTCAAGATAGATAATTTTTTGAGAAATAACGCTTACAAAAGGTCGAGTTTGTAGAAGATAGATTGTACAAGCGGGGAAAAAAATCTTTGCCATATAAATCATACCGGAAACACCTGAAATACAAATTGTTTCTGAATTGCTACAGCATACTAATTATTTTAAAGGCCACCATACGAAGATTTGAATATGAAGCAAAGACACAATCCAAATATACCAATTCTTGTTCGGCGATGAGAAAGGAAATGAAGAAAATAATAAGAAACCGGCAGTAGATTACTTTTCCAATTACTTACAAGAATTTGTCTAATAAGGAATGCAGCAACGACCTATTTGAGTTGATGAAATGACGTAATAGAAAAGACCAGTTACAAACCGACATGTTATCCGTTATATTCTCACCCAAGAGGACGCTCTAAAATCTCAAAATAACGCATGCAAACGCTGTCTCTTACTCCCCTGAGGTATTGCTAGTCACGTGTGTGCCCCTTGAGGCTTTAGCAAGATAATAAAATCCAAGGGCTGGTGTTTTCTGCCCTTTTCTACGCAACAAGCTGTGAGACATTCTTCAAAGCGAAGCAAAAATTTGGACGTGGAAAGAATCCGTCGCCTACATGGCTCTGATATCTAGGAGCCAGTATCTGCAAACGAAGTTGACAGAATTATGAAGAAAAAGCTCCACAGTAGCCTGTTCAGCAAGCAGGTCAAGCATCTAAATATGTTGAGAATAATGCCAAGCAAATATCAAATGCTTTAGGCCCATGGCATTCAATATTTATATTTTCTTAACATAGGCCCGTACCGAGGTGTTTACGACCAAAGTCATCACCATTTTACTGCTAATTGTCCTTACCATTTTTAAATGTAGTTCATGATTTTTACAGTGCACCGTTTAGCGTATTTCTTCCTTACGATAGCCAATGCAAATATAATAATCTTAATTTTTTGCAGTGCACCGTTTAGTGATTTCTTCGGTACGGTAGCCAATGCAAATATATTGATCATAATTTTAACAGTGCACCGTTTAGCGTACTTCTTCGTTACGGTAGCCAATGCAAATATATTGATCATAATTTTTACAGTGCACCGTTTAGCGTATATCTTCGTTACGGTAGCCAATGTAAATATAGTAATCATAAATTTTTACAGTGCACCGTTTAGCGTATTTCTTCGTTACGGTAGCAAAGACAAATTTTAATCATAAATTTTTCCAGTGCACCGTTTAGCGTATTTCTTCGTTACGGTAGCCAATGTAAATATAATAATCATAATTTTTACAGTGCACCGCTTAGCGTATTTTTTCGTTACGGTAGCCAATGCAAATGTATTGATCATAATTTTTTACAGTGCACCGTTTAGCGTATTTTTTCGTTACGGTAGCCAATGCAAATGTATTGATCATAATTTTTTACAGTGCACCGTTTAGCGTATTTCTTCGTTGCGGTAGCCAATGCAAATGTATTGATCATAATTTTTTATATGCACCGTGTAGCGTATTTCTTCGTTACGGTAGCCAATGCAAATATAATAATCATATTTTTTACAGTGCACCGTTTAGCGTATTTCTTCGTTACGGTAGCCAATGCAAATATAATAATCATGATTTTTTACAGTGCACCGTGTAGCGTATTTCTTCGTTACGGTAGCCAATGCAAATATAATAATCATATTTTTTACAGTGCACCGTTTCGCGTATTTCTTCGTTACGGTAGCCAATGCAAATATATTGATCATACTTTTTACAGTGCCCCGTTTAGCGTATTTCTTCGTTATGGTAGCAAAGACGAATTTTAATCATCACTTATTTTACTGAGCACCGTTTAGCGTATTTTCTTCGTTACGGTAGCCTTTAAGAATTTTTTTAATCATAACTTTAGTGAGCACCGTTTAGCTTATTCTTCGTTATGGTAGCCAGGAAGAATTCGACTTTTCAGATAGCCTTGGTGCCCCCCGATGCCGGGCTGAATTTTTATAAGTTTCTGTTGTGAAAGGGTTTTCCGAAAAAAGATTCGGGAAATAGATACTGTGGGTAAAATTCTTCTGACTCGTCATTATGTTCATTTTACCTGCGAATGGGATTCTGCTATTTTGCTTAGTCGATCTGAGAAACGAATTTGCATTTTAATGTGCCGGTCTTCTGATTAATGGAAAGTCACAATAGCTTCTCGAAATTCACATCACGCCACATTTTATTTGAATACAAAGACATAAATTCGTTATGTTTTGGAAATATTTGTTGGCCGAGGAAATTCTCCGGAGAATGCCGATTCTAAGGATACCTTTGTTTTCCTGTACATGGATTAGGTCTTGCTTATACATAAGCGAACATATATTAATACATTCATATAAACAATTTTGTTTTATATATATATAGATGCTATTAAGGGTTTCCATAGTTATATTTTAAGGTTTCCCATAAGAACTCCCGTTCCGCTGTCACTCCTAGCCACTAGGGGTTTATCTAAAACCTTTATACTCGGTCTGTGGCTGGGTTCCTTGGTAATATTCTCACCCAAGAGGACGCTCTAAAATCTCAAAATAAGGCGTGTAAACGCTTTTTCTTACCCCTGTACCCCCTAAAGTATTGCTAGTCACGTGTGTGCCCTTGGGGGTTTAGCAAGATATTAAAATCCAAGGACTGGCGTTTTCTGCCCTTTTCTACGCAACAAGCTGTGAGACATTTCAAAGCGACCCACCTCCTCCCTCGGCGACGTTTTCTTTCCACTATATAGGCGTTTTCCACTTCATTTTTTACAAAGCTCACTCCTATTGGGGTTTATGTGTTACTCACACACAGGCCTACATGCATACGGACTAGCAAATGTACAGAGGCAGTTCTCCGGGGTGTAAAAGTGGAGTGGAAATTACCCATTAGTCACTATTCCTCTCGGAAAGCGATCTTCCTTCGCACTTGGGTTTCTTGGTTGATTTGAGAGGAAGAATGACTACTTGGGTAATAATAGGTTACGTTTGAATCTTCAATTCGAATGTCCATTAGGTAAACTCTGACATCTTGCAGCGCAAAAGTTGCACACTCCATATTGACTTAAAGACACAACCTATTCAAAATTGCGATAAACAGCGGGAAAATTTTCGGGCATACTCACTCTAGGTAATGTCTGCGCAGTATTGTGGAGGATGGGCAGTAATGTGGAGGGATTTTCGCAGTAATGTGGAGGGTGTTCAGTAATGTGGAGGGATATCATCAGTAAGGTGGAGGGATTTTTGCAGTATGTGGAGGATGTTCAGTAATGTGGAGGGCTATCTATCAGTAATGTGGAGGGTGCGCAGTAATGTGGAGGGCTATCTTTCAGTAATGTGGAGGGATATCATCAGTGATGTGGCGGTTGCGGAGTAATGTGGAGGGCTATCTTGAAGTAATGTGGAGGGCTCGAGTAATCAAGAAGCACTCGCGTAGCGGTTGCCGAGAATTTTCGTTTTTTAAACGATTCTCATTGACAAGAAATGCAATTCGGAAGCTAAACCGTGCGTTTTTTAGCCATGAGAACCTTCACACTGCTTTAATATTTCATCATATAAGTGTAAGAATCACAGTTTTGGTTGATTTGCGTAAAATGTCTAATACATATATATTAACAAAACATGAATAAAATATATCTAACATATGATATGAATTATCTAATATATGAATATAAATTCGAAGAAGAAAACATTGTTCTTTTTTACAAACGAAGATACAATGAGTTGAGCGATAAACTGATCTGTACATGAATTAGTGGCAATTAATTTTGTCTCTCTTCCTCAGTCTAATAGCAAGATTATTCACGTAATACTGCTTGTTTGCCTTACTTTGTTCAACCCTTTGCGTGTGAACATCGTGATAGCAGCAGAACGTATTCACATTCGTTTTTGTTTCGAAGCCCTCCTACAGGTAGTATCTATTTTGCAAACCCAAAAAAACTTTAATTGACGTTATGAATAGGGCTATCTCTAAAATATGGATTATGGAATGATGGAGTGGAAGTATGGAATGATGGAATGGAATGATGGAATGGTATCAAAATGCATAAATGCAAAAGAAAAGCAATTTCCAAACACATCGCGACAATATTTTTAATTTTGAAAGTATAATCCAACAAAAACAGAGCCATTCCATATTTTAGAAAAATATGGAATGGCGAAGTTTCTCAAAAATTACTCGCTTCTTTTTGCTGAAACCTTCCCCCTAGGGTTGTATATGCCTTACAAACACATCTAAGTAGAAATTAAGAAGATTTGGAGTCAATTGAAGGAGTTTCGAGGCCATTCCATATTTTAGAAAAATATGGAATGGCGAAGTTTCTCAAAAATTACTCGCTTCTTTTTGCTGAAACCTTCCCCCTCGGGTTGTATATGCCTCACAAACACATCTGAGTAGAAATTAAGAAGATTTGGAGTCAATTGAAGGAATAATAAGGCCATTCCATATTTTAGAAAAATATGGAATGGCGAAGTTTCTAAAAAATTACTCGCTTCTTTATCCAGAATCCTTCCCCCTAGGGTTGTATATGACTAGCAAACACATCTGAGTAGAAATTAAAAAGATTCGGAGTATAGAAGGAATAATAAAGCCATTCCATATTTTAGAAAAATATGGAATGGCGAAGTTTTTCAAAAATTACTCGCTTCTTTTTGCTGAAATCTTCCCCCAAAGGTTGTATATGCCTTACAAACACATCTGAGTAGAAATTAAGAAGATTTGGAGTCAATTGAAGGAATAATAAGGCCATTCCATATTCTAGAAAAATGTGGAATGGCGAAGTTTCTCAAAAATTACTCGCTTCTTTTTGCTGAAACCTTCCCCCTAGGGTTGTATATGACTAACAAACACATCTGAGTAGAAATTAACAAGATTTGGAGTCAATTGAAGGAATAATAAGGCCATTCCATATTTTAGAAAAATATAGAATGGCGAAGTTTCTCAAAAATTACTCGCTTCTTTTTGCTGAAACCTTCCCCCAAGGGTTGTATATGCCTTACAAACACATCTGAGTAGAAATTAAGAAGATTTGTAGTCAATTGAAGGAATAATAAGGCCATTCCATATTTTAGAAAAATATGGAATGGCGAAGTTTCTCAAAATGACTCGCTTCTTTTTGCTGAAACCTTCCCCTAGGGTTGCATATGACTAACAAACACATCTGAGTAGAAATTAACAAGATTTGGAGTCAATTGAAGGAATAATAAGGCCATTCCATATTTTAGAAAAATATGGAATGGCGAAGTTTCAAAAATTACTCGCTTCTTTTTGCTGAAACCTTCCCTAGGGTTGTATATGCCTTACAAACACATCTGAGTAGAAATTAAGAAGATTTGGAGTCAATTGAAGGAATAATAAGGCCATTCCATATTTTAGAAAATATGGAATGGCGAAGTTTCTCAAAATTACTCGCTTCTTTTTGCTGAAACCTTCCCCAAGGGTTGCATATGCCTTACAAACACATCTGAGTAGAAATTAAGAAGATTTGTAGTCAATTGAAGGAATAATAAGGCCATTCCATATTTTAGAAAAATGTGGAATGGCGAAGTTTCTCAAAATTACTCGCTTCTTTTTGCTGAAACCTTCCCCAAGGGTTGTATATGCCTTACAAACACATCTGAGTAGAAATTAAGAAGATTTGGAGTCAATTGAAGGAATAATAAGGCCATTCCATATTTTAGAAAAATATGGAATGGCGAAGTTTCTCAAAAATTACTCGCTTCTTTTTGCTGAAACCTTCCCCCAAGGGTTGCATATGCCTTACAAACACATCTGAGTAGAAATTAAGAAGATTTGTAGTCAATTGAAGGAATAATAAGGCCATTCCATATTTTAGAAAAATGTGGAATGGCGAAGTTTCTCAAAAATTACTCGCTTCTTTTTGCTGAAACCTTCCCCCAAGGGTTGTATATGCCTTACAAACACATCTGAGTAGAAATTAAGAAGATTTGGAGTCAATTGAAGGAATAATAAGGCCATTCCATATTTTAGAAAAATATCGAATGGCGAAGTTTCTCAAAAACTACTCGCTTCTTTATCCTGAAACCTTCCCCCTAGGGTTGTATATGCCTTACAAACACATCTGAGTAGAATTTATGAAGGTTTGGAGTTAATTGAAGGAGTTTGGAGGCCATTCCATATTTTAGAAAAATATGGAATGGCGAAGTTTCTCAAAAATTACTCGCTTCTTTTTGCTGAAACCTTCCCCCTCGGGTTGTATATGCCTCACAAACACATCTGAGTAGAAATTAAGAAGATTTGGAGTCAATTGAAGGAATAATAAGGCCATTCCATATTTTAGAAAAATATGGAATGGCGAAGTTTCTCAAAAATTACTCGCTTCTTTATCCAGAATCCTTCCCCCTAGGGTTGTATATGACTAGCAAACACATCTGAGTAGAAATTAAAAAGATTCGGAGTATAGAAGGAATAATAAAGCCATTCCATATTTTAGAAAAATATGGAATGGCGAAGTTTTTCAAAAATTACTCGCTTCTTTTTGCTGAAATCTTCCCCCAAAGGTTGTATATGCCTTACAAACACATCTGAGTAGAAATTAAGAAGATTTGGAGTCAATTGAAGGAATAATAAGGCCATTCCATATTCTAGAAAAATGTGGAATGGCGAAGTTTCTCAAAAATTACTCGCTTCTTTTTGCTGAAACCTTCCCCCTAGGGTTGTATATGACTAACAAACACATCTGAGTAGAAATTAACAAGATTTGGAGTCAATTGAAGGAATAATAAGGCCATTCCATATTTTAGAAAAATATAGAATGGCGAAGTTTCTCAAAAATTACTCGCTTCTTTTTGCTGAAACCTTCCCCCAAGGGTTGTATATGCCTTACAAACACATCTGAGTAGAAATTAAGAAGATTTGTAGTCAATTGAAGGAATAATAAGGCCATTCCATATTTTAGAAAAATATGGAATGGCGAAGTTTCTCAAAAATGACTCGCTTCTTTTTTGCTGAAACCTTCCCCCTAGGGTTGCATATGACTAACAAACACATCTGAGTAGAAATTAAGAAGATTTGGAGTCAATTGAAGGAATAATAAGGCCATTCCATATTCTAGAAAAATATGGAATGGCGAAGTTTCTCAAAAATTACTCGCTTCTTTTTGCTGAAACCTTCCCCTAGGGTTGTATATGCCTTACAAACACATCTGAGTAGAAATTAAGAAGATTTGGAGTCAATTGAAGGAATAATAAGGCCATTCCATATTTTAGAAAAATATGGAATGGGGAAGTTTCTCAAAAATTACTCGCTTCTTTTTGCTGAAACCTTCCCCCAAGGGTGGCATATGCCTTACAAACACATCTGAGTAGAAATTAAGAAGATTTGTAGTCAATTGAAGGAATAATAAGGCCATTCCATATTTTAGAAAAATGTGGAATGGCGAAGTTTCTCAAAAATTACTCGCTTCTTTTTGCTGAAACCTTCTCCCAAGGGTTGTATATGCCTTACAAACACATCTGAGTAGAAATTAAGAAGATTTGGAGTCAATTGAAGGAATAATAAGGCCATTCCATATTTTAGAAAAATATCGAATGGCGAAGTTTCTCAAAAACTACTCGCTTCTTTATCCTGAAACCTTCCCCCTAGGGTTGTATATGCCTTACAAACACATCTGAGTAGAATTTATGAAGGTTTGGAGTTAATTGAAGGAGTTTCGAGGCCATTCCATATTTTAGAAAAATATGGAATGGTGAAGTTTCTCAAAAATGACTCGCTTCTTTTTGCTGAAACCTTCCCGCTAGGGTTGTATATGCCTTACAAACACATCTGAGTAGAAATTAAAAAGATTTGGAGTCAATTGAATTAACAATAAGGCCATTCCATATTTTAGAACAATATGGAATGGCGAAGTTTCTCAAAAATTACTCGCTTCTTTATCCTGAAACCTTCCCCCAAGGGTTGTATATGCCTTACAAACACATCTGAGTAGAAATTAAGAAGATTTGGAGTCAATTGAAGGAATAATACATAAGGCCATTCCATATTTTTCTAAAATATGGAATGGCCTTATTATTCCTTCAATTGACTCCAAATCTTCTTAATTTCTACTCAGGTGTGTTTGTAAGGCAACTACAAACACATCTCAGGAAGGTTTCAGCAAAAGAAGCGAGTAATTTTTGAGAATTTCGCCATTCCATATTTTTCTCAAATATGGAATGGCCTTATTATTCCTTCAATTGACTACAAATCTTCTTAATTTCTACTCAGATGTGTTTGTAAGGCATATACAACCCTTGGGGAAGGTTTCAGCAAAAAGAAGCGAGTAATTTTTGAGAATCTCGCCATTCCATATTTTTCTAAAATATGGAATGGCCTTATTATTCCTTCAATTGACTCCAAATCTTGTTAATTTCTACTCAGATGTGTTTGTTAGTCATATACAACCCTAGGGGAAGGTTTCAGCAAAAGAAGCGAGTAATTTTGAGAAACTTCGCCATTCCACATTTTTCTAGAATATGGAATGGCCTTATTATTCCTTCAATTGACTCCAAATCTTCTTAATTTCTACTCAGATGTGTTTGTAAGGCATATACAACCTTTGGGGGAAGATTTCAGCAAAAAGAAGCGAGTAATTTTGAAACTTCGCCATTCCATATTTTTCAAAAATACGGAATGGCTTTATTATTCCTTCTATTGACTCCAAATCTTTTAATTTCTACTCAGATGTGTTTGTAAGGCATATACAACCCTAGGGGAAGGATTTGGAGCAAAGAAGCGAGTAATTTTTGAGAATTTCGCCATTCCATATTTTTCAAAATATGGAATGGCCTTATTATTCCTTCAATTGACTCCAAATCTTCTTAATTTCTACTCAGATGTGTTTGTAAGGCATATACAACCTGAGGGGAAGGTTTCAGCAAAAGAAGCGAGTAATTTTTGAGAAACTTCGCCATTCCATATTTTTCTAAAATATGGAATGGCCTCGAAACTCCTTCAATTGACTCCAAATCTTCTTAATTTCTACTTAGATGTGTTTGTAAGGCATATACAACCCTAGGGGGAAGGTTTCAGCAAAAAGAAGCGAGTAATTTTTGAGAAACTTCGCCATTCCATATTTTTCTAAAATATGGAATGGCTCTGTTTTTGTTGCATTATACTTTCAAAATTAAAAATATTGTCGCGATGTGTTTGGAAATTGCTTTTCTTTTGCATTTATGCATTTTGATACCATTCCATCATTCCATTCCATCATTCCATAATTCCACTCCATCATTCCATAATCCATATTTTAGAGATAGCCCTATTCATAACGTCAATTAAAGTTTTTTTGGGTTTGCAAAAATAGATACTACCTGTAGGAGGGCTTCGAAACAAAAACGAATGTGAATACGTTCTGCTGCTATCACGATGTTCACACGCAAAGGGTTGAACAAAGTAAGGCAAACAAGCAGTATTACGTGAATAAACTTGCTATTAGACTGAGGAAGAGAGACAAAATTAATTGCCACTGATTCATGTACAGATCAGTTTATCGCTCAACTCATTGTATCTTCGTTTGTAAAAAAGAACAATGTTTTCTTCTTAGAATTTATATTCATATATTAGATAGTTCATATCATATGTTAGATATATTTTATTCATGTTTTGTTAATATATATGTATTAGACATTTTACGCAAATCAACCAAAACTGTGATTCTTACAGTTATATGATGAAATATTAAAGCAGTGTGAAGGTTCTCATGGCTAAAAAACGCACGTTTTAGCTTCCGAATTGCATTTCTTGTCAATGAGAAACGTTTAAAAAACGAAAATTCCCGGCAACCGCTACGAGAGTGCTTCTTGATTACTCGGGCCCTCCACATTACTTTAAGATAGCCCTCCACAATACTCCGCAGCCACCACATTACGTAAAGATAGTCCTCCACATTACTGAACATCCTCGACGTTACTGAAAGATAGCCCTCCACGTTACTGATGATAGCCCTCCACATTACTTCAAGATAGCCCTCCACATTACTCCGCAACCACCACATTACTGATGATATCCCTCCACATCACTGATGATAGCCCTCCACATTACTTTAAGATAGCCCTCCACAATACTCCGCAGCCACCACATTACGGAAAGATAGTCCTCCACATTACTGAACATCCTTCACGTTATTGAAAGATAGCCCTCCACGTTACTGATGATAGCCCTCCACATTACTTCAAGATAGCCCTCCACATTACTCCGCAACCGCCACATTACTGATGATATCCCTCCACATTACTGAAAGATAGCCCTCCACATTACTGAACATCCTCCACATTACTGCAAAAATCCCACCACCTTACTAATGATATCCCTCCACATTACTGAACACCCTCCACATTACTGCGAAAATCCCTCCACATTACTGCACATCCTCCACAATACTGCGCAGACATTACCTAGGGTGATACTTATTTACGGGCTTTTTTCGTCTGACACTCCCAAAGTATGCACGTCAGAAACAGGCCGAAACGATGAACTAAAGAGGAAATTATACCCAGATCCGGCTCGAAATGCACCAATCAGAAAGAGAAGCTGAATTGGCATTGTGTTTTAAACACCAATCAGCTAGCCGGTTACAGCGGGAAGACCAATAGGATTAGTTGAAAAGTCCAAGTGAGAAAACGAACTCTTTCTGTCTTCACAAACCCGGCCTCTTGGTTTTGATGCTTCCAAAACCCCTAACTGAAACAAAGATCTTGCTTTGCCAATGATTTTAAAACAATCTTCGCTGTAATTTTCCGCACAAATTGGGTTATCGAGTAGATGTTGTCCTATGTCCTAATACAAACGATTCGATATACAAGTCCTTTGTAGTTTGGCTGTTGAATTGAATTGCTGGACGCCAAAACAAACGGCTTGTAAATTTACAGTACAGACCTAAAATTCGTCTTGGGCTACATCCTACGTAATTTATAAAAGTTAAACCCACCTGAACCCACCTGAACCCAGCTGAACCCAGCTGAACCCAGCAGTAACCCACCCAAACCCAGCAGTCAAAACTGCTGAACCCACCTGCTCACAAGTTGAACAATGAAACTTGTTAACGGGCTTTAAAAAGCCTTCGGGAATACGCAATTAGCGCTCGTTTACAAATCGGGGCTCTCTCGAATATCTCTAGAGTCATAATCAACATATTCGTTTTTATTAGAATCCTCTTTGCGCTTGTCTGAAAAAAAGAAATGATAAAGTTAACACGCAAAAACTTTCGCTCTTTTCCTTGCTTCTTTCGAATTGCGAGTAACTAATAGCCGCATGCTGCCGATCAAAATCACATTTGGTTCGGTATGGAAAACGACAATTTATACGAACCTGGTCTTGAAGATAAAATCAAAATGAGGAAAAATACGTCTTTTAAACAAGCATTTGTTAAATCCATCAAATCCAAAGAAATCCTGACAGAAATCAAGAAATCCCAAGTTACTTTTGAGAGATTTCAGGTAGAAATCTCATGCACTTTTCAGCCATTAATGCACATAATGCACCCCTTATAAGACCTACCATTTTGCCGTAAATGCAAAAGGATTTCCAAGGGATTTTGATTAAAGTCATAGGATTTCTAGCAAGGATGAACAGTCTAACCGAGGGTTGGCAGCAGCGAAGCAGATAGTAATGGCCTTTTTAATTCGATTTTCAAATTGCAATGAGACTTTTCCTATCCAAGGCATTTTTACGTAAACTATACTTTTTGTCAGCGAAAAAACTTGCGATCTTGCGAAAACATTCCGAAATGATGTCCTCGGGATAACGGCTTTCATCCATTCAAAAAGTTTTGTACCTTACACACAAAAGAGTCTGGTTACTTATGAATTTTCGTGCCGATGTGATGCCGGGTACGATGGTGGCACTTCCAAGAGATTAGGAGTTAGGATAAAACAAGATGTACCTACTAATATTCGTCAGCACAATTTTCGGCAAAGAGAGCAACCACCCCTTCGGTCCAAACAACAACCTAGTCTCAAGCATGATTCGGCCATAGGAACACCTCCTCGACAACCCAAATCGTGCAGAAAATTACAGCGAGGATTTTTATAAAACCATTGGCAAAGCAGGATCTTTGTTTCCCTTGGGGGTTTGGAATCTGTCCACACCTAGTTTTTGCTAAGAAAAACTACAGGCCCATCACAATTTTGCCCAGCTTATCAAAAGTTTATGAAAGAATCATAGAAACACAGCTTAAGCATTTCGCAAACAATTTTCTATCACCACTGCTCTGTGGTTTTCGAAAAGGATATAATACCCAACACGCTCTTATAAGATTTGTTGAAAATTTAAAAGGGGCATTAGATGATGGCAAAAATGCTGGAGCTGTTTTTATGGATCTCTCTAAGGCCTTTGATTGCTTAAACCATAAACTTTTGATAGCAAAACTTGCCAGTTAGGGAATAAACAGAGAATAGAGTGCAAAGAGTTAAAATAAACGGAACTTTCAGCTCTTTCAGAAATACTCTCATTGGTGTTCCACAGGGATCTGTTTTGGGACCTTTAATGTTTAACATATTTATAAATGATTTATTTTATGTGGTAACGGACACAGAAATATGTAACTATGCTGACGATACAACATACTATACTTGTGACAGAAACATTGATGCCGCAATGGTAAGATTAGAAAATGATGTTTCTAGAAGTGCGGAATGGTTTGACAACAACTGCATGAAACTAAACAAGTCAAAATGTCATCTGATGACTTTCGGTAACCACAACATAAAAGCAGAAATAAAAATAGATGATGAGGTTATTTCGGAGAACGCTGAAGAAACATTATTAGGCCTAACCTTAGATAAGAAACTAATTTTGAAGTCACACGTCAATACACTATGTAAGAAGGCTAACCAAAAATTACATGCGTTATCTAGAATAGCCTGTTATATCAGTGGTGAAAAATTAAAACAAATTATGCAGACATTTGTATTATCACAATTCAATTACTGTCCTCTCATTTGGATGTTTTATGATAAACGTACAAACGCTAAGATAAATCACGTCCACGAAAAAGCTTTGAGGATAGCTTATAGTGACAAACAGTCAGATTATTTAACTCTTTTGGAAAAGAACAATTCTGTGACCGTTCACCACAAAAATCTTTCTTCAACTGCTAATCACGGAAATGTTCAAAACAAATAAAGACCTCAATCCAAGTTCATGAAAGAAATTTTTACAAGAAAAAATTCGCAATATAATCCCAAGTATAAAACTGTTGCCTACGGAAAACAAAGTCTATCTTACATAGGGAGCTTTTGTGGAACACGATCACGGATCAGGTCAAAGCTTCCGAAACTATTTGCAAATTTAAAAAACACATTAAAAACTGGAAAGGTGAAACATGCAGTTGCAAACTATGTACACCATACATACCGCAAGTTGGTTTCTTGACTTAATAACAGATTTTGACTTCTTTCTTTCTTATTTTTGTAAACCTCGTAAATTTTTTTTGTCTTTGTATTTGCTTAGCAGTAAGTTTTAATTAGCTATGTTAGATATTAGCTATTATTTCGTAGTACCTACTTAAAAAAAATTAATAATAATAATAATAATAATCAAAACCAAAAGGCCGGTTCTCGGTAGACAGAAAGAGTTCGAATTCTGCTCTTCCTAAAGATAAAATTTCTAGAAAAGAAAGGAAGGCTTTGAGTGATCCAAGGAAAGATAATAGCATTAAGATCCTATCTGCTGATAAGGGGCGAGCGACTGTTCTTCTCAACAGCTCGGACTATATTCAAAAGTGCGCCCAGCAATCCGAGAATGGCCCTTATGAACATCTGAAATGCGATCCAACTAACAAAATTAAGCGCCAAGGTCTGAAGCTTATTAAAGGCTTACATGACATGAAAATAATTTCAGATGAAACATATCGGAAGATCAAACCTTCCGATTCTCATGCTCCATGTTTCTATGGACTTCCCAAAATACACAAAGAGGGTTTTCCTATCAGACCTATAGTGTCCTGTAGTGGTTATTGCGGAAATCTTGAAACACTACATCAAGAAAAGGGACACGCAAAGAACTAAAAGAATTTTCGGAATTCATCCGTAATGTTGAGATAGAAGACGATGAAATGATGATATCTTTCGATGTCACCTTGCTATACACCAACGTGCCTATAAGGACCCTTTGAGAATCATAAGTGATTTACTCCGAAAAGACAGGGATCTAAGCAAAAAAAACTCCTATACCTGTGGATAAGTTGATTGAAACGATAGAATTCGACTTAACTACCACTTGGTTCAAAGTCAATGGGAAGTTTATCTCACAAACAGATTGAGTAGCAATGGGAAAACCTGCCTCTTCTGTTGTTGCTGAGATCTTTATGCAAAAAAAAGAATCTCTTGCCCTTGATTCATACATTGAGAAACCAAAAGTATGGGAGGGATATGTAGATGATGTGTTCGTGTTTATCAAGAGGGACAAGATGGAAGATTTCTATTGAGACTGTCTATAGGAGACTGCTGATTGTGATCAGTGAAACAGTCAAGGGAGGCTGTCTTTAGAGCGTGGTTAATGTTTAACGGTAAAACAGCCAAGACAGACATGTAAATGTAGATCATTAATGGATTATAACATTTCCTTAATGACTATGTTTAATGTTCCAAGTGGCTTTTGCTGCCACCACGTCTAAGTGGTTTTACGCGAAGGCTATCTCTAAAATATGGATTATGGAATGATGGAGTGGAATGATGGAATGATGGAATGGAATGATGGAATGGTATCAAAATGCATAAATGCAAAAGAAAAGCAATTTCCAAACACATCGCGACAATATTTTTAATTTTGAAAGTATAATGAAACAAAAACAGAGCCATTCCATATTTTAGAAAAATATGGAATGGCGAATTTTCTCAAAAATTACTCGCTTCTTTTTGCTGAAACCTTCCCGCTAGGGTTGTATATGCCTTACAAACACATCTGAGTAGAAATTAAAAGATTTGGAGTCAATTGAAGGAATAATAAGGCCATTCCATATTTTAGAAAAATATGGAATGGCGAATTTTCTCAAAAATTACTCGCTTCTTTTTGCTGAAACCTTCCCCTAGGGTTGTATATGCCTTACAAACACATCTGAGTAGAAATTAAGAATGTTTGGGGTCAATTGAATTAATAATAAGGCCATTCCATATTTAGAAAAATATGGAATGGTGAAGTTTTTCAAAAATTACTTGCTTCTTTATCCTTAAACCTTCCTCCAGGGTAAAATAAAACTTTCCAACACATCTCAGAATAAATAATCAGGGTTTGGAGTAGATTGAAGGAACTACGAGTTGTGAAAGTTGGTATTTTTTGCTCAGCTAAAGTATATGCGAGTGAGAAAACTTGCAAAATCAAGTCATCGAATTCGAACATTATTTATGTCAAACTTTCGATTTGTGCGTTTTACCATAGTTAACATATGCACTGCATCAATAATTTTACGATTCCTTGTTTTGCAGATAGCCTACCATATTTAGAAATGTGATATGAATGATTGCATATTTGCGTCGCCAATAGTCTGAATTTTTCAAGTGGATCTGTCAAATTATCAATCAGACCAGACCACAGTGGTTATGGCCGCCCAGTACAGCAGTGCTCAACTTGGAAATTAGCATCTTCCTTGAGAATCATGTTTCAAGCTTCCGTCCAGTATTTCTCGATTTTGAGATAATTTCTACTCAGATGTGTTTGTAAGGCATATACAACCCTAGGGGGAAGGTTTCAGCAAAAAGAAGCGAGTAATTTTTGAGAAAATTCGCCATTCCATATTTTTCTAAAATATGGAATGGCCTTATTATTCCTTCAATTGACTCCAAATCTTCTTAATTTCTACTCAGATGTGTTTGTAAGGCATATACAACCCTAGGGGAAGGTTTCAGCAAAAAGAAGCGAGTAATTTTTGAGAAAATTCGCCATTCCATATTTTTCTAAAATATGGAATGGCCTTATTATTCCTTCAATTGACTCCAAATCTTTTTAATTTCTACTCAGATGTGTTTGTAAGGCATATACAACCCTAGGGGGAAGGTTTCAGCAAAAAGAAGCGAGTAATTTTTGAGAAAATTCGCCATTCCATATTTTTCTAAAATATGGAATGGCTCTGTTTTTGTTTCATTATACTTTCAAAATTAAAAATATTGTCGCGATGTGTTTGGAAATTGCTTTTCTTTTGCATTTATGCATTTTGATACCATTCCATCATTCCATTCCATCATTCCATCATTCCACTCCATCATCCATCATTCCATAATCCATATTTTAGAGATAGCCTATGCTTTCGAGCAAAAATCCTCGCTGCTGAACGGTACAGCTAGCTTCAAAAGGCTCGAAGTAAATTTTTTTCTGAGATCATCCTGCCAACGATAAGCCTTACGCCAACTGAGTTCGTCGTTGCGTAGCTCGAAATTGGAATCAAGGGAAAATTGGCTCGGTTTTGCCTTATCATGCAGAAAGATGGAGCTGAACGACAATTACCAGCGTCTCAGATGTGCCCCCAAAACACGGAGACGTTTCTAGATCCCTGACGCAGCAGCTAATCGAAATTACCAATGAGTCTTTGCATCAACCCAGTGGTTTGCTAGAAACAATGAGGTCCATTGTTTTCGAACGCAATCAACCTGGGGCAAACTGCAAAGGGGGAGTTTCGAAAGAAAGTCGTCAACGTTTTACGACCTTTCGTTCTGCTTTGTTGTCCTTTGTTCACGGTTGTTAAGAATTAGGCGCTCAAATGTAGACTCCGAAGCAATAAACTCTTTTATAGACTCTAGGCTAATCTCATGAAGGTTCAACTCGATTACAAAAATACTATATGCACTATTTACAAGAAGACTGTATTTATTTAACTCCAGATTCGATATGTAGATATATATTTCGATAAGAATAACTTCTGTGTACTTCACACTACAGGCTCCAAGTTCAACTCAATAAAAAAAAAACAGAACAGTCTATTTACGTAGTCCAAAAGTAAGGACGGGGGTAATATTTTACACTCCCCCTTGATCAATCAGAGTCAGATTGATCAATTAATCGTCTAATCACATCGGCGTTTTTTGCTGCTTGTCTTCTTGGACGTTTAAAAATTTGCTCTTGAGTAGTCGCAATGCTATCGTTTTCAGTGGAGCTGTCTGGTTCCATTCTGGTGTTTCTGTGGAACTTCAACAGGAAATAAAGCTTGAAGTGGTCTTCGAAGGCGTGTAGATTTTCCTTTAGAGTTAACTATTCTGATAATCGCTCCTCTCACTTTTCCATCATGGCTTGGAATTAGATGTTCAATGCATGCAAGTTTCCAGCGTCCCCTAGGTATATTTGCTTCCTTGACAATAGCAATATCTCCTGACTGAATCTCTCTTTCATCAGTATTTTTATCGGTTGCTCGATGATATTCTCGTAGACAAAGTAAATATTCGTTACTCCATCTTGACCAGAAATGGCCAAGCAAAGTGTTCAAGTAACGCGCTCTTTTCTCTACGGTAGATGAATCAAAGTTATCTTCCTCGTCGAATTCTTCCTTGCTTGAAAGTGTTAGAATTCTTCTGCCAATAACGAGATGCGCTGGTGTTAATGGCTCTTCCATATCATCTGCTGAAACAAAAGTTAGAGGTCTGGAATTTAAAACTCCTTCTTCTTCTGTAATGACTGTCGTAAGTTCTTCAAAATTCAGCCTGGCATTCCCAAGGATCTTTCTGAGGCATCTTTTCAATAACTGAACCATACGCTCATAAAATCCCCCAAACCATGGAGATTTTTCTAAAATATACTTCCATTCGATTCTCCGTTGACAGGAAAATTCTTGAACATCTTTTTGACTAAACAATTTCACAAGCTCCTTATTTGCTGTCTTGAAGGTTTTGGCATTGTCCGAGATGATCTGTTTTGGTATTCCTCAACGAGCTATAAATCTCTTAAGACATCTGATGAATGCTGCAACAGACATGTCTGGTACAACTTCAAGATGTACTGCTCTACTTGAACAACAATTCCATTCTAATCCATGATTTGGCGTCCGATTAGGAGGCGAACGTCCTGCGGTATCTTACTAAGAAGTACAGGAATCAATAAACTTCCATATGCAGACGTTGGCACGTCTAGCGACTGTAATCCGCGTACATGAACTTCAACTTTGTCATACAAATTTCGCAACTCAGCCACGTTTCTTGACGAGAACAACGGATTTATTCTTAATAACGAGTCATGATGACCACTGATTATAACTTGCTTGTCTCCAAATCTGCGATGCAGTAGCTCTATCGCTGCATCATAATTTGCCGCAGTGGTTTGCAAACCGGCGATCGCTGAAGCGGCACTGCCTTCTAATAAATCTCGTAAATAACTGAACTTAGTTATGATATCTAGTGAACTGTCTTCGTGTATAGCACTTTTATAAGTGTCCAAGAACATTTGCCACTGAGTGACTTCTCCATTAAATTTCTTCAACTGCAATTTTGGTAGCTTTGCAGACATCGACGTCGACGCGCGTGCTTGCGTCTTTTTCTCATGACCGCGTGAATTCTCAAACTGTTCGTCGATAGACACAAGAGTTTCGTAGGCTTTTTCTCGAAATTGTGCGGCCTCTTTTATATCACTTAATAAATAGTTATCATCCTCAATCAAATCGGTAACATCATCGTCCAAGCTTTTAATCTTTTCAAAATCAGTTGTGATGGAAAGTTTCAGCTGTTTCAGTTTTTGTCTAGAAACTTCCTCCGCGTCTGCGAGACAAGCGTTCACTGCATCGATTGACTCTTCCAAACAGCTCCTATGTGCAGCTCTGATGCTTAAAGTCTTGCTTAAACTTCTTTTACTTTTTTTCTGTTTCGACATACTGATTATCACGTCTATCCGGTTCGAATGTGGACCATGTTAAGAATTAGGCGCTCAAATGTAGACTCCGAAGCAATAAACTCTTTTATAGACTCTAGGCTCAATCTCACGAAGGTTCAACTCGATTACAAAAATACTATATGCACTATTTACAAGAAGACTGTATTTATTTAACTCCAGATTCGATTTGAAGATATATATTTCGATAAGAATAACTTCGTATGTACTTCACACTACAGGCTCTAGGTTCAACTCAATAAAAAAAAAACAGAACAGTCTATTTACGTAGTCCAAAAGCAAGGACGGGGGTAATATTTTACAACGGTTCGATATCAATGCCTATGGTTGAGGAGGCAGCAGCCTCCCCAAACGAGGCGACGATGACAAATCCACACGTCGGGTGCTCGACATGGCAACGGGATTCTAAAAGAACCCACCGGTCGAAACCCGACAAGAAACCACCCTCGCCAGCTCATTTGCATATCCGCTTGTTAGTATATTAAGCTGAAAAAATCATGTGTAGCTTATGGAAATTCAAAAGGACAAAGATAAATGTAGGAAACCAACAAAGCTGGAATTGCTATTTCCTACAAGAAATACTTTGAAAATAAAGAATTCCCTTCTCCCCAATCTAAATTAGTCGGTATCTGCTATGTTAACTTTCGATCGACCTGCCAATCGGTTTTACTAACCAAAATAATTCAAAAGAAAGAGTAAAAAGAATGATAGCTGAATATGCCATGCTCACCGTTCCATATGCAAATCAGTTTTATTACCAACTAGAATGATTGGTAGCCTAAAAAAGGTGAAAAAATGTTTTTTATGAATATCGACTTATTTTTTGTTCTACTAGCTCAAATCGGCAAGCACGAACGTTGTTTTGGCTAGCCGGTGTAATGTGCTAAAATGTCCCTATGAAAAAGGGGCGTTCTTGCAATTATCTGAAACGATATGCGCCATGCGTTTCGGAACATACAGGCAGCGCCGTAGACACGGGAGGTGAAACACACAGCACGCCTTCTACAATGATGTGTGATGCACATGCAAGCAAGGTTGCGCTCAAATTTGGAGCAGTTTTGGAAATTTTGTCGAAAGGCAAGGCATGCTCATCAATACTAGCTATTTATGCTTATCATAGTGACTTTAAAAACTGAAATATTTACAGATATTTTGTTCCTTCAATGTATTAACAGAATTGACCATTTTGTTGAGGTTTTAAGCTAGAAAATCTTAAATACTTGTATTTTTACTTGGAATAGTTTGGGCCTAGGCACGTTCGCAACTGCAGCTAGTTGCCAGTGGCTTCCATATATTGCAAAACAAAATAGACCAAGTTTGGGATTATACGCTGGGTTGATAAAGCAATCTTTGGCAGAGGTTTCTGAAATTTATGGAGTTGGATATTTTCTGACTGTTTTAGTAACAGAGAGCAACGTCCACGGTGTGGATGATTTAGAAGTGACAGTTAAGCTACTTATGCAATAAACATCTGTCAATTTGGAAACAGTATCAAAAATCCCACAACAACACGGGACAAGCTAGATAACTGCTCAGACAGTACAGCCCTTTATTGTGATGATGGTATTTACGATGAAGATTATTGACAGCCGCTTAGAATTTTTTTCATTAGTCAGGCAGAGTGAGGCTCCCTCTTCCATTTAAAATGTTTAGGATGGCATCTTCAGCTATGAAACCTGTCCATATTTGGGTTAAAATGCGCCAATGATGGCTATGAAGGTGCTGCTGCTGACTGTGCATTGTCTGACCCGGATACTGTCCTTATACATAACAATGTTTCAATATTCGACTGATCAGCAGTGGCATGTTCATGTTCACATATAAGTCGACTGGGCTAGGCCAGTACAAACAGCAGAGCTATAATATGAATCAGATGGATTTATTGGCAAAGAAGGATTTTTGGCACTTCTAAGGCTTAAATTTAATAAAAAATCAATTGCTGTCGCCATTTAATTCAGCTCAGCTACCAGTCTCTTGAAATTATTCAAGTGGAAACCGATGAAGCAGCCATTTCTTGTGGTCGGCTTTTTCGGCATATTTAAACCAGTGAAACTAGCCACCTTGTTTTCCCGATACAAGGGTGTTTCACTTCCCGTGACTACAGCACTGTGACATATCACTGCCCTTGATATTACAGAAAAGCTATGCCGTTCCAGTAACCTCAACACTTTCAATGAAAAGAAAAGACGTCACGTCAAAAAATTGAACATGCTGAATCATCAATACAGATAATAGATTTATCAAATCTTGCTGTACTGAAATAAAACGCTATTGTTGTTCTGTACAAGGAAGAATTGTACGATCATGGTCATTGCAACACAAAGCACTTTTTCGCTGTTTTACGTTATTTATGAATGTATGAAATATTTTTCCTATTGGTTGATAGCATCGTTATTATGAAAATTCCAGCAATTCGCATTTGAAGTGAAATAACAGCAGGTTGTTATCCTTTGTATATCTGTATAGGCAGGGAATTTTCCATAACAATCTGACTTTCAACCTAACTTTGAATTTTATTACACATTCTGGGTAAATCGATAGCGCTGATTCCAAATCCGAGATGGGCCCTGTGAAATTTTGACCGGAAGTTGGACTTTTCGATGACGTCATCAAAGAGCCTTTTTTGCCCTTTGACTGCAATATCTCTCTAGTAGTGCATCCAAGAAGGTCGATAAGTGCAAATATGGATTCTCCTGACTTAGAGCTTTCGAATGATATATAATTGAGTTCGATTTACTAAACTTTACCCAAATCATGACGTCATCACGATGACGTCATCGTCGTAAAAAATTCTTATTTTGGTAAAAAAGTTTGCGTGGAAACTGTACATATCAACATAAATAGTAGAAAAAAAGTCATAGTATATGTACTTGATAAATAAAAAAATTTTTCCGTGGATAATGGATGCGCATTACTGTAATGCGTTTTTCACTTTGAGTGGTGTGGTAAATTTGCTTGAAACATGTTCCAACTATGTAAAACCTTTATGTGGCTTCAATGATTGCTTGAAGAGTGTAAATATTCCCATTTCTCATATTTTATTTAATTAAGATATCAGTTGCAAAGTAAGACACAAACGGTACAAATAAACATACAAACGCCAGCAAATCATTATAAAAATGGCTATGGCAACGTAAAAGTTGTTTAAATACAAGCAAGTACAGATGCGATCGCCTTATTCTACTATTTATGTTGATAGGTACAATTTCCACGCAAAATTTTTACCAAAATGATAATTTTTTACGATGATGACGTCATGATTTGGTTAAAGTTTAGTTAAATCGAACTCATTATATATCATTCGAAAGCTCTAAGTCAGGAGAATCCATATTTGCACTTATCGACCTTCTTGGATGCACTAGTAGAGAGATATTGCAGTCAAAGGGCAAAAAGGCTCTTTGATGACGTCATCGAAAAGTCCAACTTCCGGTCAAAATTTCACAGGGCCCATCTCGGATTTGGAATCAGCGCTATCGATTTACCCAGAATGTGTAATAAAATTCAAAGTTAGATTGAAAGTCAGATTGTTATGGAAAATTCCCTGCCTATGTTTCATATTTTTAGTTATCTTTGTTTTTGCATGTATTGTAACGGTTTTTTGTCTTTCCGCAAAGTAATTATTTCAACCATTAATGACACCTATGAGCTTTACTTTAACTGAAGATGGATGATGAATCCGTAACATGTCTTGCAAACTAAAATCAATTGTCATTTTTGCATTGGCAACGATTTTCTACATGCGAATTTGTTTTGAAATTAAGCTGAAACTGTAGTAAAAAACAGAACTAGTCTGAGCCTTTGGATGAAGCCATTGCTGTTACACACGAGAAAAAATCGAATTGAAATATTAATTGATAACAGGATAATAAAGGGCCCAACTTTTCTGAATTGGACTCTTGATACTTACGACGTAGATCCAGTCAAGTCTAGAAGCTTCTCTCGTATGTCTTGGACAACTTCGTAACTAAAAGATAAAAGGGCTGACTTACAAGACAGTCAGAGAATAACAACCACGAAATGATCAACCTATAGTCAAACCTACAAAAATGTTTGGGTCTGCGCGCAGGCTACTTGCCCTAACTCTTCAAAAAGAGTTCAACCCCCTGCCAGCAGAAATCACAACACCCGTCAAGATCGGTCAACTGCAAACAGAGCTTAGAGATTATACAGATAAGGTTTTTTCTAATCAACTCATTCATTATTTTAGGACAGGTTTTGATATTGGCTATTCAGGTCCCGAATTCACAAACGAAACAAACAATTTGAAGTCTGCTGATTTGTACTGTAAGCAAATAACTGATAACATTATTTCTGAACTGAAAGAA
This sequence comes from Chrysaora quinquecirrha, assembly GCA_014526335.1. Taxonomy (NCBI): domain Eukaryota; kingdom Metazoa; phylum Cnidaria; class Scyphozoa; order Semaeostomeae; family Pelagiidae; genus Chrysaora; species Chrysaora quinquecirrha. The sequence goes on along the minus strand of JACTAT010000044.1, from coordinate 2,442,498 downwards.
AAACGTATATCCCTTTCACATTCCACCTTTACAAATCTTTAGAATTTCGCCCATTGGCGTTGTACAAAAGAAAAACTCGTCGAAATTCAGGACAATTACGGACCCTTCATCTCCTCATGGTTATTCAATAAATGATTTTATCTGTGACGAAGAGTCTTCTGTCAATTTCAATAACCTTGATCAAGCAGTTAATATCGTTGCAAAGCTAGGCAAAGGTGCTCTTATGGCCAGTCAAGTCTAGAAGCTTCTCTCGTATGTCTTGGACAACTTCGTAACTAAAAGATAAAAGGGCTGACTTACAAGACAGTCAGAGAATAACAACCACGAAATGATCAACCTATAGTCAAACCTACAAAAATGCAAGAAACCCGTATATTTTTTACTTCTATAATAGAATTTGTTTATGTGAAGATTATTTCAAGTCGAAAGCAGAGGAAATCACTTTCATGTCACCAAAGGCAAAAACCTGAAGCAATGCGATATTTTCCTTCCAGCTGACAACAACACGAGTAACAACCTTTTCCCTTTGAACCTGTCCTAATTTGCACATTCTAAGCAAGTAAATAAAATCTGAGGCCAAGTATTTAGCTTTTAGTCCCCTGTCCTCAACGCTTAAATAGTCGCGCACATGATAGGTACAAATTCTATTGTTCGAACACACTGGCAAAGTAGTGATGGCGTCTCTCGTTTTAAAGTATTTACCTTCCCACAAAGCCCTTGGGTCGTATCAAGACTTTCTTTTTCGTGAAGCCTGTAGAAAGAGTAAGCCTGGTGCCGCCATTGGAAGTGAGAATTACTACGAGTGCACCGTAGTCAGAAAAAAGCCAAGAATTGTTGACGGCGTTTCAATGGTGAAAGCACACTACTCTGGCTGGAGTCGTGTCTACTACGAATGGCGGCCTCTGAAACAGGCTTTCAAAGCCAAGTAAAGAAGAAATACCCCCGGAACCCGTCCAAGATGTACAAGACGAAGTCATAGCAAGAGATTCGAAAGAGATACTGGTTCGCATTCAGGAATCGCTTAATGGTGCAAGAATAACTTACACGCTTGTTATTTTGAGGATTACTGTTTCCCACAAAACCTGTCTAAAAATTGTAGCTTCCTGTAGGGTAAAACGAAGTTTCAAGAAACGGCCAACTATTCAAACTGCAAAGCAGAAAGAAGACTGGGACAAATTATTTGGCAGAGGATAGTCAAGAAGAAAGATATTTCAACGAGCATGGAGATTTCTCAGAAGTTGATGCCAGAACTCTTGAAGTATTTCTGTATAACAGAGAAAAATTGAAATGCTATGAAAGGTTACGCGCCAAAGTTTCTTGACCGCAGTCTTGTTCTAGCAATTCGATTTGTTCGTAAGGATGGTAACTCTCTCTGAATGAAGAACTTCTGCGAACAGGGTTTCCCTCTTTGCTTGCAAACAGCTTTGCAGACAAAAGGCAGCCAAAAGAAACTTAAGTGCACGGATTTCTATGAACTAATAGTGTTTGGACAATCTTGTATATTAAAAAAGAAAAAGGTTCCAATGCTAGCTTTTCATAGCATTACAATATTATTGTTTAATTTTTCTGTCAAATAATTTGTCCTTGTCTTGTTTTTGGTTGTGGCTTGAAATGCAAATTTTCCTTATTTGAACCAGATTTAGGTCAGGTTAGTTCTTCTTGCGCCTTGTTTGAATTTTAATTGGAAATTTTTAGCACAAGTCACAAGGATCTCAGAATAGATGAACTCACAAGAGCTCAACATAAATGGTAAAGGTGAAATAGTGTTTTAGTGCCAGTTGCTAGGATCTGATTAGTAGGTTAACTAATCGAAACTTCAGCCCTACAAGCTTGTAAGTAGCAGCTAAAGCATGCCAACTTATAAACAAAAATACAAGTTTTTTAATGGAAATAGTTATGTAACTAAATACGGTGGAAAATAAGGAAAAAATATGTAAAATGTAACACTACGTGCAAGATTACATGTCAAATGATACATAGAAAGTCATGATTGGTCAGTGTGCCATAGTTTGCATGTGACACTTCAAATATTGTAACTGTTGTTTGTTTACAAATATAATCTAGAGATGAAGAATAATAGAGTGTAATGTTAGTTGGCTTGAACTTTAATCGGACATTAACCCAAGTTAATGTAGCTTAACGCCGAGGTGAACTTAAAAAATACCCCCGTCGCATCCTCGGCCTTTTTCCTCCCCCGTCAATACAGCATCCTTTCCGTTCATTTCTCCTCAAAATCACACACATTCGTAGTGCTCTAATCATTCGTCGATCGTGTTATATCTGCATACTTGTTTTTATATTGTTCGTTCATTCAATTCTATTCTACTGAAAATGGATAGTGCTTCTGCGAATAACACCAAAATGGCAAGGGATCGAAAACTCACCTTGAGAGATCTTTAAAGGATGACTAAGAACGCCAATCATTGGTAAAAAAGGCGCTTTTGCTGTTCGCCTACATGGATTTCTCCATCGCCCTTCAGCCTCCGATTCGGATAACTCAACTCAAGATGAAAATCCTCTACCAGACTTACCAAGCAGCAACCCACCCAACTCTGCAGCCGACTCAGGCCAAGCCAACCTTCCCTTCTCTATCGAAATGCTACGTGGCATAATTCGCGACGAAAGCCGCACAGAACCGCCTATCACCACTCAAGCCGCATTATCCCCAGCTTCCCTCATTGTTACAACATCAACTGAGCCAGTACTTCCTCAGCAAGCACCACCTCGCTCCACTCATAATTGTACGTTGCCTTCCCTGCTGCCACCGACCAACTCTGGCACCAACGAGCCCTCGGTCAGTCAACCAGCAGGTAACTTAAATTCCTTATCATTAATGCATATGACTACCTATCTAAGTAGCCTTCAACAACTTCCAGAAAAAATCAAAAAAGCGCTGAAAAATAAAGATTACGTAGATCTGAATTCGTTGTTGCCTAATTCTCTATATGACTACGCATCTAGCTCTGGATATGAAATTCAAATCCAACCCCCCGCTAGCAAGGACGAATCTTTTGCCCTTACTGCGATGCAGAATCAGCCTTAAAAGATATCCAATTTCAACTCCTGGCTGGAGGCCTGGAATATTTTCATTAGAGGCATGGTTCATTTCCATCCACACCTTGCATCTGAAATGCTGGTTTACCAAGATTCGATTTGCACTTTACAGCGTTCCTACCCTCCTCAATCGTGGTTAGGCTATGACACCGCGTTTCGAATGAACACTGCCCTAAACAAATCGCTCTCCTGGGCCCGCTTTGATGACTACGCCTTCAACAAATTTATTCGGTGCTCCTCCGCATTTTTCCCGCGCAACAACGAACATGCTACCTTTGTTCTCAACCCGGCCATTTCGCATCTGCCTGCCCCAACACTGGAGGTCAACATAATTTTCGTTCCTCACCCTAATTCCACGAGTATTGCCGATACTTTAACAACAATAACCGCTGCTATCTGTCCAACTGTCGAAACCCCCATCTCTGCAACATCTGTGATGGAAACCACCTCGGATCCACTTGCCCTAACTCTTCAAAAAGAGTTCAACCCCCTGCCAGCAGAAATCACAACACCCGTCAAGATCGGTCAACTGCAAACAGAGCTTAGAGATTATACAGATAAGGTTTTTTCTAATCAACTCATTCATTATTTTAGGACAGGTTTTGATATTGGCTATTCAGGTCCCGAATTCACAAACGAAACAAACAATTTGAAGTCTGCTGATGCATGTTACACAGATTTCCACAAAACAATCGCTCTTTTCGAAAAACTTGGAGTTCCTTTAGCCCTCGACAAAACAGAAGGTCCAACCACATGTATCGCGTACTTGGGTATTCAAATCGACTCTGCCCTCATGCAACTGCGCTTGCCGCAAGACAATTCTCTCCTTGCGCTCCTCATAGAATGGGACAATAAAAAGAAATGTCAGAAGCGCGATTTACAGCAATAAATTTATAACCAGAAGAAGATCCAAGCATTAAAGATTCATAATCTTTTGTCGGAATTTGAAATGTCTTGTAGAAGAGAAGAACTTTGAAGAAAACTGAATTTCTTGATGAATTTTCATACCAGAATTATTGGATGCGGAAATGCGGAAGTCTAATTTACATACGGATGTGAGACAAAATTTTGCTCCATCGTGTTGCTCCCTTTGCTGAAAGTTTTTGTGACGAATGTTGGTAGGAACGTGCTGTTTTACCCTGTCTCCTACTCTCTTGGAAGTAATTCATGACTAATTAGTAACTAATTCAATCGCCATTGGTTTTGGATCGTAGATAATATATGTGTTGGAATAAATGAAAAAATATATTCTATTAATCAGATATTCGATTTAGATAAGTTTCTTTAGAAGCTATATTATTATATCGAAATAAAAAAAGATGACAAACAAACAAACAAAATAAAAAAATATAAATCTGACATCAACAAAAATAAATCTGTTGGTAAAGCGTTCTGCTTTCTGACGTAGATTGTGTCCAAGGCCAGAGATACACATATATGCATTCTGGAAGAGATGGAGCAAATTGTAGCTGATCTGCTTCCTTGCCAACTAAAGGGTGATTCAATTTCTGAATTTTGCAAAAACATATCTATCCCGAATCGACAACAAGGATAAAGTAACGAAAGCAGATGGGTGTTGTTGTAATTGACGTTGAAATTGTTTTTTAAAAAATGAAACACAATTTGAATCGGTGTGCCGACATTTTATATGGCAAAAAATAATAGAATACATTTCTGGTGACCTCTTCAACAAAGTTTTGAAGCAAAAACAAACAGTTTGTCAGTTTCGAGCTAGACAAGAAACTCCTACTGGCTTGAAAAAGGAGAAGATTCACTTGCAGAGAAGGTGGGTGATGGTTTCTCACTAAATGCTCCCAGTTTTAGAAACTGTAAATATTTGTTTCAAGACTAAGGAACAATATCGGTCGTAGAGAGACGATTGTAAAACTTTCAAGAAAAGGTATAAATCCTTCTAGCAGCATTAATGTCTAAAGGATTTTGTGTTATGACTGAATGCTAACAACTGGAATTGGAGTGGTGTTAGATTTTTCGGGTGTTAGCAATCAAATGAACTTCGACTTCAATTCTGCTTGTTGAAAATGACAGTGGACATTTCTTATTATTCCACGTTTCCTCGAAATCTTGAGCACTGTTTAGTGGGAACAGAAGGACTGAAAGCCACGGAAAACAGCTTTGTTCTTTCTCCCTCTTCCACTTTTGTTGTCCATCACAAATAAAACTTTTTGAATACAGAACCATTTCTTTGACACGCCAACCATCCTAAATGACGAACGGTCAATCATGCATACCACAAGATTTACGTACCCATACCAAGAAAAACTTACACCTACATTCAAAGCAATTTAAGCCTTGCCAGTGGCAAAGACAATTATAAAATTTCCAAAGGCAATTATATAATTCCGTATTCCAGGGCTTGAAAGAATTTGTAAATGAATACCTTTTTTGCGATGTTACTGAGTAGACTAGGACGTACCCATGTATGTCGACGGTATATGCCTGAGATATCATTGAATATTCATCCTATTGGAGAGAAAGAAGGACATATTTGAACAATTACAACGGGAAACATAAAGAATAAGAATTTATAACATAATGAATCAGACTTTAACCGGAAAGAATTCTTTCTGAAGTATTCCTTATCCCCTTCCAGTTTTGCAGCAAGGTAGCTGTTATGCCTGATCGTGATGTGATAGAAAAAATTAAATTTTCGAAATTGCAAGAAATCACGGAAACCTTTTTTGACATAGGTTGTAAAAAGCTTTTGTCGTCTCATACTCATCATAGTATAAGTGTCAGAAAAGAACCGAAACAATTGACATATGTGGAATTTATACGAAGATGTGGATTAAAAAGCAGCATTCAAGGTGTTGCCCTGAATTGGCATTCTGTTTTGAAGGGAAATTTCTTACGAAAACAATCTAAAATAACGTCATAAGGATTGCACTTTTCAATAAGAATTGACCTTATTTTACAGAATTCCGAATCAAGACCAGTTTTAGATTGCCCAATGAGCTAGGCTGCTGATAAGGTTTATCTCCTCTGTTTTGGATTAAGGAATCCTAACGTATGCAGAGGCCATTACTGAGCCCTTCGCTTCTGCCAACCCTACAAATATCTCTCAGCACAATTTTTGGCACAGAGAGCAACCAGCTTGCAGGTCCAAACAACAGTATTGTTGGCAAAGCAAGATCTTTGCTCCATTTGGAAGCTTTGGGATTTGTTCACCTCAAACCAAAAGGATTGTTCTGTGTAGAAAGACAAAGTTCCTTTCTCACTTTGCCCTTTATTAATTCTATTGGTCTTCCCACTGTATCCAAAAAGTTTTTTGGTGTTGTTAATTGACAATGCCAATTTTAACACGATGCCAATTCAGCGCTTTTTTCTGATTGGTGCTTTTTGATCTGTATCTTGGTACAAAAAGGCCTATATCCATTGTTTCAGACTGTTTTGACGTTTATACTCTGAGGAGTGGCAAACTAAAATAGCTTTCAAGTATGTCAAAAAGAATATTAAAATATGCTATTTCAAATACCTGTCCAGCAGTATCGACAAGCTCTATTTGATATTCCTGTCCCTTGTGCCTAATGCGTGTTGAAAAAGCTAAAGTAAAGATAAAAATGGTGACATTTGTTTAAAACTAGCGCACCTCGGCACAGGCTTTTGCGCTCCGCGGGTCACTGTGAACCCCCGTCTTGGAACAGTTGTTTATAAAAGGGGTCATTCTAAATAACATATCAGTTTGATTAAAGGACACGATCACTGCTAGAAAAGTCTAAGGCAAAACTGTTTCAGTGGTGTCTTATGTTGCCTTTAGCGTAGAAGAAAGCTCCACTGTTATACAAAGTGATGTGAATGAGATTGTCATAGTATACATGTATGCAATGGCTTGGGGAAGTATTTTATCACCGAGGTATTGCATGAACGGTTTGAAGCTTTTAGACTTGTTAGTCTTAACTTAGCTTCAGTGACTGTCTGCAAGAATAGCTTAGTCTTGAAGTGCAAAGAAGCTTTAGCGTTTACAGTGCTTTAAGTGAAGAAGAACGTTGGAATTCGTGAATCATGGACGGGCGCAGTCTTTTTATGTTCTATAAATGCCAAGTAAAAGGCACTGTTAAGTGTTAGTGACCGTAACGACACTACTTTTAACGTTGAGTGACCTTATGTATGGAAGGGAGATTAGTGACAATGAGCTAACATGACACCGGTAAATCTGTGACTGAGAACGCAAGATTTTGAACATGGTTTCCATAGTGGAATCTTTTGAAAACTTTCCTGTCCCTTATTCCTGTTTCTCAGTCCTCAAAATATTAATGGTCTTCAGTCACTTTCATTTGTCCCGTTCCTCAGTCCTGAAAATACTCATGGTCTTTGGTCCATTTCTTAATTCCTGTTCGTCAGTCCTGAAGTTACTCATGGTCTTCAGTCCCATTCCTTAGTCCTTTTCCTCAGTCCTGAAATTACCCATAGTTTTCAGTCCCATTCCTTAGATCTGTTCCTCAGTCCTCATCTTCATACTTTTAGATGCCAAATAACTACCCCATGTTCATTAATTTTTGAGTTTTTCACCCACCCCCCAGACCTTATTAGGACCCCCCATTTATTCATTTTGGAAGAAAAATTTCACTCATGAAAGGATTAAACAACGTTTATTAATTTCCCTCACCACCAGACCTTATAAGGACCCCCTGTTTATTAAATATTCGAAAAAAAATTCCCCACCCCCTACGTTATTTTGACCCCCCAATTATTGGCCTTAATGTTAATATTAGAAATTGATCTTTAGTTTAAAATAAATTTTAATATTATTCTAAATTCTTCAGCTGCAATAAAACTTTAAATTTAAATGAAAGATGAAATTAAAATTGAAATAAAAACAAAATGAAAATGAAAGTTAGTGTCAAGAGATAAATTGAAAGTAAATTTATAATTGAAAAGATATGAGAAAAATAGATGTAAGGTTTAGAGTCATTCCACAAAGCTTTCTAGTTGTGTTGAAGTAACTTTCAAACATTGAAAAGAATTGTAAACTAAATCACAAAAACAAAAACACCAAAAATATTGCCCTTCAGGGGACTTGAACTCCAGCCATTCCGGGTAGCAAGAATTAAAACAATTGGCTACACAGCCGTTTGCTTAGTGGGCGATAATCTCCTGGTGGTCCAAATATTCATGGAAGGGAAAAACAAAACATGATAAAAAATTATGTCTAACGAACTTAAAAATTAAAACAGAAGCAAATTTTAGTTACCAGACGACTCCTCGGCCTTTTGAAAACATTTCCAACACGAGAAATAACGAAATAAAAAAAATTCGAAAGGAAAAGACTTTCTCATGATGGGAGTTGAACTCCCGACTCTGCATCGCAGCGCACGAGACAAGCCACTTTACTGACTGTGCTACTGTGCGTTGTTGTGATTTACTGATAATCCTCATAGTGAGAACAATCGGGTGATGGTTAAAACAGGCACCAATGAAGCAATTCAAAGAAGGGTTAGCCCCAATTACCCCAGAAGTGAGAAAAGTTTGCAAAAAACGAAAGGGTGATGACACGCCTATCCACCTGTCGGCCGAGCAGTAAAAAAGTCAGAAAAGAGTACCACTTATGGCTTGGGAGGAGTGACGGTCGAAAAACGGGTTTCCATGGAAATTACCATTTTAGTATACCTCCGCCTCAAACACCTCTGTCTCAAGGACCTCCACCTCAATGACCTCTGCCTCTCCACATAGCTCCTAGTCTCTAATCTTTAGTACTTGTCCTTTTTCCTAGTCCAGGTCCCTTTTCCTTGTTCCAATCCCAGTTCTGTTCCTCTGTTTTAGTGCAAGGTCCTTAGTCCACATTGATGTTCCCAAATTTCAAGTTAGTCAGTGTACAACAGTTTTCTTTCTCTATGGTCTGTTTCTCAGTCCTGGCATAATAAATGATCTTCATTCCCATTCCTTAGTCCTGTTCCTCAGTCTTGCTATTGTTCAGATCTCCAATCCTGTTCCTTGGTCCTGTTCCTTAGTTTTCTTATTGTTCCTGTTTGTTAGTCCCGAAATTATTCATAGTCTTAAGTCCCTTTCCTTAATCCTGTTCCTTGGTCCTGAAATTACTCATGGTGTTCAGTCCTGTTCCTTATTCATGAAATGGTCTTCAGTTCCATTCCTTGGTCTTCTTCCTCAGTCTCGTTATTGTTCATATTCCTAAGGCCTGAAATTATTCATGGTCTTCAGTCCCGTTCCTTGGTCCTGTTTGTCAGTCTTATTATTGCTCATATTCCTTAGTCCTGAAATTGTTCATGGTCTTCAGTCCCTTTCCTTTGTTCTGTTCCCCAGTCATGTTATTGTTCATGTTCCTTAAATTGTTCATGGTCTTCAGTCCCTTTCCTTGGTCCTGTTCCCCAGTCATATTATTTTTCACGTTCCTTAGGCCGGAAATTATTCGTGGTCTTCAGTCCCATACTATGGTCTTGTTCCTCAGTCTTGTTATTATTCATGCTTCTAGGTCCTGAAATTATTCATTGTCTTGAGTCCCGTATCTTGGTCCTGTTCCCCAGTCTTGTTATTGTTCATGTTTCTTAGTCCTGAAATTATTCGCGGTATTCAGCCCCGTTCTTTAGTCATTTTCCTTGGCATTTCCCTGAGCCCTGTTGCCTGTTGCTTTGTCCAGTTTTTTTCGTTCTGTAGAAAGTTGTAGCTTTCTAGGCGTCCTTCTTTCCTTCCCCCTGAAATGATCCTTGATAAAAAAGGTAGCAATAAAAAAGATTGAACGCACTCTCCGTCTAATCATTGAGATTCGGTCTCGTGCCAGGAACTCGGGTTTACTTCAGGCCTGGGTCCTTTTTCTTAAGTCTTGTAGGGGTCTTGTTGCAGTTGATTTTCTCAGTCATCTTTCATACTGCATATGCAGATGCTGCTATCCAGCCAGCTTGGACTTCATGATGGCATTTGGAAAGGGTTATAGGCTTTCAAACACAGTCTTCATAAACCTTTTCAATAGGTTATTTGTTTTGCTTTGAATGAAATGCACTTCTGAATAAGCTTTTGAAATCAGCTAATGGTATTTTGGTTCAACTGAAAGGAGGTAACAGCATTTGCACAAAAAGTTTCAAGTTGGTTGACTGAATTTTTATGTAAACATTGACTTTGAGTCGTTTTAGATGTAAAACTTGCTATTTCCCAGTAAATAATCGAAGTATACAAAAAAGTTAGCAAAAATATTCAGTAAACTTCGCTACTGGTAATCATTGTGCTATATGCACGAAGAATTTAGCATAAAATAAGCCAGCGATCTACCTCTGAGGTGTAGACAAAAATTTTAGTAGGAACAGTATGCGCTTTGTTCTTGAAGAAATGATTGAATACACTTATTCAATTCTAAGAAATATCTTCTAGCCTTGTTTGAATATCTGAATCTACCTTTCAAAAGCCTGTTGGAAAAACCATTGAAAGAAACACAAAGAAATTTCCTTGCTCGGTTTCATAGTGGAGCAAGCCAACAGCGAGGACAACAGCGCTTTTAGAGCGAAAATTCGCTGGTGAATTCTAATTTTTTAGATAATTATTAAAGCAAGTGGGCTTTGGGCACTTAACCTGTTCCTTGGTCCTGTTCCTTAGTCTTGTTATTGTTCATGTTTCCTAATCCAGGAACAATTCATAGTCTTCAGTCCCTTTCCTTTATCCTGTTCCTTAGTCCTGAAATCACCCATGGTCCTTAGTCCCGTTCCTTTATCCTGTTCCTTAGTGCTGAAATGGTCTTTAGTTTGGTCTTGTTCCTCAGTCTTGTTAATGTCCATGCTCCTTAGTCCTGAAATTATTCATGGTCTTCAGTCTCATTTCTGGGTCCTGTTTGTCAGTCTTATTATTGCTTATGTTCCTTAGTCCTGAAATTGTTCATGGTCCTCAGTCCCATTTCTTGATCCTGTTCCCCAGTCATGTTATTGTTCATGTTCCTTAGTCCAGAAATAATTCATGGTCTTCGTTCCCCCAACATGGTCCTCTTCCTCAGTCTTGTTTTCGTTCATTCTCTGCAGTTCTGTTGCTTTTCCTTAGCCAAGTTCGTTGGTCAACTTTTATGTGGGGAAGAAATTTTACCTTTCTAGCTGTCCTTGGCTTGTTTACTTCCTGTTGAAAGGATCCCCCAAAGATCATGATAGAAAACGTAGCAATATAACAGATCGAAGGCATTCTCCGTCTGATTGTGGAAAACTCGGGTTTACTCCACGATCCTGCTTCTTGGTCTTGTTGTAGTTTATCTTGCTCAGTCCTGTATAGTCAGATACTGCTATCAAGGCAGCTTAAACTTCGTGATTGCATTTCGAAAGTGTTTTGTTTGCTTTTTCCACTGTTCAAAAATGGGTTTTTGTTTGTTTTCTTTGAATGAAATGCACGTCTTAATAAGCTTTTGAAATCTGATAATGGCATTTTGTTTCCGTTGAAAGGGTACCCTTTACTTACCACACATTGAAATACTTCTCATTTCGCAACCAAATCTCCTTATTAGACAGATATATACATAAATATGACAAAACAGGTGAAAAAATTCCCCTGGGGGGCGAGGCCAAATTTTAATTATTTTTTGCCCCCCAGAGGACAATTCCTCATAGCAGCCGCCCCCTTAATGATATCGACTTTGTTTGTTGACTAATAGCAAGGTCGAGTGAAATGATGAAAGAAAAGTGCTTACTTGCCTGTACTAATTTACTTATTTGAAAATAAATCAAGATTTTATACTTTCCGCTTAGGCCCAAATTTCCTTGAAAAAATCCCAAATGAGTTCGACACAAATTCCCGAAACTACAGCATGGGCCTAAATCTTGGTACCATTCGATTCCCCATGAAGTACTCTATGTAATACTGCATGAATCAAACGTCTCCAGTGAGAGGCAGAGCTAATATGGCCGACAAAACTATTTGTTGCAAATTTGCAACTCTGGTGAGTAAAGGGTTAAAAGCATTTGCACAACGCGATTCAAACCGGCTGACTGAATATTCATGCAAACATGGACGTTGTTTGATGAACCTCAATTGAAAAATACTAATACCAAACGAATTTTAAAATAATTCCAAAGCAAGATTTAGTGATTGAGACCTCTCCTTGTGCTCCGAAAAGCATTTCTACCACGGAAACCACTGGAAGAAAAAATGCTGATTGAAAAAGGAGCCCTTACCAACAGAGCTATTTTCATGGGTTTTAGATTTCGATAATCCTAACTTCTACCTGAATTGTAATCTTAACCTTAATCTTAATGTAAATGTTAATCTTAATTAGTATCTGAATCTTAATTTTAATCTTAATGTTACTGTTAATCATAATCTTAATTAAAATCTTAATCTTAGTGTTGAGAAAAATCTTGAAATCGAACTTAATGGTTGTCTTAGTCTGTGTTAGTCATGGTCTAAGTATCAGTCTTTCATTTTTGAACTTAAAATTAAAGTTAATCTTAATTTTGCAAACTGAAGCTCATTTTCAAATCACCTTAATCTGAACCTGTATGTTAATGTTGATGTAAATCTGAAATAACATTGAAACTTACAATTAATGTAAATGTTGTTGTTTATCACCACATGCAATAATGTCAATCTTAAACTTTATCATCATCTTAATTCATCTTCATACTCTTAGATGCCAAATAAACGTTCCCCCCATTTATTAATTTTGAGTTTTTTCGCCACCCCCGGACCTTTTAGGACCCCCACTTATTAATTTTCGAAGAAACAATTTCACTTGTGAAAGTATTAAACTACGTGTACTAATTATCCCCCACCACCTGGACCTTATAAGGACCCCTGTTTATTAAATTTTCGAAAAGAAATTCCCACGTTTATTTGGTACCTAAGAGTATTGGCCTGAATGTTAATATTAGTAAAAGTAAAATTATTATTCCAAGTGCTTCAGCTGCAATAAAACTTTCAATTAAAATCAAAGATGAAATTGAAATTGAAATAAAAACCAAATGAAAATGAAAGTTAGTGTCCAGAGATAAATTGGAAATAAATTTATAATTGAAAAGATCTGAGAAAAAGTAGATCTAAAGATTTGAGTGATTCCAAAAGGCCTTTTAGTTTTGTCAAAGTGACTTGGAGACATTTAAAAGAATTTTAAACTATTTAAATCACAAAAATAAAAACACCAAAAATTTGCCCTTGAGGGGATTTGAACTCCAGCCATTCAGGGTAGGAGGAGAGCATTTAACCACTCGGCGATACAGCCGTACTGCTTAGTAAGACAATAATCTCCTAATCCTCCTAATATTCATGGAAGGGAAAAGCAAAACACGTTAAAAAATTATGTCTAATGAACTTAAGAATTATACCAAAAGCAAATTTTAGTTACCAGCCGTCTCCTCGGCCTTTGCAAAACATTTCCAACACCAAAATAACAGAAATAAAAAAATTCGAAAGGAAAAGATTTTCTCCTAAAGGGAGTCAAACTCCCGATTATGCATCACAGCTCACGAGACACGCCGCCTTACCGACTGTGCCACCGTGCCTTATTGCGATTCAGAGATAATCCTCCTACAGAAAACAATCGGGCGATGGTTAAAACAGGCACCAATAACACACTTCAAAAAAGGGTTAGCCCCAGTTACCCCAAAGACTGCAGAAGATAGGAGGAAAAGCAAAGACAATGGATCACCTACCCCACGGGCGGCCGAATTGTGGGAAAATTGCATCCCGGAAGCTCATACAACCCACCCAAACAAATCCGTACAAAACTTTCGCTAATCTGATTCCTATTTTAGTATATACAGATGTGAGACCAACGCCTCATGAGGACCACCACCTCCAATGAACTCCGCAAATAACAACTTTCACCTAAAAGGCACTGTGCATTGATGTAGCTATATTTGCTGTTAATCAAAATCTTGATGTTATCCTTAATGTTAGTCTAGTCTTCATCTTAGTCTTCAACTTAAATGGAATCTTAATCTTAGCTTCTATCTGAATTGGAATCTTAACCTTAATCTTAATGTATCTGAATCTTAATTTCAATCTTAATGTTACTGTTAATCTTAATCTTAATTTAAATCTTAATCTTAGTGTTAGTAAATCATGAAATCGAACTTAATATTTGTCTTAGTCTGCGTTAGTCTTGGTCTAAGTATCAGTCTTTCATTTTTGAACTTAAACTTAAAGTTATTCTTCATTTTGCAAACTGAAGCTCATTTTCAAATCACCTTAATCTGAACCTTTATGTTAATGTTGATGTAAATCTGAAATAACATTGAAAATTACAATTAATGCAAATGTTGTTGTTTATCACCACATGGAATAATGTCAATCTCAAACTTTATCATCATCTTAATTCATCTTCATACTCTTTGATGCCAAATAAGCGCCCCCCATTGACTAATTTTGAGTTTTTCCCCCCAATCCCTGGTCCTTATTAGGACCCCCCATTTCTTAATTTTCAAAAAAAAATTTCGCTTGTTAAAGGTTTAAACTACGTTTATTAGCTTTCCCCCATCCAGGGACCTTATAATGGCCCCCCTGCTTATTAAATCTTCAAAAAAATCCCCCCATCCCCCTGCTTTTTAAATTTTCAAAAAAATCCCCCCGTTTACTTTGTACTAAGAGTATTGACCTTAATTTTAATATTAGTAAAAGTGAAATTTGTCTTTAACTTTGAAAAAATTTTAATATTATTATAAATTCTTCAGCTGCAATAAAATTATTAATTAAAATCAAAGATGAAATTAAAATAAAAACCAAATGAAAATGAAAGTTAGTGTTGAGATAAATTGAAAATAAATTTATAATTGAAAAGATATGAGAAAAAATAGATCTAAAGAATTGAGTTATTCAAAAAAGGCTTCTCGTTTTGTTGAAGTGACTTTAAGACATTGAAAAGGATTGCTAACTATTTAAATCACAAAAACAAAACATCAAAAATCTACGCTTGAGGGGAATTGAACTCCAGTCATGCCGGGTGGGAAGCGAGCATTTAACAACTGGGCTACACAGCCGTATTGCTTAATAGACGATAATGTACTTGTGCTCCTAAGGTTCATGGAAGGGAAAAACAAAACACGATAAAAATCATGTCTAAGGAACTTAAAAATTATACTGAAGGAAAATTTTAGTTAACAGACGTCTCCTCGCCCTTTGGAAAACGTTTCCAACACGAAAATAACAGAAAGAAAAAAATTCGAAAGGAAAAGATTTTCTCCTGAGGGGAGTCGAACTCCCGACTCTGCATCGCAGCTCACAAGACAGGCCATCTTACTGACCATGCCATGATGCCTTGATGTGGTTTAGTGACAATCCTCCAACAAAAAACAATTGGGCAATGGATAAAACAGGCACCAATGACGCACTTCAAAGAAGGGTTAGCCCCAGTTACCCCAGAAGCGAAGACAGTTCACCAAAAAACGAAAGGATGATGACACGACTACCCCACGGTGGCAGAGAAGCGAAAAAGAGGGAAAGTTGTGCCACTGGCCACTTCGGTACAACTGCCAAGACAAAATTGGTTGCCATGGTACTTACCATTTTAGTATATAGAGACTAGCCCATGCCCGTCTCTAACCATCCCCTTGTAGAACCTATGCCTCAAGGACCTCTGCCTCAAAGACGTCTGCCTCAAGGACCTCTGGGTTAAGAACCTCTGCCTCAAGGAACTCTGTTTCTTGACTTAGCTTCTAGTTTCTAATCTTGAGTAATTTTCCTTGGTCCTAGGTCAGGGTCCCTTTTCCTAGTGCCTTTTCCTTGTCCTTAGTCCACAATGATGTTCCTAAGTTTCAAATTAGCTAGTGTACAGCAGTTCAGTTTGTCTATGGTATGTTCCTTAAATAGTCCTGAAATAATTGATGGTCTCCCATCCCATTCCTTAGTCCTGTTCCACAGTCTTGATATTGTTCAGATTTTCTATCCAATTCCTTGGTCCTGTTCCTCAGACTTGTCATTGTTCATGTTCCTCAGTCCTGAGATTATTCATGGGGTTCCATCCAATTTCTTTGTCTTGTTTCCTATTCCTGAAATTATCGATAGTCTTCAGTCTCGTTCCTTTAGCCTGTTCCTTAGTCCTGAAATTATTCAGGGTCTTCAGTCCCGTTCATTTATCCTGTTCCTTAGTCCTGAAATTTTTCAGGGTCTTCAGTTCCATTCGTTTATCCTGTTTGTTAGTCCTGAAATTATTCAGGGTCTTCACTCCAGTTCCTTAGTCTAGTTCGTAAACTTTGTAATTTTTCACATTCCTTAGGCCTGAAATTTTTTATGGTCTTCAGTCCCGTTCCTTGGTCCTGTTCGTCAGTCTTATTATTGCTCATATTCCTTAGTCCTGAAATTGTTCATGGTCTTCAGTCCCTTTCCTTTGTCCTGTTCCCCAGTCATGTTATTGTTCATGTTCCTTAAATTGTTCATGGTCTTCAGTCCCTTTCCTTGGTCCTTTAGTCCTGTTACTCCGTCCTGAATTTACTCATGGTCTTGAGTCCCATTTCTTAGTCCTTTTCCTCGGTCATAAAATTACTCACTGTCTTCAGCCCCATTCCTTAGTCCTGTTCCTTAATCCTGACGTTACCCGCGGTCTTTAGTCCCATTCCTTAGTTCTGTTCCTCAGTCCTGAAATTACTCATGGTCTTCAGTCTTGTTCTTTATTCTTGTTTCTGAGTCCCGAATTTACTCATGGTCTTAGGTCCCATTCTTAAGGCCTTTTCCTCAGTCCTGAAATTACTCATAGTCTTCAGTCCGATTCCCTAGTCCTGTTCCTCAGTCCTGAAATTACTCATGGTATTCGGTCCCATTCTTAAGTCCTGTTCGTCAGTCCTGAAATTACTCATGGTCTCCAGTTCCATTCCTTTATCCTGTTTCTTAGTCCTGAAACTATTCAGGGTCTTCAGTCACTTTCCTTAGTTCTGTTCCTCAGTCCTGAAATTACTCATGGTCTTTGGTCCCATTTTTAAGTCCTGTTCGTCAGTCTTGAAATTACTCATGGTCTTCAGTCCCATTCCTTTGTCCTGTTCCTCAGTCCTGAAATTACTCATGTTCTTCAGTCCCATTTCTTAGTCCTGTTCCTCAGTCCTGAAAATTACTCGGTCTGTCCCATTCCTGAGCCCTGTTCCTCAGTCCAAAAATTATTCACGGTATTGAGCCCCCTTCCTTAGTTCTGTTCCTCAGTGTGTTTGTAAGACTCTTGATTAGCCCATTTTTTTCATTCCGTGGAGAGTTTTAGCTTTCTAGACCTCCTTGTTTCCTTCCCTCTGACATGATCCTTGATAAAAAGCGTAGCAATAAAAAAGATTGAACACATTCTCCATCTTATCATGGAGATCCGCTCACGTGTAAGGAACTTGGGTTTACTGCAGGATACTGTTCGTCTTTTGGCAGTTTATCTTTCTCAGTCCTGTTTCATACTGCATAGTCAGATACTGCAATCCAGCCAGCTTAGAATTCAGGATGGCATTTGGCTTTGCTGGCTTTCAAATGCACTCTCCGCAAAAGTTTTCAAAAGGGTTTTTGTTTTGCTTTGAATGAAACGCAATTCTGAATAAGCTTTTGAAATCAGGTAATGGCATTTTGTTTCAATTGAAAGAGGTAAAAGCATTAACACAATGCGATTCAAGCTGGTTGAATGAATTTTCTTGTAAACATCAACGTTAAAACCTTTTTAGATCTAGAAAAGTTGTTATTTCCCAGATAATAATCCAGGTATACATGAAATTTAGTAGATATATTCAGTCAGCTTCGTTACTTGTAGTCATTGTTATGAAGTAATAAGAATTTAACATACAGTAAGCAAGCAATCTACGTCCAGGGTATAGACAAAAGATTCTAATGGGGCAAGACGATACCTTGTGACAAAGGAGAGGGCTTTTCCCCATTTACCCAAGAAACGGTAGCAGTTACGAAATATCTGGCTAGCGATGGCTCAACTTCAGAATAAGTTGCAGAGAAGGGTGCAGCTTTGAGAAGCGTCACATAAAGAGATGCTCTGACAAAATTGTTGCCTTGACTACTACAGAGTTAGTATATAAGACTAGCCCTTGCCCGTGTTAGACCACCGCCTCATGAGGACCTCCGCCTCCAATGAACTCCACCAATAACAACTTCCACCTAAAAGGCACTGTGCATTGAGGTGACCATATTTGCTGTTAATCTAAATCTTGATCTTTATGTTAATGTTAGTCTATCTTAATCTTAGTCTTCAACTGAAATGGAATCTTAATCTTAATTTCTACCTGAATTGGAATCTTAACCTTAATCTTAATCTAAATGTTAATCTTAATCAGAATCTGAATCGTAATTTTGATGTTAATGTTATTGTTAATCTTAATGTTAATGTTAATCTTAATGTTAGTCTCCATAAATCTTGAACCCCATTTTAATATTAGTCTTAGTCAGTATTAGTCTTGGGCTAACTGGCAGTCTTTCATGAAGTTAACGTTGAAATTATTCATAAAGTTTAAACTGAAGCCCATTTTCAAATCAGTGTTGATGTCAACTTTACGTTAATCTTGATGTAAATCTGAAATAACTTTGAAACTTAGAATTAATGTTAATGTTGTTGTTTATTATCACATGCAATAATGTCAATCTCAAACTCTATAATCATCTTAATTCATCTTCATACTCTAAGATGCCAAATAAATGTTCTCCCAAATTTAGTAATATTTAGCTTTCTCCACCCAACCCCTAGACCTTAAAAGGACCCACATTTATTAATTTTTAAATAAACAATATCAGTGGTGAAAGGATTAAACTACGTTTTAAATTTTCCCCGACCCCTAGACTTTTTAAGAACTCCCTGTTTATTAAATTTTCGAAAAACATTTATGACCCCCTGATTATTTGGACCCCCATTTATTTGTTCGAAAAAAATTTATAACCCCCCATTTATTTGGACCCCATTTATTTGGTATAAGAGTATTGGCCTTAATGTTGATGTAAGTAAAATGAAATTAATCTTTTATGTAAAATAAAGATTATAATATTATTCTAAATTCTTCAGCTGCAATAAAACTTTCAAGTCGTGCCACTGGCCACTTCAGCGCAACTACTAAGACAAAATCGGTTTCCATGGACATTACAATTTTAATATAGAGAGACTAGCCCTTGCCCGTCTAAGAGCACCGCCTTGTAAGACCTCTGCCTCAAGAACCTCTGCCTCAAAGACCTCTGCCTCAAGGACCTCTGCCTCAAAGACTTCTGCCTCAAGGACCTCTGCCTCAAGGACCTCCGCCTCAATGACATCTGCCTCTCCACTTAGGTCCTAGCTTCTAATCTTTAGCATTTGTCCTTGATCCTAGTCCAGGGTCCCTTTTCCTAGAGCAAATCCCAGTTCTGTTCGTCTGTTTTAGTGCAAGGTCCTTAGTCCACAATGATGTTCCTAAATTTCAAATTAGTCAGTGTACAGCAGATTTCTTTCTTTATAGTCTGTTCCTTAGTCCTGACATAATCAATCGTCTCCAGTCCTACTCCTTGGTACTATTCCTCAGTCTTGTTATTGTTCAGATCTTTGATCCAGTTCCTTGGTTTTGTTCCTTAGTCTTGGTATTGCTCATGTTTCTTAATCCCAAAATGATTCATTGTCTTCAGTCCCATTCCTTTATCCTGTTCCTTAGTCCTGAAATTGTTCATGGTCTTCAGTGCTGTTGCTTTATCCTGTTCCTTAGTTCTGAAATGGTCTTCAGTTCCATTCCTTGAAATGGTCTTCAGTTCCAGTTATTGTTCCTGTTCTTAGCCCTGAAATTATTCATGGTCTTCAGTCCCATTCCTTGGTCCCGTTTGTCAGTCTTATTATTGCTCATGTTCCTTAGTCCTGAAATTGTTCATGGTCTTCAGTCCCTTTCCTTTATCCTGTTCTTTAGTCCTGAAATGGTCTTCAGTTCCGTTCCTTGGTCTTGTTCCTCAGTCTTCTTATTGTCCATGTTCCTAAGTCTTGAAATTATTCATGGTCTTCAGTCCCGTTCCTTGGTCCTGTTTGTCAGTCTTATTATTGCTCATGTTCCTTAGTCATGAAATTGTTCATGGTCTTCACTACCGTTCCATGGTCCTGTTCCCCAGTCATGTTATTGTTCAAATTCCTTAGTCCGGAAATTATTCGTGGTCTTCAGTCCTGTACTATGGTCCTGTTCCTCAGTCTTGTTATTTTTCAATCTCTGCAGTTCTGTTCCTCATCGTTTTCCTTAGCAAAGTGCGTTGGTCAAGTTTTTATGTTGAGAAGAAAATTTTACCTTTCCAGCTGTCCTTGGCTTGTTTCCTTCGCCTTGATAGGATCCCCCAAATCTTGATAGAAATCGTAGCAATATAATAGATTGAACGCATTTTTCCGGGGATGTCGGGTTTACTGCAGGAGAAATCGTGGAGAGCTCGGGTTTACTGCAGGATCCTGCTTCTTGGTGTTGTTGTAGTTTATCTTACTCAGTCCTGTATAGTCAGGTTTTGCTATCAAGGCAGCTTAAACTTCGTGAACACATTTGGAAAGGGTTTTGTTGGCTTTCAAATGCACCCTTTTAAAAGGGTTTTTGTTTGTTTTCTTTGAATGAAATGCACTTCTGAATAAGCTTTTGAAGTCAGGTAATTGTTATTTGCCAGTAAACAATCCAGGTATATATTAAATTTCATCCGTTGTTTCTGTGTTTGATGGGACTTCGTTAGCAATAAAATGCATTTTTTCATTGTTCAATAAACTTTTGAAATGCGGAAATTGCATTTCAATTAAAGCGAAGAAAACCTCTACACACAGGGATAAATGCCATTTTACCAAATGTACACGAAAACATCGACTATGAAACCTGAAATACTTGGAGACAATGTGTTTATTTTTTTGAGCACTAAAGACTAAAGACGTGCATGAAAACAAAATGTCATTTGCCTCAGACACGGAAGTCATGGCGAGGGTCACAGTCACGCACAACAGGCGAACTTTCCTTGCACAATGCTTCTTTCAACAGCATGAAGAAAATATCCGTGAAAGTAAAACAAAGAAATTATTTTCGTTTGGGTGCACAGAAAAGTAAAACCCCTCATTCTGGATCCAAAGCTGGCAAATTGATTTCACTTTTTAATCATTTTGTAAGAAGACCTTGTAAGGAAATGAAAACATAAAAAATTGGAATAAATTATGATGCGAGTTTAGCTTGACAGGCAAGTGAAATGTGTTCATGCCGGGCGATTGTGTGAATTTGCAGCAGTGACGTAGATCAAAGAAGAAGGGTTAACCCCATTACCCCAGCTTGTGGAGCAGATACAAAAAGGCGAAGTAGTTTTGGCTCGCCTACCCAAAAGGTGGCAGCACCGTGCGAAAACCGCATCTCCAAAGGTTTCACCGCCTCGCCAAACTCACACGTACAAAATTGGTCGCCTGGCAACCACCATCTTAACATAGAGAGACTAGCCCTTTCCCCTGTAAGACCACCGCCTCATGAGGACCACCGCCTCCGGTGAACTCTGCCAATAACAACTTCCACCTAAAAGGCACTGTGCATTGAGGTGGCTATATTTGCTGTTAATGTAAATCTGGATCTTAATCTTAATGCTAGTGTAGTCTTTATCTTAGGCTACCTGAATTGGAATCTTAACCTTAATTTTAATCTAAATGTTAATGTAAATCAGAATCGGAATCTGAATTTTAATCTTAATCTTACTCTTAACCTTAACCTTAATCTTAATCTTGGTGTTAGTAAATCTTGAACTCCATGTTAATATAAGTCTTAGTTTGTGTTAGTCTTAGTCTAAGTAACAGTCTTTCATTTTTGAACTTAAACATAAAGTTATTCTTAATTTGTAAACTGAAGCTCATTTTCAAATCAGTCTTAATCTGAACCTTTATGTTGATGTTGATGTAAATCTGAGATAACATTGAAACCTACAGTTAATGTTAATGTTTATTATCGTTATCAACTTTATCATCATCTTAATTCATCTTTGTTCTCTTACATGCCAAATAGATGTCCCCAGGTTAATTAATTTTGAGCTTTTCCCCCACCCCCAGATCTTATTAGGATCCCCCATTTATTAATTTTTCAAGAAACAATTTCACTTGTGAAAGGATTAAACTGCGTTTATTAATTTTGCGCCACCCCCAGACCTTATAAGGACCTCCTGTTTATTAAATTTTCGAAATAAATTTCCTAACCCCCAGTTATTTGGACCCCCCCCCCATTTATTTGGTACCTAAGATTATTGGCCTTAATGTTAATATTAGTAAAAGTGAAATTAAGCTTTAATTTGAAATAATTTGTAATATAATTCTAAATTCTTCAGCTGCAATAAAACTTTGAATTAAAATCAAAGATGAAATTAAAATGGAAATAAAAACCAAATCAAAATGAAAGTTAGTGTCAAGAGAGATAAATTGAAAATAAATTTATAATTGAAATTATATGAGAGAAAATAGATCTAAAGATCTGCATAACTTCAAAAAGCCCTTCTAGTTTTGGCGAAGTGACTTTAAGACATTGCTCAAACAAATTTCACAAGTGTGACAACCAAGGAAACGGAAGCCTTCCTCGATCTACCTACGATTTTCGGCACCAGTGCTTTTTGGTACACGAAACTTTTTCCTGCTAAGTCTACAGTTTTCAAAATTCGGAGAGCCTGCCAAAAAACAGAAGGTTACCAAAAAATACGCCCTTTGTCTTTGTTCAACCGGATAGATAATGGTTGTAAAATTCGACCCAGTTCAGTTCAGTCTCTCCTGGAAGTCTGAAGGGATATTTCGAAAAATGTGGCAACCCGCACTCAAGGTTTCCAATTGTGAAAAGATCCTGATTTCATTGGTTTTTTTTCTTTTGGTAATGAAAATACATGCTTTGTTTAAAATGTCAGATTTTGCAAACTTTGTCAATTTTAGCCATGGGTGGCAGGCAGTCAGTTTTTGACACTGGTAACAAATTGTTGATAGCCACTGGCACTATACTTTAGGGCTTCATTTCGATTCCAATATTACTCCAAAACGAATGTACACATTCTTTCACACTGCAGCCCCATTATTAGTCTCAATATGATTACCCTAATAAAACGACGTTCTCATTGCATGGCATTCAATAATCTATTGGTACAAAGTTGGTGATGAAGGGGTTAAAACCTAATAATAGCTAATCCAACAAAAGAGCAAGTGACAAGGTAAGCTAATGCACTCAAGTTGCTTAACTGAACCATTGAACTGAACATGCACAACGACTTGTGACTGAAACTTGTGAAAGACAGTAATGAAGTCAAATGCAGAGCATGCAACAAGCAAAGATTAAAAACTTAACACTAGAGCTCCAATGCCCTTCACTTGGCCGAAAATGATTTTTTTTTTAATAATTTAACTGAGGTATTTTTCTGAGTACAGACAGTCTCTGATAATGAATTGATAATGAATGTGAATCTGAATCTGAATTATAATTGTAATCTTAAGCTTAATCTTAATCTTAATATTAATCTTAGTTAATCTTAAACTCTATCCTAATATTAGTCTTAGTCTGTCTTAGTCTTGGTCTAAGTATCAGCCTTTCATTTTTGAACTTGAACTTAAATTTAATCTTAATTTGCAGACTGAAGCTCATTTTCAAATCTGAACCTTTATGTTAATCTTGATGTAAATCTGAAACAACATTGAAACTTAAAATTAATGTTAATGTTGTTCTTAATCGTCACATGCAATAATGCCAATATCAAACTTTATAATCATCTTAATTCATCTTAATATTACCCTTAATGTTAATATTAGTAAAAGTGAAAATTAATCTTTAATCCAAAATGAAAGTTAATATTATTCTTAATCTTCAGCTGTGTAAACAGAAATCTTAGTTGAACATAATGTTAAGAGTGCAGTAAAACTTTAAATTAAAATAAAAGATGAAATTGACATTGAAATGAAAAACCAAATGGAAATGAAAGTTTAGTGTCGAGAGATAAATTGAAAATAAATTTATAATTGAAAAGATCTGAGAAAAAAAGCCTGCCTGCAGACTCAACTGGTTTTACCTCCGACGAGTTGAGTTGAATCATGAAGTTGAGAGACTAGGTATAAAACAACATTGCAATGGAATGAAAGCTATTAAGATAATAAAAATGTTCGTAGATATTGAAATAAAGATTTTGTGTATGTAAACCGGATCGCAGGACAGATCTCATTGCCTAGGCCATCCAAAAATCCACCTCACGTCCCCGACTCCTACCTACTGTATGTCATCTTTTAGTTTTTCCTGGTTAACTGAACGGAATGCATGTTAACTGCTTGCTTTTCTCTTACAAGTCACACAGAATTTCTTCTGATATCAATAAATATCTTTGATCTTCATTCTTCAATAAGGCCTATCCCAATCCTCTGTTTCCGTTGCGCCATTTTGAATCATAAAACTATCACAGGAGCATATTCAAACAACAATAAAAATCGCTGTCAGCCAATCAGATTTCTTCAACCGATTTTCATGGGTTGGAGCAAGCAATTGCTCGCTGTTTAGCAGACTCGGAGAACGAACATTCAAATTTAAATTCAACTTGACTTGTCGGAGGTAAAACCAGTTGAGTCTGCAGGCAGGCTAAGAAAAAGAGATCTAAAGATTTGAATCATTCCAAAAGCCTTCTAGTTTTGTCAAAGTGACTCTAAGACATTAAAAAGACTTATAAACTATTTAAATCACAAAAACAAAAACACCAAAATGTTTGCCCTCAAGGGGATTAGAACTCCAGCCATTCAGGGTAGGAGGAAAGCATTTAACCACTCGGCGATACAGCCGTACTGCTTAGTAAGACGATAATATCCTAATGGTCCTAATATTCATGGCAGGGAAAACCAAAAAATGTTAAAAAAATAATGTCTTACAACCTCAAAAATTATACCAAAAGTAAATCTTAGTCACCAGACGTCTCCTTGGCTTTTTGAAAACATTTCCAATAAGAAAATTACAGAAATAAAAAAATTCGAGAAGAAAGGATTATGTCCTGCGTTGAGTCGGACTCCTGACTACGCATTACGCCTCACCAGACACGCCACCCTAGCAACCGACCTACGATGCCTTGTTGTGATTCAGTGATAATTCTCCTACAGAAAACAATCGGTCGACTGTTCAAACAGGCACCAATGACACACATCAAAGAAGGTTAGCCCAGTTACCCCAGAAGCAACGGCAGTTCCCAAAAAACGAAAGGGTGATGACACGCCTACCCCATGGTCAGCTGACCAGTGAAAAAGTCGGAAAAGCGTACCACTTACGACTTTGGAGGAGCGACTCACACAAAATCGGTTGCCATAGCACTTACCGTTTTAGTTTATACGGACTTACCATTTTAGTAATTACAGACGTACAATAATAAAACTTAGGATTCAAGCAAAAAAAATGATTTGAGTACAAGAATTGCAAGAATTAAACAAAAATGACAAGAAAGAATGACGAATCCAGTACCCTAATGCATATATTGTGACACCCTAAAAAATTATTTCAACATATAATGTGAAAGGAAACCACATCATTTAATTGATCTAAAATTGATACTAACATGTAAGTCTTATTTTAATTAATCATGTAGTTTCTCTTGCTAAACCAGCTATGCCGTAATAATTCTTTGGATTATCACAATATATAGCTAAATTACTGGATTTTTCGTTCTCTCTTGTCTCTGCTGGTTATTCATATTACTCATCGCAATTCTTGAGCTGATATTTATGATGAAGCTACGATTTCCTGCAAACATTCCAATTTCTACTATAATTAAACTGATCTGAATTTTCCAGACAGGTTTTGGATAATCCTTTATCCATCTTCAAGTATAGTGAATAATTAAAGCTATGTCCCAACTATGTATACTTAGCAATTTGGCAAGACACAACTCAATTACTTGTTTTGCAAATATGTGTGATTTAGCATCCAGCATCTACAACTGCCCAGGCTATCTAATCGGCAAACACTTTTTCTGGCTAAAGAAACCATAGAATTTACAAGAAATGTAATGTCTACTTACTATTTTCTATCGTTGGATCATACGAGTCAACAAACTGCCCTTCTACAAACTGTATAGAGAGGGAAGATTTTCCTGCAAAATTTAGAATAAACATGGTGAGATAAAAAAGAGGAAACGATAAGGCACAACTTTTGAAATTACTGAAAATATTGAAATATTTTAGGTAGAAATTAGAAACATGACCAAAACATGGAGGCAATTACTGCATTACAGAGGGCAGTAGTAATGTAAAAATTCAATACCAGAAGGTTCTTAAATAATATTCATTTTCAATAATCAGAAAAATATAGATAGTCTTGTGTTATCGTTTAGCGCTCGGATAGCGCTCCTGCTCCTCTCGTCATACAATTCTCAGCTTAAAGAAGGAAAAATAACAATAAGGTGTTTTAATTGCCATAAACTGTTTCAACTTTTATAAATTACAAAACAAACACCTGGAACATTGAGTGTCTTTGGCACACATTGAACATGAGGAGTTCCTAATCAAGCAGTGGTAATAAAGTCATTTCTTCCTTGAACAATAATGATAGCAAAAGGGCTGGCACAGTTCGAATTAATTTGAAACTCAAAATCTCTTTGCAATCACCTCTTTAAAGGCTAACCTCAGCTCACGCTTGTCCCACAGCGTTAGTTGAAGCTCGATTTAGAAATTAAAAGATGCGTCCATTTTGTGCGGTCTGCGATGTTCTGTAGATGTGTGGGCTCTTGCCATCCCCTGGTTTTACCCCCGTCTGAAATTTTTTAATTTTGTAATTTGACAAACGCAGGAGTGGCGTGCTGTGATGAGAAAGGGGAGATAAAAGTGGATACGCAGTCGTTGTTAGTTTGTAATGCCTAAGATTTGTTGTTTTTTTTAATTTGCGATATAGCTAATGGACCGATGTGTTCTTTCTGTGTAAAATTGTTTCTGCCGGAAAACGCCACAAATTTGATGACCACAGACGTGACAGGCGTTTGGCATTTTGGCTACAGTTTTCAAGATTGCACGGGAAGACAGAAATGTGAGTAAACTTTATTTATTTATTGTAATCGTGAAATCTTTCGCTGTTTCTTGGATCGAGGCACATCGAAGAATTGAAGAAAGATGAAAATGCTGAATAGGCTATCTTTAAAACAGGGAGTGGGGAACGGGGAGCGGGGAGTGGGGATTGAGAAGCGGGAAGCGGGAAGTGCGAAGTGTGGAATGATACTTTATTCCTTGCATAACAAAACACAGTCAAGCATGCACAAGTCACTCCAAATAAAGAAAGAAGTCTACAGAATTGACATGCCAACAATATATAGACATAAATAGATAAAAATTAATCTTTGCGTTGTAAACTGAAATCGAAAGTTGAACATAGTAATGTTAAGTTTGAAATAAAAACTTCAAATTACAATCAAAGATTAAGACCCCATTTACACGGGATCGGACCCAAAAGTATTCGGATATTTTTGGATTCGATCCCAGGTGTTTACACTGAATCAGATCCAAAATTGTCCGCGTTTACACGGGAACAGTTCTTGACTTGGGATCCTTGAGAACTTAGATACGAGCGCATGCCTATGTTTCGAACGAGCATTCCCTTGGCGCCAAAATTATTTATTCTACTTGCTGTGGTCAGGCCAGTGAGTCGATTTTACGAAACTGAGTTCCATTTTGCTCAAATTATTCACATTTAACACAAGATTATCTTACAAAAATGACTGAAAAGAAGAAAAGTCTGTTAAATTATTTATCACAAAGATTGTAGAAACTATTTCGTAGAAACTGTAGAAACGTTTGTAGAAACTGTTCAAATTCAGGACCAATTCCATTTCATTTCATTTCATTTTTAATTATTAATGCACGGTAGCCCCGTCAATCCATCAGGACTGCTTTTCAGGGGACCGTGCAACATGCTAATTACAATTTATCATCTTAAGAAATACGTGCTATTAACAACAATAAAACGTTAATTTTAAATACCAAGTTTACTTTTTAGGGTTTTCTTAAAAGTGGCAAGGGATGCTTTACTTGAATGTCAAGGTTATTCCATAGCTTAGATCCCCTAAAAGATACAGCTTTTTGCCCATTAAAGGTTTTACGTAAGGGCAGCGAAAGATCCGTTATCGTGTTTCTTAGATTTCACCTACTTAGAGTTGAATTTTCGACAAACAAATTGGAGAAGTATTCAGGTGCAAGACCATTAAGCGACTTGTACATGATTGTTGCAGTTTCACTTTTAATAATATCAGTAACAGGAAGCCATTTTAATTTGCGAATTATCGGCATTGCTGGACCAAGAACTTATCGTACTTATTGTTATTTGTGAAGTATTCGAAATTCGCAATGGTGACAATTTCTTACTGTGCTTCTCTTTGATGAAATATCGGCAAACCGGAAAAGTGGGACCCGGGACCATCAGGTGGGACCATGGGACCTGGGACCTGAGACGATTACAGGTGGGACCATTAAGGTGGGACCATTAAGGTGGGACCATGGGACCCGGGACCCGGGACCATTAAAGGTGGGACCATTAGGGTGGGACCGTAAAGGTGGGACCATGGGACCCGGGACCATCAGGTGGGACCATGGGACCCGGGACCCGAGACGATTACAGGTGGGACCATTAAGGTGGGACCATTAAGGTGGGACCATGGGACCCGGGACCCGGGACCCGGGACCATTAAAGGTGGGACCATTAGGGTGGGACCGTAAAGGTGGCACCATGGGACCCGGGACCATCAGGTGGGACCATGGGACCCGGGACCCGAGACGATTACAGGTGGGACCATTAAGGTGGGACCATTAAGGTGGGACCATGGGACCCGGGACCCGGGACCATTAAAGGTGGGACCATTAGGGTGGGACCGTAAAGGTGGGACCATGGGACCCGGGACCATCAGGTGGGACCATGGGACCCGGGACCTGAGACGATTACAGGTGGGACCATTAAGGTGGGACCATTAAGGTGGGACCATGGGACCCGGGACCCGGGACCATTAAAGGTGGGACCATTAGGGTGGGACCGTAAAGGTGGGACCATGGGACCCGGGACCCGGGACCATTAAAGGTGGGACCATTAGGGTGGGACCGTAAAGGTGGGACCATGGGACCTGGGACCTGGGACCATTTAGGTGGAACCATTAAGGTGGGAACATTAAAGTGGGATCATGGAACCCAGGATTATTAATATGGGACCTGGGACCATTTGATGGTTTTTTTGTTGGTTTGCCTTAATTGCTTTAAGCACCAACATTAATGAAGGCTCCTTTTACTGCAGAAATAGCTAAGATTTTTTCCGGTATCTCCTTGGATCATTGTACAATCAATAACAACAAGCAGAGACCAATTAAACCGATTTTTTACGATAACTAACAAAACATTCGATAAACACATATTTATTAAACAAAACAAGGAAGTCCTTGAACCCAACAGCAAACATTATAAAACTGATATAATTATTTGTAAATAAAGGTAATAATAATTTTCGCAAGGTTGGTGGCAGGAACATCTACTCAGATCAACCGAACAACGGGTTAGGCCTGTTTACATCCTCCGATTGAAAACAAGACGCAAGGATTATTCATTATTCAAACGAAATTCAAAGTGAAAAGAATAAAGATGCACTTTTTATTTTCTACCTGGGTTACAAAGCGAAAATCCCCTCCGTTATAATTGCTTGCAAAGGCATGCTTCATCATACAAATGATTTCTACCAAAAATTTCTTCATCATTGATTCCCTTTGTTTGCCTTGATTTTCTGCAATTATAGTTGCCGAGGCGATGCGTACGCTATATCTAGACATATTTATAGACGCCAGTTATTGAGATAGTCAAATGAAAAAGAAAAGTTATTACCCTAAATTTTGCAAGAAAGCTCGAGAAAGGTCACTCAAAGGTCACATGCTTAGCATTGATTTCCGTTTTGTGGTTTCGTTACTTTCATGGCATAGCACATGGTTGTTCGGTCGATCAAGATTTTCCTGCCACCAACCTTGCGAAAATTATTATTACCTTTATTTACAAATAATTATATCAGTTTTATAGTGTTTGCTGTTGGGTTCAAGGACTTCCTTGTTTTGTTTAATAAATATGTGTTTATCGAATGTTTTGTTAGTTATCATAAAAAATCGGTTTAATTGGTCTCTGCTTGTTGTTATTGATTGTACAATGATCCAAGGAGATACCGGAAAAAATCTTAGCTATTTCTGCAGTAAAAGGAGCCTTCATTAATGTTGGTTCTTAAAGCAATTAAGGCAAACCAACAAAAAAACCATCAAATGGTCCCAGGTCCCATATTAATAATCCTGGGTTCCATGATCCCACTTTAATGTTCCCACCTTAATGGTTCCACCTAAATGGTCCCAGGTCCCAGGTCCCATGGTCCCACCTTTATGGTCCCTCCTTAATGGTCCTACTTTTAATGGTCCCGGGTCCCATGGTCCCACCTTTACGGTCCCACCTTAATGGTCCCACCTTTAATGGTCCCGGGTCCCGGGTCCCATGGTCCCACCTTTACGGTCCCACCCTAATGGTCCCACCTTTAATGGTCCCGGGTCCCGGGTCCCATGGTCCCACCTTAATGGTCCCACCTTAATGGTCCCACCTGTAATCGTCTCGGGTCCCAGGTCCCATGGTCCCACCTGATGGTCCCGGGTCCCACTTTTCCGGTTTGCCTGAAATATCAACTTGAAAAACGTTTAATGGAAACCAAACAATAAAAAATTGTCAGTAACAAGTGAAGTTCAGACGAAATTAGCAGGGTTTATTGTGCCCCTTGGAAAGGATAAATTGTGCGAACTTTGTGTTCATTTTAAAATTCCAGAGGCCGATTTGGAAAATAAAACGCGGCTAGGGTTGACAAGGATTCTAATTTCAAAATTAGAAAAATTAGTCTCTGAGGGAAACCATGTGACCTGTCCACCATCGCTGAACTTTCACTAGAGTCCGGGGAGGTTAGTCGTCTATGGCATCCTCTAAACCTCCCCGGACTCTAGCGAAAGTTCCGCGATGGTAGACAGGTCACATGGTTCCCGTGAAGGTGATGAATTCTTAGAAGGAAGAAAGTTGTCTTGCCAAGGCTAATCTGGTACTTTGGTAAAACTGGCTGCCTATTCTATTTCTGTCCTGCTCCTCAGTATTTAAATTGTTCATGGTCACTTGTCCCATTAATGGGCATTGTCCAGGGGCCTGTTTCCTGGTCTCAGTCACGGTACTGCTCTTTGGGCTAAGTCCAAGGTCCTTAATTTATGATGACTTTCCTCATTCCTGTTGTTCATGTTCTGCAGTCCTGTTTATATGCATCGTCCAGGGTCCTGTTCCACAGGAAATCCTGTTGTGTGGTCTTAGTCCAACGTCCTGAGTCCATGATAAATTTCATTAGTCCTGGAATAGTATTCGTGGTTGTGGTCAGTTTTGTGTTGTTGCTCAATCTCTATATTGTTCACGTTCTGTAGTTGTGAAGGGGGGGGTACTGGGAAAGAAACTGGGAGTGAACACCAGTTGAGTCTGCAACGCAGGCTAACTTGGCGTAGAAACCTTGAAAAGAAAAAAATATAAACTTTTCTATTTTCAAAAACCTTTGAAATCAGGTAATGCATTTCAATTGAATGAGAGAGAACTATTTGCAAAAATATGAAACTGTTGTCAACTAACCCCCAGGCTCAGAAACAGCAATTTTAATAAAATGATAAAAATTTGATTCCATGCCAGGGGGTCAACGGAGGGAACCGTTTCTTGTGGCCTAGTGGTGTTATTTTATAGTGGTCAATTCTGAATCCGTCTAGTTTTGTTTAGAGAGACCATTCTTACTTTAACTTTTAAGAAAACGATTCCTTTTTCCAGAAGGTTTGCTAGATTACTTTAATCCTAAAGATTTTTTGTTATTTTTCAAGAACGAATCACGGAAGAGTGATCTACAAATATTTTGACTCTTATTTCTAAACTTTTATACTTAATAGCTTGGCTGGCAAAATTAAACTGGTCCAAAAATACAGGGCTATAAAAGGTTTGGATGACATCACAGCCATCTTAGATGTGGCATAACGAATCTCCCTGCCTTGATGCTGCTTTTAGTCTGTTATGAATGAATTATAATGTGTGCGGAAAACAAACAATATCTTGTTTACTTCTCCTGTTCATCTCATTTGTTCATTGGTTTCTCTGTTTATCATAGTGTTAAGTATATTAAGTATATTAAGTATATTAAGTATATTAAGTATATTATATTAAGTATATAAAGCATGTTATGTATATGGACGGCCCTTTTCTCCTTCGTCTTATTGTTGCGGCAATGTTACTGTCATCCCGGGGGTTCAGCCGGTACAGCCATATACCCACGCTAATTCTACGCTTTGTTCAATGTGTCACTGGCTTGTTCCGCTTGTTACTGGCCTGTTCCTTGCTTGTTCCGCTTGTTACTGGCCTGTTCCTTGCTTGTTCCGCTTGTTACTGGCCTGTTCCTCACTTGCTCCGCTTGTTACTGGCTTGTTCCGCTCGTTCCGTGTTTTAGTAACGTCGAGCCAGTGACTAACTTTATCTTTCTAAGCAGAAATTTCTCATTCAAAATCTTGGCTATTGATTTTAGGCCACTGACACAATAAACACAGTAAAATAAAATAACTACCCCCTTACTTATTACACGTTTGGTTGTGCAAACCTCTCGTTTAACTCTGAAATCCCCCTGTGCAACCTTCAACTATGTGATCGAAGTGACTAAAATCTCCACAAATCATTGGTTCTCTTTGGTTTTTTAATATTTTCAAATGTCACAGTGTGCCTTCCAGATTTCTGCACCCGTGGTGATTTGCTTATTCCCTTCCATGGGTGCAAAAAGTGTATTACTTTACAGGTCAATGGTGCACAGACTGATCCTATTATATCACGCCATAATTTACAAAGAATTCTGGGCAAATTCTAGTCCATCGAATTCAAAGGAGACAACAAGCGTTTTCGCAAGAAGAATGTTTGTCAGGTCTAATGATTATATGATAATACTGCGATGATAATAACAGGGGCTGTGCTGTTCTCAAATACAAAAGAAGAAGAAAGACACTCAATAAACCGCCAATCAGAATAGAACAATTCACTAAAATTTCAGAAAAAGGCACATTCCTTGAGAAAATCTGACCAGTGCTCAAGCACCCTCCACACCCATCTAGATCCACCTCTCAACACAAGAAACTTTAGAGGTTCTACACCTGGAGGGTTTCCAGCAGGAGGGGGTTCTTCGCTAAATTGTGGGTATGGGTCTGCTGCCGGCATATTCAAGATGGTACGGTTGGCTAGATTAATTTTTAGGAGAAAATGGTATCCTTGGCTAGTCAAATTTCTACAAAAATGATACCCTTTGCTGACAAATACGCTCAAAATTGTTGGCTTTAAGTCGGAAAATTCAAAGGTCAACCTTTTCCTTTTACCAGCTTCTTTTAAAATGTTTACAATGAAATTTCTACTTTCCAAGGCAACAAAAGATGAATTCATGGCCACTCCATTGCCAAATACGATATTGTTGGCTAGACCGAAATCGCAATAAAGTATCCCCTTGGCTAGACTAGAAGTCCAAAAAAGTATACCCTCTAACACGGCACATCCCCAGGTACCTTTACTATGGAAGAGCCCCCCGTGGTTTCCAGGAGGCATGCTCAAAAGGAAAAAATCGAAAAGAAATGGGTAGCTAGAATCCCTCTGTGCTCTAGAAAAACAGCAAACCTAATTCAGATTGAATGTAACTATTTTTTTTGATACAATGGGCCAAGGTTGCAAAGTTTCAATCAACTTATGGGTCTTGCAAAAAGGGTCTGGCCTTGAGTCTACCTGAGGCTTCTTCTCATTTGGTGGTTACTGTAACATCCTTGAAACAGGCATTTTTTCAATTTGTAATATTTAAAGTAAACTGCAAGACCTACATAGAGACTAAGAAGCTTTGGTTTTTTCATGTATAAATTAAGTATACATTAGGCTTCTAATTCGGTCATTACTATAATGCTACTTGAAATAGGCATTTGTTTCTATTTCCAATATTTGAACTAAAACTGCAAGAGCTAAGAAAAGAAAAGTTTTCATGTTTGATTAGATCGTCACTTTTCCTTAATCACTAGGATTTATTTCTATGAAGTCTTAACTTGTGATTTGAACATAAGTTTAAAATCCTCAAGCTCAAGTTTATTATTTTAATCTTTTTCTGTGAGCTTTCCCCTTTGTCTAATTCAATGTAACAGCATTAATGCTAATAACAAATGCGATTCTGTTCTGTGGGTTATATTCTCCATAGTTGTAGTTCTAAAATCCATTTTCAGCCATCCAAATTGTGCCATTTTGCTAGCCACTGCATTTTGCCCACAAACTCAAATTTTTGCTGACAAATTGGCAGTTTATAATGCAAGGTTTCAAGTCTGGTCAAAAAGATACAGCTTATTTGTTTTTAATTTGCACACCGATTACAACTTTTTGCACCAGCCTGCGTACTTACTAAAACGCGGAACCACCCAAAACGACCCAAAACCGGCCAAAACGACCCGAAACAGGCCAAAACCACCCAAAACGACCCATAATTGGATTAAAACGACCCAAAACTATCCAAAAAATTTCATTTTCACTTAATAAGGGGCAGAAAGCCCCTCAAAATCCCCAATTTTCTCCAAAACATCATCCCTCCGTTGAAAATTTGTCTTTCCTCTTGGGGTGAGAAATGTTAACAATGCGCTTTGTAAGCTATTGATTTTCGGAATGGCGGAATAATCTTTTGTGAATCGCTCTCAGGGGCCTATTCAATCACCTGCAGCTTTTCAATTCTATCTTGTATCTTCCATCACAATTTTTTGATAATGCTTTTATGAACAAAAAGGACTTTCTGACTTTTTTATGACAATGAAAGTCCCAGGGCAAAAGAAGAATTTAAAAGAGACAATGATGTTATTTAATAGGATATGTTGAATTTGTGGGGATTTTCAGAGATTTTCTACCCTAAAATCATGGATTTAAAAGTAAGTTATACTACTTTGGATGGTTTTGGGTGGTTTTGACCTGATTATGGGTCGTTTTGGGTTGTTTTGGCTTGTTTTGGGTCGTTTTGGATGGTTCCACATCTTGGTAAGTACGACCAGCCTGTTCACCAACAAGCCACCCCATGCTTGTGCATCACAAGCAGGGGTGGATCAAGGCAGTTGAGACAGATTTTGATAGGTTCAGAAACAATATTATTACTGTAGCTGAGAAAAATCAATGTAGTCTGCAAAGATGCAAAGTGTGCTGAGTCATTTTACTGTACATGTATGTTCTGTTTCAAAAACTATGTGCATCTGACATAAAAATTTCCACCCTGAGTAATGAAATGTCTCCAGTCGTTCAATTAAGCCTTCGGCCTCTGTGAGCTTCAGGGCTGCATGCCGAATCTTTGACAAAGGAGGGCTACAAGGTGCGCATTGAATGACTGGCGCAATTGACCCTTGGCCTTCTGAGAGTGAAGCAAGCAAATCAGAAGCTGCATCTCTGAGGTATAAAAAATTGCGGGAGTGTCTTCCAGATCCAAATGAAAGGAAGCAAGATGCTTTCTTTTCAGAAACAAGCCAATAAATTTGTAGCTGAAAGGATGCAAGCTAATCAAATTGTGAGAGGGGTGCCCAGTACTCTAGGCCTTGTGCCCAGCATATGGTCAAAGGGTCATACTGGCTTTCGATAAGGTTTTATTTTTGTCCATCAAATGATGGGAATTGATGAATCTTCATTTTTCGCAAAGTCATGCAAACAATGTGCAAACTACGGAAGAACTAGAGGCAAAAAGCTTGTGTTCATGTAGGCCTAGACCCGACAAAATTGAAATAATGCAGGCAAGCAAAATAAACCACAGCTCATGGCCTTTTGAGATTTGGCCTATTTAAATTTAAGTGTTTGACATTTGATAATTGGAAAATAAAGGTTCATTAGGTTGCAAATTGTGTGGAGAATGAGTATGCTGGCAAACCATTTCACCTAAACAATTACTGACATACATGTCAATAAAAATAAAATAAAATAAGTTTTTAGTTATGGTTTTAGCTTCTTTCATTGTTAATAAATTATGTTCATAATGTGATCAAAAGAATCATTGTTATACAGAAAGTGGCCGTGGCCTTCAAAATGTGGCTACTAATGGATATAATTAGATAGCTTTCATGGAATTAACAATAAATGGGGACTATTCTGTGGCACAAAATGGCATACCGTAAAAACAAGACCCTAGGATGTGAGACCCCTGAGACCTTTAGGACCATTAACTACTGACATCAAAAGGGACCGTTAACACCAGAGGGTATTCACCTTCTAAGAACAGTGGAAGATAGGAGTTGGTTGTAAGTTCTGGTTTTCTTAGTAGTGGTACTTCTGCTATTTGCCTTGTTTGTTTTGTTGTTTTCTTTTTTTTGGCGTGCATTTTGGCTGTTTGCCTTCAGCTCTTTCAGTCTCAATTCATATTAATTTCCCTTTATTTCAGCAAAGATATTTCTTGTTATTTCTTGTTTGGCTTAAACAATTTGTATGTAGCGACAGAAATAAAATAAGTTCTGAAGAGATTTGTTTTTAATTTCTATTTATTAATGATTGATTGAGCTAGAGCACAACAGCACTTGTCGAAAAGTTGCTTTATCTGAGGGAATTTGAGGTGGTTTGTTGTCTTTTGGTGCACAGCACAGAGAGAAAAAACTCAACAGAAAAGTGAGGGTACGTTCCAGAGAAGCTGCATTTTATTGCCTCCACATGCTCCTGGTCTTGCCAAGACGCGCATAATTTCAGGCACCTCCTTTCTTGTTATTCTTTAAAATCATGCTTCTCAAAAGTTTTTAGCGATCTTTCAATACAAATATCTTGAATCTGCTAATCACATAATTGATATTTAGTGGCTGTCATTGAATAGAAACAATCCAACCGCTGATCGATTTATAATGTTAAGGATCTGCGTTGCATGTTTACGTGGTTTGCGTGGTGATATCCGAATTCTTTGTATAGTATCTCGTGCAATTAAGCTTTATTTGCAAAAACGAAGAAAATCTGGTTTTATTCCGTGTCTTCATGCTGGTATGCTGCTGACGTTGAATCTGAAGCCTGGAGAAGCGACAAGAAAAAAGGACTCGAAGGAACTTTTAGGAATAATTCTCCTCGATTTTTCATCATCGAATCGAAATCATTCTGGTACTCTGTGTGATGTTGAAACTGATTAAATGTGAACTGTTTAAATGAACTGAGCAATTTGTTAAAAACATCATATAAAAAATGCAAATAATGCAAGAGGAAGTCAAAATTGCCGTTCCTAAAAAATGCACGCCTAAATAAATTGAGGTGCGCGTTCTTCCACGCACCCTCTAAAATACTCACGGAGAGGCCTAGCCTAAATAAGGTTGTTTAATTTGAGGGACATTTCACATTTCAAAAAGGTGTACGAGATACTAAAACAACAGGATTTCCAAGAAATTTTAGTGAAAACAATAGCTTTTCGAACAAGGGTGTAAGAGGTTTTCAAGGATTGAATTGCCCCTCAGTTTGATTTGATGTTCACAATGCAAGATAAATATCCAAAACATAAGTAAAATGCATTGTCAAGGTAAATTAGAGATGTGATGCGGCAATACAGAAATGGACAGGATTAATGAAATTTTCACCACAGAACAGAATCGCAGAGCCGAGAATCTTTTTCTAAGCCCTCTACTGATACTTAAAAACTGCATCAACCTGAAAAGAAATGATTTTGTTTGGGCCATAGCTCTAAGACACTAAGCTACTCAAGATTCATTGTATTAATAAAAAGCATTGACTGAGAGACGCAGAGAAGGGCAGCAGCCAAAAAGCAAGGGCCACCACAGCCACCACTAAGAAACCCTGGGCTGACAGCCAACTGTGATCTTCTATTGTT
Organism: Chrysaora quinquecirrha; assembly: GCA_014526335.1. Classification (NCBI taxonomy): domain Eukaryota; kingdom Metazoa; phylum Cnidaria; class Scyphozoa; order Semaeostomeae; family Pelagiidae; genus Chrysaora; species Chrysaora quinquecirrha. Next base: position 2,404,765 of record JACTAT010000044.1, on the reverse strand, counting down.
CACAGAGCCAGGGCAAATACCTCCAATGTTAACGGTCCTTTCTTTTTCATGCCAGTACCTTATGGTCCTAAAGGTCTTAGGGGTCTCACGCAGGGGTGTAGAGCTGAGGGGGCTCAGGGGGGCTCAGCCCCCCTAAATATTTTTTTCAAGCTTTTGGGGGGGGCTACAGCCCCCCTAGTTATTTTGTTTATCTGAGCGAAAGCACCTAGTTTCTTGCTCAATCTCTTAGTGTTATTGTCTTTCTTTCTCCAAAAACATGAATTCCCTTGTGATATCAGAATATTAATTATCCTTAGATATTGTATTTTCCTTGCAACCTTATTACACATTGCTTCAAGGTTCAAGTCATTTCGGATACTATAGTTTTTGATAAAGTAGCTATTTTCTATCCAGCGAGCTCAGGACACGGGATTTTCGGATTAACAACAACATACAATGGCAGCTTAACCATTAAAAAATTAACAATTATATATTTTTCAAGGCAAACATTCTGTTATATTAAACACTTTTAAAAAACGGGTCACTCATTGGCTTGCTACTTGATGCTTCACTCACACTTGTCAGCAGTTCCCGCGACCGTTTTATAAACTGTGACTTCATCTATAGAGAAGTTTAGGTTTTAAAGTGATTTTGTGATTACAATTGCCAGGCATTTTGAAGAAAGAGTGGTTTTTGCAAAGAAAAATAGAAAATTTGCTAAATAATCATTTCTTGGCTGAAAATCCTTGACGGACCGGATAATTGAAGTCCGGATAAACAAGAAGGTGGCTAATCGGATAAATGCTGTAACTTGTGAAAAACGGCCAATCTAAGCTAATCTGGAGATGGTATTTTGAAATATTTTCTGGGGGAGCATGCCCCAGACCCCCCTTGTTCGGTGCAGCTTCGGTGCACTGTGCGCCTTCGAGGCATATCTTCATCATCAGATTTGTGTTAATTATTTACTGAAGTAGAGCCCCCCTAGGGTAGAGGTGGGAGTAATCGTACAGTTAAGCTTTTTGGGCCTATATTTTGCAATCTGTTTTTCAATGTACAAAAATATCTTTATATTATTTTAGACCAACCCTTTTTGTGTCAAAATATAGATTTTCAAGACATAAAACCTTTTCAGTGACTTACAAAATCGTATTTTGTTGGTAGTACTCGATGCGGGAGTTTTCGTATAGCGGCGGGAGTTTCCGTACAGTTTGTTATTTGAAAAAAAGAGTATAAGAACGCTGCAGTTTTATCAGTTTTTCAGTTCATGGTTTGTTCATAAGTCCCAAGATACGAAAAATGCTTCTGGAGTAAATTTCTGAGGGGTTTTATCTTTTTTAGGCAGTGTCAAATAAGACACTGCCTTAGCGGCGTCGAGTTTCGCTCAAAGGCCATTTTTCCGGTCCTTCCGCACTGCTAGTTTCTTTTTGGGCTCTCTTCGTTCTGAAACAACTCTCACAAATCAGCCAGCTTGGCACAAAAAAGAATATAGTTTTGCACTTATCCTGCCGTCCTTTGAATTAAATTTTCTTGAGTGTCCCATTTTTAATAATTTTTTAAAGTCGAAATGTATGATTACTCCTGCTGTACGATTACTCCCACCTCTACCCTAGTTATTTTTCCAGCTCTACACCCAGTGGCGTAATGCACGGTGTGCACCTTTAAACACAAAATTAAGGGCCCCAAAAATATTTGGCCCCGAAAGGGGCCCCCGCGAAATTTTGTAAATAAACTTTTGGATAAGCCTTTCGAAAAGCTTTAAATTGATTAAAACGTACTTGAGGTCAAAGATATCCCAAGAAAGACTCGATAATCTCACTCGCAATGCTGTCTACAGAAAACGTGGAAGCCAAACCAATTGATAAGTCTGAACTTATCAAATGATTCGCAAATGTCAATGCTCGAAGACATAAAAGAATTGGCTTGTAGGACTGGAATTAGATCTCTTTTCGTAAAATATTCGAATAACTTTGTATTCATGACGTTTTTTTAAATATTTGTAGACAAGCTATCGCAGAACTTATTTGAAAAAATAGGGGCTCGGGCCCCAAACTACTATTTTGTTTAAAGGCCCCACACTGCTCCGTTACGCCACTGTCTACACCGCTGGTCTCACGTCCTAGGGTCTCGTTTTTACGGTACCCAAGAATATTTATTCAACTTACCGACAGACCTGAAACCCATTATCGCAAGTTTTCGAGACTTTGTAGGTGCCATGACAAACAGACTAAGCTTTATTTAACCCTTTATGGGCCACAGTTGCCATATGGCAACTAAATGTTGAATTGCATTTATTTTGTTCCAGCTGATCGGACAAACCTAAATTTGAGTAATAGTATCTTTAGTCAACATTGTAGGCCTAAGTTCACAGCGTTTTCGGCATGGTGGATGCTCTGAAGCAAAGGATTTGAAAATTTTTGGCGAAGATGTCGAAAATTTTTTGTAATGGCCTAAATTTTGGCCTAATTTGAAAACCTAAAACTTTAATTTTCGTAAAGCTAGATGCTTTGGAATGGGAAAGTAAGCACTTTTCTAGTAGCATTTTGAAAGCACTTTCATTTGGCCTAGCCGTCAAAACCATGAAGTCTACGAAGGAGCTGTAAGGGGCAAAAGGCCTTGGGGGGAAATAAATTTTTTAAAAATCGCCCACGCCCCCCAGACCAATTTTTTCACCGATTCTGTTTGTTTCTTACCTATATCTACTTTATTTGCAAATTTGAGTGCTCTATGACAAGTATTTCGAAAATCGGCCCACAAAGGGTTAATCATCACCATTTGATTGGTACTTCAACAACCTTATACCAAATACAACGTAGACGAATATTCGTCCAGACTCAGATTCACATTGGACTCAGATTGGACTCACATTCGAAACCCCGTCGAAAAAACATGCAAAACACCATAAAAATCTTTCTTGTTACAAAATTCATCCTTATTCATCATAACTACATATATTAAGCTGTGGTATGAGCAAAAAAACGCATCTCTATATCTTATTGGGCTCTCAGGAAAACTCGAGTTACATACCCCACTGTACGGTGACGTCACTGCTTGCAACGTACGGGCCTACTGAAAACAGTTAAAAAAACCATTTTAACTTTGATTCTTACAAATTCCACTCTTAACTACACATATTAGGCTGTAGAATGAGCGAAAAACCGCTTCTCTATATCTTATTGGACTCTCAGGAAAACTCGAGTTACTTACCCCACTGTACGGTGACGTCACTGCTTGCAACGTACGGGCCTACTGAAAACAGTTGAAAAAACCTTTTTAACTTTGATTCTTACAAATTCCACTCTTAACTACACATATTAGGCTGTAGAATGAGCGAAAAACCGCTTCTCTATATCTTATTGGACTCTCAGGAAAACTCGAGTTACCTACCCCACTGTACGGTGACGTCACTGCTTGCAACGTACGGGCCTACTGAAAACAGTTGAAAAAACCTTTTTAACTTTGATTCTTACAAATTCCACTCTTAACTACACATATAAAACCGCTTCTCTATATCTTATTGGGCTCTCAGGAAAACTCGAGTTACCTACCCCACTGTACGGTGACGTCACTGCTTGCAACGTACGGGCCTACTGAAAAAAGTTGAAAAAACCTTTTAAACTTTGATTCTTACAAATTCCACTCTTAACTACACATATTAGGCTGTAGAATGAGTGAAAAACCGCTTCTCTATATCTTATTGGACTCTCAGGACAACTCGAGTTACCTACCCCACTGTACGGTGACGTCACTGCTTGCAACGAACGGGCCTAATGAAAACAGTTGATAAAACCTTTTTAACTTTGATTCTTGCAAATTCCACTCTTAACTACACATATTAGGCTGTAGAATGAGCGAAAAACCGCTTCTCTATATCTTATTGGACTCTTAGGAAAACTCGAGTTACCTACCCCACTGTACGGTGATGTCACTGCTTGCAACGTACGGGCCTACTGAAAACAGTTGACAAAACATTTTTAACTTTGATTTTTACAAATTTCACTCTTATTAATCATTACTAAACACATTACGCTGTAGTAAGAGCAAAAAACCACACCTCTATATCATATGGGCTCTCAGGAAAACTCGAGTTACCTACCCCACTGTGCGGTGACGTCACTGCTTGCAACGTACGGGCCTACTGAAAACAGTTGAAAAAACCTTTTTAGCTTTGATTCTTAAAAATTTCACTCTTTGTTCCACGTATTAGGCTGTATGTAGGCTGCTCCTGCTTTGTTCCCGATGTTCCCGCTTTGTTCCCGATGTTCCCGCTTTGTTCCCGATGTTCCTGCTTTGTTCCCGACGTTCCCCTGTTCCTGATTTTAGAGATTGCCGTAAAAGTAGGGTAATATTCTATAAACTACAATAAAATTTCAAAAATAGTTCGATTTAGATGAAGCCCAAATTTTGTACGTAAGTTTTGCAAAGTCGGCAGCTACAAGTTTCATCAGACCAAGTTTTAATCATTGATTTGAATTGTAGTAGGGATGAACAATTTTTTATTTCGGAGGGAATTGATTTTGATTTTTCTCATGCACTGAGACAGCACAATCTTTTATTTGGAGTTCTTCAAAATCCGAGTCATGATCTTTATATGCAATTCTAAGGGCTCTTTCGTGAATATTGTTAATTTTGCGATTAACTTTTCGACTGTGGCACATCCAAACCTAAGGGCAATATTGAAACTGACTCATGACAATTGTTTTCATGAGACGTTTCAGTTTGTCTGAGTCCATCTATTTTGACAGACATGCCAGGAGAGAAGAGAATTTATTTGCAGCTTTACAACAAATGTTATTGATATGCTTGTCAAAGTTCAACTGGTCATCTATTATAACGCCAAGTAATTTTTCATCAGATGAACATTCTATGTCAGTTATATTGAATCTGACTGATAATGTCCCGTCGTCGCCATTCCCTAGTGCAAAAAAAATGACTTTTTTCTTGATTAAGTTTCATAAAATTTCTGGAAAACCAATCGCTTACTGTGGAAAGATCAGTTTCTAGTCTTGAAAGAACACCTTCAAAATTTGAACCACAAACAAAAATGGAAGTATCGAAAGCATTTGCAAATATAAGATTCTTGGAGACAGGAAAGAAGATCGTTATTGAAGATATTGAATAGTAGTGGTCCTAAATCTGACCCTTGTGGAACACCCAACTCTGATTCTTTCTATGCACTGAAATTCCCGTTAACTTTAACCCTTTGATGTGTATTGTTTAAGTAGTCATGAACAAGAACAAGGGCACTGCGATCGACACCATAATAGACAGGGTTTTTTCTTGAAAAAACTGGCTCAAAGCTTAACCTCAAATTTGACTACACATTTTGACTAAATCGACCATGGAGATTTCAAATCCGAGATGGACCAAAAAAATTTTTGACCGGAAGTTGACTTTCTTGCTTACGTCATCAACATGTGAAAAATGTACTTTGAACCGCTATAAAACTTTGCTAGTACAAAGCATGACAAAACTAACTTGATATATGAGCTCTACACAGTCAGAGCTTTCGAATGATGTATAATTTTTTGATTTTATCAAATTTAAAATTTTTAGTTATGACGTCATCCGTATTTGATGACGTCATCATATTCTTATAAACAGGCAGAACAACAACACGCAAGCGAATTTATAATCACTACTGTGGTGGATAATCACTACTGTGGTGGTACTATTTGCGTACTGCGGTGGTAGTTTCTGCTTACTGTGGTGGATAATCACTACTTGTGGTGGGTTACTATGCTTGCGGTGGTGGCAGTTTTGGAATACTGTTGTGGATAATCAGTACTTGTGGTGGGTTACTATGCTTGCGGTGGTGGCAGTTTTGGCACACTGTGGTGTATCTTCGTACAACTAATGCCATTATGTCCGAGGAAGTATAATAATCGTTTCGTTAACTTTATGATTAAGATTTGAGAGAAAGCACACAAAAATTGACATCCTCATTCGAAATATAAATGTTGTGAAGCCCCGAAATGCCAGGAAAAGTCAATAACTGGCATGAGCTAATGGTGGTGATGCCGTAATTCTTGAAAATGCGTCAAATCTGTTGCGTTTACTTCAGGATAAAGAACTAAATGGAAACGTACATAAATTGACCTCCTCATTCGAAATGTAAATGTAATTTAATATCAGTAACCGGCATGGGTTGATGGCAGCGATAGATCGGGAAGTTTGCCCATTTCTTTTTACAAAGATTTATGTCGAAGCCTATACACTCAATATCTTTATCAAATTTGAATGATTTTAGCTCTTTGGTAGGTATACCCGATTTTACTTATATCAGTAGTCAACCCCAATGACAGTTTCTATCTAAGCGGTAAGGCTCTTCGTACCCTTCAAGCCTTCAAGGCAAAATTGCTCATTTGGAAAAGATTAATCAATTTTTGTTTCTGCAATCATCAGTATATGTGTTGTGCTTCCCTTGTGTTGTGTTGCGCTTGCCTGTTTTGTGCTTGCCTTGCCGGACTTCCCGCTTCCCTTGAATATGAATCGGTACAAAAACAGAAGAAAAAACTTCTCTTTTCCAAACCCAATGTGAGCAGCGTGGAGGCCATTTACATAGCGACTATCACAAATATGAATGCAAAAAGACCTTCCTGAAATCTTTCAACAAGAATATTCTGTAACCAAATTTGTTGCTTTCTGCCAATCTGTGATGATATTTTCCCTCCATTGCCGACCAAAGCTCTCATGTAATCCTGGGGGGGCCCACATTTTCAGAAAAATAAACGGCAAATGCCTCATTGCGGGCTGAAATCTCTAAATCAACCAATCAGCATTCTTCTTTCGAAATACTGCTCTTTGATTGGTGCGCCAATTTTTTGGAGCGAGATGCCACTTTCAGATGATAAAAGGAAAGAAGTCCCTGACTGAAGCGAACAACAACAACATCAATTCAAATCAATGTGAGCGAAAGTTGGGGACTTGGGAAGCAAGTCCAAGCTCAAACTAGACTCACGACACGAGTCTCTAGTTTGCGCTCCCCTTATTTTGCTTTGTCACTCCACACTGAGCGATTGTACTCATAATGTTACTGTTTCAAAATCCGGACTACTTAGGCCATCGGAAACAAATTTTTGTTCCTCCTATCAGAGAGTGGCATTTCAAAGTCGAGCATTCTGATTGGCTAATTCAGTGATTTCGAGCCGTTCACGAGCCATTTTCCGTTAATTTTTCTGAAATTGTGACCCAACCCCCCTTGATAACAGTCGGGAAAATGGAAGGAAAGCTTTACCACAGCTTCACGCCAGCGCTGCAGCAAATAAATTACAAATTTTAACTGGAATGGTGAAGTGTTGTGATGACCACCCTCCCGGATTTGTGAAACTGCATACGCAGCATTACTTCGTTCACTGTCTGATTACATCATGTACATTTATGTCTTCGATTACACCACAAGCAGCAGATATTTCGTCATGCCAGGAAATATACCGAAGAAAGACTTTTGATTGGATGATTCGTTTTGTTAGAGATTTATTTAGTAACTCACGTATTTTAATTCTGACTGACTATAAATACCAGTAGCGATGTTAGAGCTGGTAGATTTTTGACAGACTTGAGAACAGAACGTCGTAAAGTCGACCGAGCCGTAGACATTGAATATTATAAGTACTAAGTTAGAGCCGAACTGCTCTTGAGTACTGAGAAGCCGAACTGCTTCTGGATTATTGATTATCGTTTGTTATATTCTTGGTATTAGTGTCACTCATATATTTTTGCTGGTATTCGTTGTAGTCAAGAAAAGAATTGGGAAAACGTCAAAAGTCGTAAGTTTCTTGTAGCATTTCTCAGAAGTTTTTATTTTGTCTCACGCAATAGTTTATATCACAGTTAATCGTGTGGTATAACAAGCTGTCATAATACTGCTGTCATCTTATCCTTTGCTTCTGCATAACTTCCCATTTGACACCACAAGAATCTGAAATCGCCTGTCTTTCTTACTTAATACTTATGCATTCTGCATACATCACTGATCACTGGATCTACTGGAAATTCTCTGAAACCGGACAACGACTTGCAAGCTGTTCAGTAAATTTGATCCGTAGGAGAGTGATACATCCTTACACTGATATGCGAGATCCGACGTGTACTGTTCAGTAGATTAGTACTGGGATTCTGAATACCTGGATGATGATCAGACCTGGAGCTCGAGTATCGGGGAGATGTACAGTGGGGATGACAGTCCTGTGGACGTGGATGTTACATGTAGGTGGCAGTCCTGAGATCATGCTGGGGGATCCTGAGTAGTCTTGGGGAGTCAGTCGTGGAGGATCATCCGTGAGTACCGTGGCGAGGTACGATGCATTGAGTACCGTGGGGGAGCTGGGGAGTTGCAGTGAGCCGTGGGGTGTTCTAGTGCATTGGGAGGTATCTGAGTCGTGGGGGATCAGTCCGTGGGGAGTGCAGTAGTGAGTACATGGACTGGATTCAGTACGTGGGAGTGCATCTCTTGAGTACGTCGGGTGATTCGACTGTTCTGTATCATGGGATCAACTACTTATCAAGTTTCAATTTCGTGTATCGATACTTGAACATTCGAAGTGTTCTGAGTGTACGGATCACTGTATTACTATAACCAAGTCGTAGTATTTGTTAATTAACGCGATTGATTTTTGATGAATCAACGTTACGGACAATTTGAAAAGTTATGATTAATTGAGAATATCAAGACTCTATGGATGAGTCTCTAGCGAAAGTTTTGCTAGCATGTCAAAGTGATTCGAATGGACGACGTGCATACAGTTTATGCCAAAGTGAAAGTCAAGTTATCGATTGCGATCAACGAGAAGTGGTCTTTAGATACGATTTTGATACGTAATGATTGATATCGATCTTTATAACATGACAAAGATATGGAAATTTCACGTTGACAGTAGTTGCATGAGAAAGATTCCGAAGCTCTGAACTATGCGAACAATTAGTGAAAACTAATGTTAAAACTACAACTACATTAGAACCGTTCAAATTATTCACGTTAACGTATCCAGATATTCATGATAGCTTCGTTTTTATGCGTAACGTTTTAGAATCTACAGATACGCTTTAGATATCGCAGGACTTTTGATTCACGGATACTTTTCCTAAGGACTGAGTTTACGCTGTGTAGTGGTGGAAGTTCAATTGGCCACATGAAAGTGAGAAAACAATGTTCATTGACTGTTCCGTCACCAATATTGAACAAATTTCGAGTAAATCAGAGTTCAGACGTAGGTAGCTGTGATAAGTACATCCAGATACTAAAGCATTCCCAAAGGTCGACTGAACAAATCCATACGTTCTGATGAATATTGGATAGAATACTCAGTAACTATTGGAATGACATCAATACTCAGCAAGATCGTGACCTTACTTGATATTCATAGATATCCGTTCGATGATAAAACGTGTACTAACCCGCCGAAGATTATCAAGGATAGTAGAAAAATACTCGAAGTTGATCAGTGATCACCCCACGGTACTGAACTCCGCCACGGTACTCAGACGATGCCTCCCCGATACACTCCCAGGTACTGACATCCCCACGGTACTAGACTCCAGAGATACCACCCACCCACGTACTCAGATCCCCCACGGTACTCGAATCCCCACGGTACTCATGCATGCCCCCCACAGACTCAGTAATCCCCACGTCATCCCACGGTACTCTATCCCCACGGCAGTGAATCCCACCGGTCATCCACAGGACTAGTACCCCACGGTATCGATATCCCCACGGTACTCAAGCTGCCACCCGTATCACTGATATCCCCCCGTACAAATGCAGTACTCGCAAGCTACTCCAGTGCTCCCACACTGACAGATCCCATGAGATCTCCAGGTACTGCAATCCCCACGGTACTGACTCCACGGTAAACCGTCGAAATGTCATTTTGCGCAGGAATCTGTCAGTTTTCTTGGATTTGTTGTCAGCCGGGCTGGTATATTACCAGACCCAACCAAACTCGATGCCGTGAAGTCGTTTCCGACTCCAAAAACTATTAAAGAAGTACGAAGCTTCTTAGGATTATGTAACTATTACCGCCGTTTTGTTGAGAACTTTGCCAAGATTGCCTCACCGTTAAATCGCCTTACTCGTAAAGATGTTACCTTTGATTGGGATTCAAGCTGTCAGAATGCTTTTAACGCATTAAAAGCTCGCTTATGTACGCCGCCCATACTTGCATACCCTGATTTCAGTAAACCCTTTCATCTTTACACTGACGCAAGTCAGTTTGCATTAGGCTACGTTTTAGGACAAAATTTTGATGGTAAAGAGCACGTCATCGCATACGGTGGCCGTGAGTTGAACCTAGCCGAAACGCGCTATAGTACCACTGAAAGAGAAGCGTTAGCCGTTGTCGATGGCATTAAGCGGTATCAACCGTATTTAATGGGACAAAATTTTTCGTTCATACCGACCACGGTAGTTTATCATGGTTAATGAGGGTCAAAGATCCGTCAGCCTGAACAGAATTGTTGTCTGTTATCTTGAAACAGCCTCGGTTTGAAACGTAGAAAAAAAATTCTCGCTCGCCATGGTGCACCTCGCACCCTTTTGTCTGATCGCGGACCGAATTTTCTCGCCGCTGTTGTCAAATCCGTATGCGAAATTATGAATACGCGCCTGAACAGAATTGTTGTCTGTTATCTTGAAACAGCCTCGGTTTGAAACGTAGAAAAAACGTGGTCTGTAGAGATAGGAACTTTCTTTTTTTTCGCTTCGATTTTAGCTTTTTAATACCTTATAATTTGTTGAGTTTAGTTAATGTTGGTGGTTTAAATACATTATAAATTACACGCAGTCAGATTCTTTGGAGAGTTTTAAGTATACGCTACACGCCCGTATATTTGTGGCGACCCTGCCAGGACACATTCAGCTGGGATTTACAGTGAGAGAGACAAGAGAACAGTGCAGCAGAGAAAGTCAGCTAGGCCACCAACGGACTAACGAGACGATACGAGAGCAAAGCAGAAGCAAGGTGAGTACTCAACATTTTGTAATTGGGGGTAGGTGTTCAAGATGACGCATTCAGGTACAGGTGAGATCCCTGAGGGCTTATTAGAGGCTTCAAATGAAGAGAAAAGGCTAGAGAACGAAATAGAAAAGCACACTGCCAAGCTTAAGTTCTATGCAGAACAAGTTGAAGAATTAATTGAAGAGAATGACCAACAAGAAATGGAAATCACAATAAGCAGAATGAATGAAATTTATGAGAGGATCCTCAACTTAATCTCAACATCACAGGAAATGAAAATTGAAAGAGGCGGCAGTGATAGGCAAGTTCGGCAATGGAAAAAGGACAAGAAAACAATGATGGGCCAATTTTTGGAAGAAAGAAACAAGCTGTCATTAGTGTTGAAAAATAAACAAGAACAGGAAGCACAGAATAAGGAGAGAGAGATAATGAGAGATGAAATGACAAGAGCAAAGTTAGAGCAAGACAGATTAACAGAGATCAGAAAACAGCAATCAGAGTTTGAAGAGCAAGCCATGAGACAAAGATACCAGTTAGAAAAGGACATGTGGGAGAAAAAATTCAAAGCAGAGATAGAAATGATTGAGAGAAAAACAGAGATTCAAAGAAAGAGCCATCTAAGCCAAGCCAAATTACCAAAGCTACAAATCACCCCTTTCAATGGTACACCTATGGACTGGGTCAGATTTGAGAACATGTTTACAACCCAAGTTCATGATAAAGAAATAGCTGATGAGGTAAAATTTGGTTATCTTTTGGAAATGATAAGTCCACAAGTAAGAGACAAGATAGGCAATCTTAAGCCAGGTACTATAGGTTATAATACAGCATGGGAAAGATTGAAGAGAGAGTATGGTCAAATTCAAGTGGTGGTGAATGCTCATGTGACAGAGATCATAAACCTAAGTCAAGTCAAAGGTACAAACCATGAGAGAGTAAATAGCTTTTATGAAAAGATTAGTAAAAGCTTTGATGCCTTACAGACACTTGGGAAGGCAGACATCTTGTCTGGGTTGGTGATGACAACACTGAACAAATTACCCCAAGTTAAACCAGACATAGTGAGAACTGATGAAGAATGGGAAAGATGGACTATGGCAGACTTAGTTAAGAACTTAGAGAAATGGCTTAAAAGAAATAAGCCAGAAGAATCTGCTATTGCAACAACAGCTAGTGAGAAACCAAAAAGAGAAAGACACTGGTTTGTTGGTGGAGAAGGTGCGTCTCAAAACAAAGAAACCACTAGACAAGGTCCACATTGTATCTTTTGCAAACAAAGCCACTGGGGAGATTCTTGTCAAGTCTATGACACTTTAGAGAAAAGGAGAAAGTTTTTCAAGGATGGAAGGTTGTGCTTTAACTGTGGAAAAGCAGGTCATAGAGAAAATAAGTGCAGAAGCAGAGGTTGCATAAAGTGTAAAGCAAGACATCATACAAGTCTTTGTGATAAAGGTGATAGAGAAAGTGACACAGTGTTGAATGCATATAGTCCTCAAGTTCAGGAGAAATCACTACCTCCTATAGTTCCAGTGAAAATCAAAGGCCAGACCTTCTGGGCCCATTTAGACACAGGATCAAGCAAAGATTTCATCTCAAGTGATGCAGCAAGGAAACTTAATTTGAAACCAGAGAGATACGTCACAAGAAATATTATGACAGTTAATGGAGTAAAGAAACAGTCATTGCCAATATTCAGCATTTTAATTCATTCAGTAGATGGCCAAACCAAAGAGAAAATAGAAGTCACTGGAGCTAGTGTGAGTGACTTTACAACAGTGAAAAGACCAGATTTGAGTGAACTCAAACAGAAGTACAGTTATATGAGAGATAAGCAGTTTTATACAAATCAGAGTGGTGAACATCAAATACATTTGATCCTGGGAGACTCTACTTATTGCAGAATAAAGACTGAGGAGATATATAAAGGACAACCAGAAGAGCCTATTGTAGAAGGAACTACTTTTGGCTATATTGTTCATGGTGGTGAAGGAAACAATGATAATACATGTTTGTATACCAGAGACACTAGAGATTACGAGAAGCTGTATTGCTTAGATGTGTTGGGTGTGGAAGATCGAGGAGAGGATGATCCATCAGATGTATACAAAGAATTTGTAGAGAGTATCACAAAAGATAAGGAAGGAAGGTATGAAGTAGGCATTCCGTGGATAGCAGGGGCAGAAGTTTCAGAGAGTAATGAACAACAAAGCAGAATACGTCTAAAGAATGTAGAAAAGAAGCTGCAGAGAAATCCAGAGTTAGACAGTGCATATAAAGAAATTATCAAAGATCAATTGAGCAGTAGCATAGTAGAGAAAGCACCAGAGAGTCCAACAGGAAATAAAGTATTCTACTTACCTCACAAACCTGTGTGTATAGATGAAGCAGCAACAACAAAAGTGAGGATGGTCTTCGATGCCAGCGCAAGACCAAGTCCTGTGGCTAACAGTATTAATGAATGCATGTACACAGGCCCAGCCTTGCAACCACACTTGTGGGACATACTGATCAGAGCCAGAATGTCAGCAAATCTGTTGATAGGTGATTTACAAAAGGCCTTTCTTCAGATTGGACTAAAGACAGAGGACAGAGACGCCTTCCGGTTTTTGTTCAACATAAATGGTAGAGAGGAACATTTGCGGTTTGCAAGAATTCTATTTGGAGCAGAAGCTAGTCCATTCATTCTGGGAGCAACACTATTAAATCATTATGACCAACAGCCAGAGAAATACAGAGACACAGTTGCAGAACTAAAAAGAAACACTTATGTAGACAATTTAATGAAAACCAGTAATACACTTGAGGAACTAGAAAGGTTCAAAACTGAAGCAACAGATATCCTTACGCAGGGACATTTTCCAGTACACAAGTGGGAGTCTAATATTAGAGATTTAGAGAGTGAAAATATGTCTAATCCAAGCAAGATCCTCGGTTATACATGGGACAAAGTAGAGGACACTCTAGAGATTAAAAGCACAAAATACAGTGAAGAAAGAACAGTTACAAAACGAGAGATGTTGAGCTATTTGGGGAGCATTTATGATCCTCTGGGCATAATATCCCCTACATTAGTAGAAGGCAAACATTTGTACCGAGAGGCTTGTGACCAAAACAATGAATGGAACAAAGAAGTATCTTCAGAGTTAGCAATAACTTGGCATAAATGGACTAGACAGCTGCGAGACATAAAAATACCAAGAAGCATCATTAAAGAGAATAAAACCGTGAAAGCTATTCACATACACATATTTGCCGATGCAAGTAACAAAGCTTGTTCAACAGTTGCGTTTGCTCTCATTGAGCAGAAAACACAAAAGATTATAGGTCTTCTTACCTCAAAGTCAAGGATATCTAAAAGGAACACGAGTATTTCTAGACTAGAGCTTGTCAGTGGTCAGATGGCAGCTAACCTTGTGAAAAACTTGAGCCAAGCATTGAAACACTTACCTATTACCTCCATTAACGTTTGGATGGATAGTATGGTAGCCCTTTATTGGATCACAAATCCTAGAAAACAGTGGAAGACTTTCGTTCTAAACAGAGTGTCAAAGATTGCAACAGTGACAAAGGGACTTAATGTTTCATGGAAATACTGTCCTACTGATATCAATATCGCAGATTTGGGAAGTAGAGGTGCTTCTATAGACAAAATTGAGAGAGAAAACTGGTTTACCGGACCAGAATGGCTTCTTGATCAGCAGAGTTGGCCAGTTCAACCAATGTTAAAGGTCACAAAATCAATAACCGATGAGGAGAAACCGAGAGTAGAGTCAATCATGTACAACAAAGACAAAGAGCCAGACGAATGGGGCAGTCTATTAGATAGAAAATCATATTGGACAACTCTACGTGTAACAGCCTGGGCTTTAAGATTTTACAACAATTGTAAAGCAAAGAGAAACAAGGCCAATCGTTCAAAAGGGCCTTTAACAACATTGGAGATTCAAAACGCGAGAAACTATCTGACAAAGAGAGCCCAAAGAAATATACCAGAAACTTTACAAAGACCAGGATGGAGACTGGAGAAAGATCAAACAACAGGTATCTTAAGGTGCAAGGGGAGAGTAGAAAGCTATCAACCAATGTACCTTGAAGATGGAGAATTTGCTAGGAAGCTTGTGAGATACCAGCATGAAGCAGTTGGACACTTGGGTGTTGCAAGTACAATGGCGGCTTTAAGAGAAAATTGGCATATCTTCCATATGAGAGCACTAGTGAAAAAGACAGTCAGAAACTGTAATATCTGCAAAATTTTTTCTGCTAAACCCTTTAAAGGAAATTTGACAGCCCCCTTGCCGAAATTCCGTACTGAAGTCAGTCGTCCATTCCAGTTTACTGGAGTTGATTTTGCTGGCCCTGTAATTTACAGGACCGATAAGAAGAAGGATTCAAAAGCATACATATGTATTTTCACTTGCGCGACCATGAGAGCTGTGCACTTGGAGTTGACAAGAACACAAAGTGCTGAAGAATTTCAACAGAAACTCAATGCCTTTATTACTAGACGAACGAGACCAAGAATGATGATATCTGACAATGGAGGTGCGTTTAAAGCAACCGCAGACTGGATACGGAGGTTGCGGAAAAGTGAATGCTTACAAGACTACTTATCCCAACAAGAGATTCAATGGAAATTCAACATGAGTAAGGCACCATGGTGGGGAGCGATGTATGAAAGGATTATCAAGGATATGAAGCGAGTCCTCTATAAAACCCTCGGAAAAACTCACCTAAAATTTGAACAGCTCGAGACAGTTGTCCTTGATATCGAGCGTCATCTGAATAACCGCCCTCTTACTTATGTTGAGTGCGATGTTGGGGAGGAAAAGGTTTTAACCCCAAACAGTATAATGTGGGGACAAGATGCCCATATTATCGAAGATCTTGAAATAGAGGAAGATTCTCTCACGAAACTCGACCGGAGACTTAAAACAGCGAGGGAACATGTTTGGAGAAGGTGGTCGAAAGAGTACGTGAAAAGTTTAATGGATCAACACAGAACAACGAAAATTGATGCAGTAATACCGAAAGTTGGCGAGATTGTCCTCCTAGTTGGAGAAGAGAAGAATCGTGGTATTTGGAAAAAGGGAAGAGTTAAACGCCTCATCAAAGGTTCCGATGGAGTAGTACGGGGAGCAGTTGTATTGCATAATGGAAGGGAGATTCAACGTCCGTTGCAGTTGATGTGCTCTTTGGAGATTAGAAGTGCTACAGAAGATGGTGTTGATTCGAAAGACAATAACAGAGAAGAACCTGAAGGAAAGAATGGCAGAGGAAGGCCCCGAAGAGATGCTGCTGGTAATGCAAAGCTTATCAACCAGATGATTCTTGAAGAAGAAGATTAATATGGGACGTTTACATAGTGTAGTAAAAATTCTAG
Source organism: Chrysaora quinquecirrha (assembly GCA_014526335.1). Lineage (NCBI taxonomy): Eukaryota > Metazoa > Cnidaria > Scyphozoa > Semaeostomeae > Pelagiidae > Chrysaora > Chrysaora quinquecirrha. Next base: position 2,388,451 of record JACTAT010000044.1, on the reverse strand, counting down.
ACTCACTAAATTTTTAGGGGAGTTGTGAACAGAATTGTTGTCTGTTATCTTGAAACAGCCTCGGTTTAAAACGTAGAAAAAACGTGGTCTGTAGAGATAGGAACTTTCTTTTTTTTCGCTTCGATTTTAGCTTTTTAATACCTTATAATTTGTTGAGTTTAGTTAATGTTGGTGGTTTAAATACATTATAAATTACACGCAGTCAGATTCTTTGGAGAGTTTTAAGTATACGCTAAACGCCCGTATAGCGCCGTCTACACACGACTTCATATCATCCACAGACAGACGGTCTAGTAGAACGTTTCAACGGGAAACTTATGGAAAGCTTGTCCATGTATGTCAGCACAAATAAAAAAGATTGGGATCGTCATCCCTCCCTTGTCTTATTTGCCTATCGTGTGTCACCCAACACTACTACCCGCGAGTCGCCATTCTATCTGCTCTACGGCCGTGAGCCTCGTCTCCCGATCGACGCCGCTCTTCTCTTACCAAACGCTGATCTCTCCGATTCGGTTCAAGAACATCGTGCTCGCATCGTTTCTAATCTTGAATCCGCACAGAAAATAATCTCGGCGAATACCCAGCTGGCACAACAGAAAATGAAAGAAAATTACGACCGCTCAAGTGCTCCGGTACGCTACGACGTCGGCTCGAAAGTCTGGGTATACACTCCGAAAAAACGTAAAGGTTTGTCGAAAAAACTGACCCATAACTATCACGGACCATATCGCGTTGTTGCTCGCCTCTCACCCGTCACCTTCAAACTTCGAACTCTCGAAAATCGTCTTGTCTCCGTGCCGGTTCATGCTAATCGCATGAAACCTTACTACGACCCTGCTGATCGACCATTACATCCACCAGATGATCCCGTGACTCCCGATTTGGCGGACACTGACCTTCCTGACGCCAGTTTCACCGGTCAAACAACTCCTTCTGATACCAACAGTGATGACTTCGACGAACCTCGTATCACCCGGCCAGAGGATACATTCGCTCCAGCAAATATTGAACCTGTTTAATTCGTTAAAGCCCGGAGGCTTTTCTTGAAGGGGGGAGTATTGTTGTGATGACCACCCTCCCGGATTTGTGAAACTGCATACGCAGCATTACTTCGTTCACTGTCTGATTACATCATGTACATTTATGTCTTCGATTACACCACAGGCAGCAGATATTTCGTCATGCCAGGAAATATACCGAAGAAAGACTTTTGATTGGATGTTTCGTTATGTTAGAGATTTATTTAGTAACTTACGTATTTTAATTCTGACTGACTATAAATTCCAGTAGCGTTGTTAGAACTAGTTAGATTTTTGAGAGACTTGAGAATAGAACGTCATAAAGTCGACCGAGCCGTAGACATTGAGTATTAAGTGATAAGTTAGAGCCGAACTGCTCTTGAGTATTGAGAAGCCGAACTGCTTCTGGACTATTGATTCACGTTTGTTATATTATTGGTATTAGTGTCACTCGTACTTCATTTGCTTTGCTGGTATTCATTGTAATCAAGAAAAGAATTGGGAAAACGTCAAAAGTCGTAAGTTTCTTGTAGCATTTCTCGTAAGTCTTTATTTTGTCTCAACTCACGCAATAGTTTATATCACAGTTAATCGTGTGGTATAACAGAAGAGTATTCTAGAGTTCCTCTTCAATTCAAAAGTACTTTGTTTCGCAAATTATTCAACGGTAGGAAATAACAAAAGCTGAATCCAATTTTAAGGTTGAGGCTGTCTAAAACTGGGCGGCCAGTTTCGTTGTTTACCGCTATAAGAAATAGTCAAGATAACATTACTGAAATCGTTCACCAAGATAGATATATGTGAAGATAAGACAAAATCGGTAAAAATGTTCAGGGGGGAAGGGGCGATTTTTTATGAATTTTTTCCCCCAAAAGCCCTAGGGTGGATAATTGCTACCAATGTTGAAATATTCAGCCATTATGAAACAAAAAGCTGGGAGGAAGTCGTAATTTAAAGACGAAGTACTACTCTATGTAAAAAACACACGAATGGAATCTGTAACTTGGAACTGGAATTTTTCACAGCTCTTTTCCCATGCCGGGACTTATAAGTCTGAAAATTTTTTGCAATTCTCTTTTGCTTTACCGAGTTGAAGAAACCGCAAAAATTAGGATGAGAGAGATTTCTGTCAGGGGGTCGCCACATCTTCAACCGAATAAAATAATGAAATCGAGGCAATGAATTTTAGTCCGTTTTTCCACACTACAATATTATAAGTCGTAGTATGAGCGGGCTTAGACTTATTACAAGAGTCGTAGTTATTGCTATTGAGTCTATGCTGGACGCTCAAACTACGACTCATAACTTTTCAGCAGAAAAAGTGGTCAAGACCTCGTTTCCAAAATAGCAAAATGGCGCGATTTCAATGGAAAGCTGCGAGGGCTGAGAGCCCGCAAGAAGCTGCCTAGCAATTCACATTTTTAGGAGGATAAATGCGAAAATAGGATATAATTACAAAGAAGGAAGTTTACTTTGCCTACAAACGTAATTGCATGTATATAAAAATGCCTGCCCAGAAATATTTTTCCACTGAGGTCACGCGGCCATGGGCACACGAAATCTGGTGTGATTGCTTTCTCCTCAGACGCGACACAGAGACGTATAGCAGGACTTGATAATGCGATATTTCAAATCGATTAACTAGAATTAATCAATACAATAATCACAAACAAGACAGAAACTAATAGAGCTAAATAACAGAAAAATATAACTTGTAAATATCATACATAAATAGCAACTTACCAACTGTTGCCTGCCTGTCGCAAGCACATCACAGTCAACCTGCTTCTGAGCCCTTTGGCTCCGTCTGGCTTGCTTAAAAACTACTCGCCTTTTTATACATTGATCTTACTCTCAACGGAATAATAAAATTTCTACTTCAAGCACGTTATTTTAACAATAGGAAAGAGTTCACTCCACGAACAATTAGATCTACAGGGACATTTAAACAAAACAGTACGTACAAACTACTGAAAAACAAAGACAAATAAAAGCGTGTAAACAAGTGAAAAGCGTGAAATGAGAGTTTGTATTAACATACCCATCCCCAATTGCAACCTTGCAATGACCAAATACTATAACAACTTTCATTTTTATCTAAGATTATCTAATATTCAAGTGTTCACTGTTTATTTTCAACGACCACACATAGTTTCGTAATTGTTCTCTCAAAAACTGAAGTCTTGGTTCTCACTTTACAAGATCTTGCATTCCCTCTCCTGTCCTCAAATACAGTTTCAACTCTTCCTATTGGCCAGCTGTTTCTTGGTGCTGTCGCATCTATAATAAGCACAATGTCTCCAACTGTTACATTTCTTCTTGGGCGCTGCCACTTATTTCGTTGTTGAAGAGTTGCTAAATATTCCTTTTCCATTGTGACCAAAACACTTGAACCAATTTCTGCGCACGTCTCCAACGTCTTTTTGCATATATGTCTGACTTCTCAAACTGTCCAGGGGCATCTAATGGTCTTCCTCTTGGATTGATTAACATATTTGGTGTCAAGGGCAACATATCATTTGGGTCCGTCGAAGTTGCAGTGAGTGGTCTATTACTCAAGATATTTTCAATTTCGCAAAATCTGTAGAAAGTATCTCATCATCTAATGTGGAGCTTTGCTCTTTCAGCAAACTGTACAAAATTTTCCTAGTGGTCCGGATCATTCTTTCCCATACACCACCAAAATGGGAGGCTGTTGGAGAATTGAAATGCCATTTTATGCCATTATTGCAGAGGAAATTACTCACTTTGGACTGATCCACTTTTAACAACATTTCACGAAGCTCTTTCTCTGCTCCAACAATATTTGTTCCATTATCGGATGTGACAGTCTTCACCGGTCCTCTTCTTGCCACAAATCTTCTGATTGCGTTTATGCAGGCATCAGTTTCAAGAGAGTGACTAATCTCTAAATGCGCTCCTCTTGAGGATATGCACGTAAAGATGACACCATACCTCTCAACTTCAGATCTGCCTCTTTTTACTATCAGTGGGCCAAAGCAGTCCATTCCAACATGTTCGAATGGGGCTCCCTGTGACTGCAATCGACTTTGTGGTAAGTCTGCCATCACCTGTACACAAGGTCTTGCCTGGTAATTCCTACAGGTTGTACATTCCCTTGCTACCTTCTTTGCAAGCTGGCTCACTCCATATATCCAATAACGTTCTCTGGTCTTTGCTACGATGGCATTTTTCCCAATGTGACCAACTTTCTTATGTGCATCCCAAACTATCAACTGCACGATGGGTGAGCATTTTGGTAAGACCACAGGATGTCTAGCCTCATATGGAACTTCGGCCTTGCCAATTCTACCAGCAATTCTTATCAGGCCTTCATCTGTGAGTACGGGAGAATACTTGAACAACAAACTTCTTCTGGAAACCATATTGCCATTCTTTAGAGCATCCATCTCTTTCGGATATGCCTTTACTTGTACCAGACGTAAGATGCAGATTTCAGCTTTAGCTATTGATTCCACTGTTAACTGCTGAGATTCATGCATTTCTGAAATTGGGTTTCTTCCGAGTAGCTTCTTGAATTTACTAGCTGCTAGTAAGATCCATGCCATTACTCTCTTTATCTTCACCCAGCTTGACATCCGTGTTCCAAGCGTGTCTGCTAGTGTCTGCTCTTTTACTCCAAAAACTGCACAGCTACGTTTAACCTCTGGATCGTCCATGTCTATCTTCAAATCAGTATCATCTTTTGGCCAGTCTGACTCTGGTTGCCATAAGAAGCTTGGCCCATGAAACCAAATGCTTTCAGCTAAGTCTCTCGTTTTTAAGAACACCTCTGGAGGCCAGGTCAGTTGGATTTTCCTTTGTACTAACATAGTGCCACTGTTCTGGATCTGTCACACTCCTTATAACTTGAATACGGTTTGCCACAAATGTAAGATATCTTGCCCTGTCATTGGCAATGAATTTCAGGACTGCTGTACTGTCTGTCCAAAATACAATTTTGTTGATTTGAAAATCGAGCTCTCTTTCACCAAGTTTGCCATCCTCACAGCAAGTGTCGCAGCTGTCAATTCTAGTCGGAGAATGGTGATCTTTTTCAAAGGTGCAACTCTTCCCTTAGAAAAAACCAAGGAGCAGTAAATATCTTCATCTTCATTAGATGATCTCACATAGATTGTCATTCCATAACCCAGCTCACTTGCATCACTGAAAACATGCAGCTCTCGATGAATCACTTTTCCAAAGTTGCTTGGTACATAGCATCGAGTGATTTTTATTTCTTTAAGATCTTCAATACTCTTTAACCATTTGTCCCATTTCACCAAGACATTCTCATCTTGTCGATCATCCCATCCGGTTTTCTGCTTACACATATCTTGTAAAATATTCTTCGCTGGCACAACCAAAGGTGTGATGAACCCAAGGGGATCATAAATGGAACTCACAGTCGACAGCATGGTCCTTCTCGTAGTCTTCATTGTCTTCAAGATGCGCTGGAATTGAAACTGGTCATCTTCAGGGTTCCACAGGATTCTGAGTGTCCTTTCAAGTGGTAACTGAGAAGAATCCAAATTCAGATTTCTTAATCCCTTTGACAGGTCCTCTTGTGGGATCTCGCTCAAGACTTCTCTCTGATTACTGCACCATTTGGTAAGGTTGAATCCTCCTTCTTTACATAAGTTCTTCAATTCTTTAACCATGTTGATGGCTTCATTTATGCTCTGGACAGACTTTAGGCAATCATCCATACAGAAGTCTTCATTCAAAGTCTTTACAGCTTCCAAACTTGCATTGTTCCTGTTATCTGAGCCGGTTTGCTTCAGTCCATAATTTGCGCAGGATGGAGAGGACGCTGCTCCAAATAAATGCACGGTCATTCTGTATACCTTTGGCTTCTGCAAAACATCACCATTTGACCACCACAAGAATCTGAGCAAATCTCTCTGCTTTTCTGGTACTTTAACTTAATAGAACATGCATTCTATATCACTGGAAAATGCTACTGGAAATTCTCTAAACCGGAGCAACAGACCTTGCAAGCTGTTCAGTAAATTTGATCCAGGTAGGAGAGTGTCATTCACATCCCGTGTAACGTGTGTGCAGTACCGTGGAGGATGCGCAGTACCGTGGGGGATGTTCAGTACATGTGGGGAGGCATCCCTGAGTACCGTGGGGGATGTTCAGTACCGTGGGGAGGCATCCTGAGTACCGTGGGGCGACATCTTGAGTACCGTGGGGGATGTTCAGTACCGTGGGGGGATACCATGATTTCTGTGGGGAGGCATCCTGAGTACCATGGGGGATGTTCAGTTCCGTGGGGAGGCATCTTGAGTACCGTGGAGGGATATCATGATGTCTGTGGGGAGGCATCATGAGTACCGTGGGGGATGTTCAGTACCGTGGGGGGATATCATGAGTACAGTGGGGAGGCATCTCTGAGTGCCGTGGGGGTTGCTCAGTACCGTGGGGGAGGCATCATGAGTACCGTGGGGGATGTTCAGTACCGTGGGGAGGCATCTCTGAGTACCGTGGCGGATGTTCAGTACGGTGGGGTTGATCAACTGTAATCAATCTTCGAATCACTTTTTCCGTTGTTATTTTTATAACTTATCGCGCGGGATTCGAACATCGTTTCTTAGTCAATACAACGGAAAACCGGACTATACTATGAATGTCAAGTTCACAAGAGTCGTTTGCGTGAGATAATCTGATGTATTTCAAAACACAGCGAAGTTTTGTTCTGTAGTTGATATTTGTATTTCTAGAACCTGCTTAGGACAATTGTGCCTTACAAAAGTGTGTTGTACTGACCAAATGTGAGAATGAATTAAAATCTCGATGGATGAGCTGTACCAAAAATTTTTGCAGCATGCTCCTAGAAGGGCAAGCAGCCCGTGCTCAGCGTTTGATACGTTCTTGCAACATACAAAACAGGTCGATATGGACAACGGAGACGACTTTGCAGATTCTATGCCAAGGAAATGTTTGTTCCCTTCTGATTTATCAGTATCTGGGATCTTTGAAATTAACGATGAAGAAGAAAATGATGAATACTTTCAGAACATGACAGAAGACTTCCAGGATAAAGAGTTTTCCGACGCTGAAGTAGGTTGCGATGACGAAATAATGTCTCTGTTAAAAAAGGCCCTGCCAACTTTGAGAAAATACAACTTACTAGCAGACTTAGCACGGTTCTTAAAACTCGTCTCCAAAGATAAATTCCCCATGAATAACATAGCATTGCTTCTTTTTCTTGATGTCGTTCGTTTTTATTCATGCAGAAATGCTAGCAGTATGAGGTACAGAAAGGAGTCGTTGCTTTTTTGGATTTCCGGATACCTTTTATTCCATGGAAAATGGGTACGGTTTTCAAGGGGCTTGAAATTTAGTGGGTGTGTTGTGGATGGAAGTTCACAATTGGGCCACATGAAAGTGACAGAAAGAACAAAAATTAATTTTGCTGTTCCGTCTGACCAAATATTGAAAAGATTTCTGGAGAGAAACTCAAGAGTTCCGAGGAATCTCAAGCCTGGAGTAGTAACATCGATTTTAGAAGCTATTCCCAAGAGACGAAAAAATCCAAACAGTTCGTGTTGTCATTTGATGGAAAACTCATACGAAGTGGTCTTATAGACTTATTTTGGAATACATCAAATTATCTCACGCAAACGACTCTTGTGACCTTGACATTCATAGTAGTCCGGTTTTCCGTTGTGTTGACTAAGAAACGATGTACTAATCCCGCGCGATAAGTTATAAAAATAACAGCGGAAAAAGTGATTCGAAGATTGATTACAGGTGATCAACCCCACCGTACTGAACATCCGCCACGGTACTCAGAGATGCCTCCCCACGGTACTGAACATCCCCCACGGTACTCATGATGCCTCCCCACGGTACTGAGCAACCCCCACGGTACTCAGAGATGCCTCCCCACTGTACTCATGATATCCCCCCACGGTACTGAACATCCCCCACGGTACTCATGATGCCTCCCCACAGACATCATGATATCCCTCCACGGTACTCAAGATGCCTCCCCACGGTACTGAACATCCCCCACGGTACTCAAGGTATCCCCCCACGGTACTGAATATCCGCCACGGTACTCACGGATGCCTCCCCACAGACATCATGATATCCCCCCACTGTACTCAAGATGCCACCCCACGGTACTGAACAACCCCCACGGTACTCAAGATGTCGCCCCACGGTACTCAGGATGCCTCCCCACGGTACTGAACATCCCCCACGGTACTCAGGGATGCCTCCCCACATGTACTGAACATCCCCACGGTACTGCGCATCCCCCACGGTACTGCACACACGTTACACGGGGTGATTCAGGTAGATTCCATTGCATTTGGCAGCACTATCGAATACCACTCTAATTTTCCCAGGCTTTTGAGGGTTGTAAACACCATGGTGAGGTATGTACCATTCTCTTCCATTGTTGACTTCTGTTTCATTGAGTACTTCTTTTGCATATCCCTTATCGATCATATCTTGTATGAAGGCTTTGTAGTCATGTTGAAACTGATCGTTCTTGAGCATCTTCTTTTTTAAATTCTCGAGTCTACTTTCAGCTAGCTTCCGGTTGCAAGGTAACTTCAATTCTGGGTCGCGGAAAGGAAGATCGACTTGATAGTGGCCATCTATCAAAACGCAAGATTCCTCCATCACTTTCATGAATCGTCTGTCCTCCCATGACCATTCCTTCTTGTCATCTGCTGTTCTTTCTGGAAAGTCAAAGTCCAAACTTTCTCGATACAAAATCTCCAAACTGAGATCTGCATATACATAGTTACTGTTGGCTGACATTTTCTTCCTTTTCGTGACTCCCCATACAACCCAGCCAAGTATTGTCTTTGTAGCGTATGGACTTCCAACTGGACCTGTAATAACATCTATGGGGGCCAATGCTGCAGGAACATTGTTTCCAATCAGCAAGTCTATACTTTCATTGATCTTTGTGGTAGGAAGATTGATCGTCTTCAGATGAGTCCATGCAACCAGGTCTTTACTTGAAGATGTCTGCCATGACTCTACCGGTAAGTTTGATTTGGTGAACACTGGGGGTAGTTCAACTAGAACTTCTTCACTGTCAATAGCTGATATCTTCAATCCACGAATGATTGTTGTCTGCTGACTTACTGTATTTCCCATAGTTTTCAGATTGATTGTTGTTTTTTTCCCAGAAACCTTAAGTCTCTCAGCAAGACATTCAGTTTTAAATTAAACATTGCTGCCAGAGTCGAGAAATGCGTTACACGTAACCATTTCGGATCCTGAAAACACCTTGACAGGAATGAAAGGCATTGTACAACTTCCACTGGCCACTGCATTTGAAACTCCAGATTGTCCTATGTTTCCAGCATTCTCCTCTTTCTCCTCAGTCTGTTCTTCAGATTTTTTGGTGAAATCATGCAACAGAATGTGGTGTCTCTTCTTGCAAACAGCACAACTGGATTTTGAAGGGCATCCTGTAGAGAAATGTCCTTTTACCAAGCAGTTAAAACAAAGTTTCTTTGCTCTCACGATATTTTTTCTTTCACTCAGACTGCTTTCTTTCAGCTTCGGACATTCTTTGATGCGGTGAGATCCATCACAACCCCAGCATTTTAATCCTTCACAAACATTAGTTGCTGCTGTTGTAACTTTTGGCTTCCTTTGTTCCCTTTTCTGTGAACAAAAAGAGCATTTCTGCCCCAGACTGGTTCAGTCAACTTTATGGCTTCTGACTCAACGAAGTTCACTAGATTGGAGAACTTCACCATCTTTCCATTTTGGTGCAACGTCTGTACAACTCTTTGCCATCGATCATGCATGTAAACTGGAAGTTTCTTCAAGATCTGTCGTAGGTTTTCTCTATGTTCAAGTATGTTCATAGTTCCAATGCATTGAGTTGCAGCTTGACATTCCTTCAAAAATACTGAAAAGTCGTCAAGAGACTTTGGATCATCGGCTTTAATCATCGGCCACTGTAACACCTGTTACACATAGCTGTTAGCCATCACCTCAGCTTCACCATAACGTCGTGACAGTTCTTTGACAGCTGCTTTGTATCCAACATTGGAGGACAAAAATGAGTACCCTGTAACAATTCAATGAGCTTTTCCAGTGGTAAACTGTTCTAGATAAGCCATTTTTTCGTCATCATTGCAAATCTTCTCTATTCTGGATTTGAACTGCCTCATGAATTTGTTGAGAGACAGGCAATCTCCGTCAAACTTCTTAATTTCCAATTTCGGCCTTTGGAGTTCCAGAAGAACTTCACCGAGGTTCTGCACAATGGATTTCTTTCTTGAAAGGCTCTCAGCATCAATGCCACAGAGACTTTCATCTTCATTCTCATGTCCTTGTTTGTCCCTCATCAGGGAACAAATGTTTCTTCCGTCATCATAAACTTCTTCATCCAAGTTTTGACTATCAGCATCTTCATTCTCGATTTCTTGGATCAGTTGACTTCTTGATTGAGATCTGACGATTTCTTCTCTAATCTGACTTCTCTCCTTCTCTTGTTGCAGCTCCAATTCCATCAGTTTAACTCTTCGCTCGAGTTCCTGTTTCTCTTTCAGTGCAATTTCCATTTTCTTCAACTCTTCAATCTTCCTGGATTCTGCTGCAAGTCTGATTAATGACTTCTTGCTCCTAGACAGGGGCGCAAATGAGGGGGGGGGTGTGGGGGTGTGACACCCCCCAATAATTTTTCCAACCGGTCCCAGTAGCTACTTTATAGTGATAAAGTCGGTCCCGATCCGGCTCTGAACTAAATTATTTCCATTTTCAATAGTAATAAACAGAGTTGTACCCGAAACCCAAAGAAAAATCGGTAAAAAGTTGCTCTCATGCAGATCATTGAACATTGAACTTAATTCACCACGCTGTTTTGCATAGCAGGAAATAGTGATGATGTTTCCTTGAAAGAACAAATTAGCAAACAAAAGGGCCAGAGCAGCTGGCGGGACAACTTTCGGCCAATTGCAACCCAATCCCTTCATGACAGTACAATGTATTGGTAGTCAATACTGCCGTTAGTCAGGAGATGCCTAGCTGTACAACAAAGACAAGTTGTGTCAGCCATTTCTGGCCTTATTTTTTATTTTTCTGGACAATTCCGGGCGCCAGGCGACAACATGGACATAAATTTTGACAAAGCTTGTTGTTTCTTAGATTTTCTTCAACAGCTGGGCTGCGCAAAAATTACATTAAAAGAGTCCTGAAATGGTCACCAGAGCGATTCTAACAACCCAATTTTCAAAATTTTCCGGGGGGAGCATGCCCCCGAACCCCCCTAGGTAGGTGCGCTTTTCGGCACACAAAGACAAATACCCTTCGGTTCCACTTCATGACACCCCTCAATATTTTTTTCGATTTGCGCCCTTGCTCCTAGATGAAGATCGTCTTGAGGCAGCACTTTGTCCATCGAATTTTCCAGTAAACCACTCCTCGGTGCTTGACGTGACATTTGATATCCAAATATCCTTGTCTTGAAACCAGGTGTCCAGGTGTTCCTTTCTGACATCTTCATTCAAAAGAACACAGTAAGCATCATTGGCCTGCATGAAAGCTTCGTACAAACCCATCCATCGTGCATGCAGAACTTTCGCTTCCCTTACGGAACGTTTCTCAGCCATGAACGATCTCAGCTCTTCCGACACAGATTTGAGACTCCTCCATGCTTCACCAAGGAATTTAAAATTCATCTCCAGTTGATATTCAAGGCCTTTCTCGGTTGGTTTTCGGTTTCTTGATGCCATCTTGATCACCTCAGTCTGCTGGGCAGGATCTACATCCTTTCCACAACAGATTCACACCAAGATCAGTTGTTAATTTTCATGTGATTGCTTTTTCCTCAGGCGCGACACAGAGACGTATAGCAGGGCTTGATAATGCGATATTTCAAATCGATTAACTAGAATTAATCAATACAATAATTACAAACAAGACAGAAACTAATAGAGCTAAATAACAGAAAAACATAACTTGTAAATATCATACATAAATAGCAACTTACCAACTGTTTCCTGCCTGTCGCAAGCACATCACAGTTAACCTGCTACTGAGCCCTTTGGCTCCGTCTGGCTTGCTTAAAAACTACTCGCCTTTTTATACATTGATCTTACTCTCAACGGAATAATAAAAATTCTACTTTAAGCACGTTATTTTAACAATAAGAAAGAGTTCACTCCACGAACAATTAGATCTACAGGGACATTTAAACAAAACAGTACGTACAAACTACTGAAAAACAAAGACAAATAAAAGCGTGTAAACAAGTGAAAAGCGTGAAATGAAAGTTTGTATTAACATCTGGGCTTCGGTGGGAAAATGTTATAATAATTTCATTGACTTGAAATTTAAGTAAAAAACTCCATTATTCAAAATTTGATTAATTATAATTCAAGAAAACTACGAGGTTGAGATTCAGTGGCGTAGGAGCCGGGGGGGCAAGGGGGGGCACGTGCCCTCCCACTTTTCTGCCAAATCTTATGCCTGCCCCTTTTATATCTGAAAAGTGCCCCTTCCTTACACCTTGAAGGGCTAAGTAGGACCACCAATTGCCTTGGAAATATGTTTATATAATTAAGAATAGTCCGAAAGAGGCTACGAGAGCCAAAGTAGCTGCTTCTATATTCAAAATTTTCTTGGGGAGCATGCCCCCGGACCCCCTTGGAGGGTGCACCATCGGCGCACTTGCTCTCTATATTGCCCCTTTTTTCATGTGCCCCCCCACTTTTCAATACCCTCCTACGCCTCTGTTGAGATTTAAAATAAATCACTGAAATGAATATATCGACGTAAACGGTAATAAGACTATTCAACTTTATAAAATCCAGTTTTCTTATTTCTTTCATCCGCGATAAACTTTCAACAAAATTCGATCTCTAGAGCTTCTCACGGACACAGCAAATTCGAAAACTCGGCACAACTCCAAGTCCTCCAGGACACAACTTGACTCGACAACAGCAAGAACACGACTGATGGTAACCAAGATGACTAAAGACACACCTAATAATGACGCAACGGGGATTATGACAAATGGCAAGATGGTGATGACCAGATGAAAGGACAATGGCACATAGAATGTAAGTTGACAAGGTGATAATAAACAAAATGAATGGAAGTTTAGACAAACAAGTTGAAAAACATCAAGGACACAAACAAGCAAAACCTGTCCCTTAACATTACTCCCTCCTTCGAAAACAAGCCTCCTGGATTGCATTTAAAAAAGGAAAGTAGCAAAAACTTAAACTAATAAAAGAAATTACAATTAGGTAATGTCCTGCATGTCGTTCATTTTGAACTTTTAATATTTACATCTTATTTATTTTTCCATTTTTTCAAACAACCAGATGTTGACCTTATCCAAACTGACTGATGAAATAGTGGCTAGAATAGCTTCTGAGGTAGAATTAGATGCAGCCAATTCAACATTTCCCTGTGGCATTTGCAAAAACAGTGTCAAGCATAACCATAAATCAATTTTCTGTGACCATTGTAATAACTGGATTCACATAGAATGCAATGATATTTCGATTTCTGAATATAAAGAGCTCCAAAAAGAGCCCGATAATAAACAATGGATTTGTTTGTATTGTTCCATATTAAAAAACTCCACCATTTTTCCCTTTACCCTGGTACCTGACAGTGTCTTACAAGGCGAAAATGATTTTGACATTTTTTCCAACTATCAGCTGTCTAATCCACCCTCATCCAGGTTAACTAATTTGCCAAACCTATCTGATTATGACATTGATGAAAATATCAACATAAACTTGAGCTCTGAATACTATTCCTTAAAGGAACTGACTAATTTAGAAACTTCTAGTAAGGATTTTGCCCTCTTCCACATGAATATTCGTAGTCTTTCACTTCATTATGAAGAATTTCATGCTCTTCTTTGCTCCCTAAAGATTGATTTCCAAGTTATTGGTCTCTCTGAAATTAAGGGATTTTCCTTGAGAAAACCTAGGGATGATCAAGGATACCCCAGGATCCTTGAGCAGTATTTCTTGTTGCGAAAAAAACCTTGATTTCAGTACCTCAAGGACCTTGAGAAAACCTTGAACACTATTAAAAAACGTCTGTTGTTTCAAGGATTTAGATCCAACCTTGAACCATATTTGAACCAAGGACCTTGATAAATCCTTGAAATGCCAATGAATTCATTTTAGTTCAAGGTATTTCATGAAACCTTGAGAAAATCAAACACACGGCACCTTGAGAAAACCTTGAGCTTACGAAAAGTTTTTGCGCCAAAATACAATTCTAACGGTTTGATAACGACTTTGCTTCTGGAAGGCAGACACGATTTTCGTCTGTTCAAAATTGCACAGTTTTTATGGTTTTTAATAATGGGCACAGTAATTTCATAAACCAAACAACGATGCTGATAAACAGTCGATGACAATGAGGACCTATTTTTACTATGAAAGACTGAAAATGCAGAAACTGTCGCTAAATTGGCAGAACAAACTTGAAGGTGAAGAGTTGTAAGTTGTTGCATTCTTCGAGTATGGTTTAAAATTCGTGTTGTTTTTGTAGTTTAGATAACGCCTATTATGCAGAGGCTAAAATTAACTCATCAATTTGCTACTAAAAGCATTTAAAGCGTTTTAGCATATGACTTATTTCCATAAGCGCTCAACGTTTTGAGCTTATTAATTTCGGAACTCAAAGCTTCCAAAAATAGCTATTTACACCATTAGTTTAAATACTACAAATGACAAAAAGTACTAAAGGCAAATTAGTTTATTTCTTGTATAAGCCTTTTCATTCGGTCTCAGTTTATATTCGATCTACTAAGAGTGGTTAAAGACGGGTTAAAGTGTGTTTGCTTCATGTTTTTCACATTTGGCGTTCTTGTTCTTCTAATTCCAACATTCAGTATCAGAAATTCTCAATCTAGTATTCGGAATTCATTGATTCATGTTGGGAATGTGTTGGAAAATCGCGTGTTGATGGAGCTGAAGTTTATTTTATTAGAGGCGTTTCATGAAACAATGCAGAATAAAAAATAACATCGGGCCTTTACAATCATAATTTCTACTTTTATTAATCTTGAATGAAAATAGAGTGTCATCTTCTCAAGGTTTATCTAGGGTAATGATGTATTCTATACCTAGGTTAACCTAGGTAAAACCTAGGTTTTCTATCAAATAATTGTTATTGATTGCCCTAGGAAAACCTAGGTTTAACCTAGGTATTCCTGTCATCAGAAATATCGGTTGATGACATCCAAATATGGCATCCTTGAGCAGACCTAGGTTTTCCTTGAACTGTTTTTCTTTCCATATACAGCTACGTTGTTCCAATTTAAAACCTAGGAAAACCTAGGTCTTCTCAAGGATTGGCTCAAGGAAAACCTAGGTTCATTTCTAGGTTTTCCTTGAGAGATACACCTAGGTTGACCTAGGAAAAACCTAGGTTATCCTTGAGCCAATTTTGCCCGGGTAAAGGCCTCTGTCAATGCGCCTATAAAATCAAATATCAATCTACCAGGCTATAATTTTTATTACACTGTCTCTCGAAGTGCTGCAGGTGGTGTAGGTATTTATGTCAAATCAGATCTTATAACAAATAGACGAGATGATCTTTCTGTTAGCATGGCTGACTTTGAAACTATCTGGATTGAAATTGAAAATACTAGAGCTAAAAACATCATCTGCTGTTGTGCATATCGACATCCCAGCTCAGATATTGCAAAGTTCACGCAACACCTTCAGGAAACCCTTTCTTTAATTTCCGATGAAGATAAAATTATCCATATCATGGGTGACTTCAATATTGATTTACTCAACTATGGCAGCCATACCCTTACAGATGACTTTATTAACTTTTTGTTTTCCTATCACTTTATACCTTCCATCCTACACCCAACTCGCATCACAGACACCAGCTCTACGCTTATTGATAATATTTTCCTAAGTAATATCACTAACTGTAATATTCTAAGTGGTAACTTATTATCTTTGATCTCTGACCACCTTCCTCAGTTTGCTATTTTTAAGGACAATGCACCTGAGTATGAAAATACATCCTATTTCGCTCATGATTATAAAAAGTTTGATGAAGCTAGCTTTCTGTCAGAATATTCAGAAGTTGATACCTTCTTAGTCAAGAAAGTACTGATTTTAATGCAAAATTTGACACTTTTTTTACTTAATCTCAATAATCTTATTCAAAAACACTGTCCAGAGAAAAAGCTGAGCAAGAAAATGCTAAAATTAAGAAACAAACCCTGGGTCAGCTTTGAAATTCAAAAAATGATGAAAATTAGAGATAAGCTCTTTAAACAGTTCAAATGCTCAAATTCGTCTACTACACTTAAAGCATATAAAAAGTTTCGCAATCGTGTTGTGAATGAAATAAGACAGAGTAAAAAGAATTATTACCAACATTACTTTCATGAGAACAAAATCAATATGAAAATGCTGTGGAAAGGAATCAACGATGTAATTAGTTTGAAACCAAAGAACACTGATACATTTTCACATTTAATTGATGATAATGGCATTAAAATTTCAGATTCAGTTCATATAGCAAATAATTTAATGAATACTTTACAAAGGTAGCTGAAGGTATTACTAAAAAAATCCCAATAACTCAAAAATCTCCTTTATCTTACTTATCAAATTCAAACGCAGATTCTTTTTACCTTTTTCCATGCACCGTTAATGAGGTATCTAATGTAATACAATCATTAAAAAATGGCAAATCTTCCGGCCCAAATAGCATTCCAGTCAAGTTATTGAAAATACTTAATTATCCTATTTCCTCTGACCTTTCCATACTGATTAATGAGTCGTTCACAACTGGTATTTTTCCTGATAAATTGAAAATTGCAAAAGTAATTCCTATATTTAAGAAAGGACTCAAGACCAAAACATGCAATTACAGACCAATCTCATTGCTTTCCATCTTCAGCAAAATATTTGAAAAACTTATGCAGGCTCGCCTTCAAAAATTTCTTGAAACATATGAGGTTTTATTCAGTATGCAATTTGGCTTCCGTAGTGGACATTCTACTGAACATGCATTAGTTACTTTAACTGAAAGTATTAAATCAACTCTTGACAATAAAAGACTTGGCTGTGGAATATTTATAGACCTTCAAAAGGCTTTTGATACTGTAAATCATGCAATACTACTTAAAAAACTGGAGCATTATGGCATTAGAGATACTGCTCTCACCTGGTTCAGATCTTACCTTTGTAATCGCAGTCAACTGGTTTCAATTAATGGTTTTTCTTCTTCATTGTGTGACATTACATGTGGTGTTCCACAGGGATCAGTTCTCGGACCTCTCCTTTTCCTAATTTACATCAATGACTTGCCCAGTGTCTCTAGTGTCTTGTCATTCTACTTATTTGCTGATGATACAAACATTTATTTTGAGGCTGATGATCTTAATATTCTCACAAAAACAATAAATAAAGAACTTAGTAAGGTCAAATCATGGCTTGATTGTAACAAATTGGCCCTTAATATTGATAAGACTAGCGTTGTTCTTTTCCACTCACCCAGGAAAAAATTACCTGACCTTATCAACATTAAATTTGGCAGGAAAAATATTTCCAGGTCTAAATATGTGAAATTTTTGGGAATTCTGTTGGATGAACACCTAACCTGGAAATACCATATTACTGAACTTCATAAGAAACTTACTAGAACTTCCGGAATATTTTTCAAAATAAGGCACTACATTCCTCTTCAACCTCTGATCAGCCTCTATAACTCCCTATTTTCTTCATTTCTTTCCTATGGCATCACTGCCTGGGGTTTAACATATGATACACATCTAATGCCACTTTACCTCCTCCAAAAGAAAATTTTAAGATGCATCAGCTTTTCACATTTTGCTGCTCCATCTTCTCCAATTTTCCATTCCCTAAAAATTCTTAAACTTGAAGACATAACACACTCAAATATCCTGATGTTTGTATACAAAGCTCTATATAAAGTATCTCCAGCCTGTTTTCATTCCTATTTTACTCCCAACTCATCAGTTCATAGGATTGGAACTCGTCAGGTAACCAGGGGTGACCTCTTTAAATCCTTCAAAAACACTACCCTTTATGGTCTTAAAACAATTAAGTATTTTGGCTCCCAACTTTGGAACACTATCCCACTTTTCATTCGTGTTTCTAGTTCTACTTCAGTATTTCGATCCAGTCTTAAAACTTTCTTCATAAACTCATATCTACTTTGAATTTTAACTATTTATAGTCTACTCCAAATAATGGCGAAAAGTCCTCAATGCTCAATGCTACGTGATAAACAAACATCTGGTTGGTTGTTGTTTTTAATAAAATTCTTTTAGTTTTTTTGTTTTTAATGGGGGGACTCTCTCTCGATTAGTTTATCTATTTAGAGAGTTCCTCCTTAGTCAATTATTCCTAAATACACTCTTGTAAATTTTTGTCTATCTTGTTTGTGTTAATTTAAGTATTCAAATTGTTTTAAATTTTCTGTAACTGTAACGTAAGATTGTATTTGGGGTTAATTGATAAAACAATGAAACTGAAACAGAAACTGAAACTGAAACTGCTGTCTTTGATGTCTGTTTTTCCCAGCAAAGTGTTCTTTCCTTTGAGATGGCATGTCTTCATTGATCAACAAATCTGATGAGTCGGTAGGTACTCGGGTGGATAGCTACATTTTGTCTATGCTCTCTTGTAAGAGCCTTTTGCCGTTTCCATTTTGAAACTGTATATTTTGGTGTTGCTGTGTCTGAGTGATGGTAAATTCGGGTCTTTGCCATTGTTTCAATTCTGTTATCATCGCTTTCAAATCACCTAGTCGCTCTTGTATGGATGCAACCAACGCTTGAGGCTTCGACACAACTTCCAGTGAAGCGATGCCAAACTATGGATGTTGTTGGTACGTTGGATTGTAGTTTCCACTTTCATTTCCTTGATCACGCTTTTCTTGGTGGTTACAATAAGTGTAGCTCTTATCCCAACAATATTTTGCCACATGACCGACCCGTAAGCAGCAGTAGCAAATCTTCACATCGATAAACGTTGGTTTGGTTCGATTGATGAATGGATTTCTTACGTGTCTCTCTAACACTGTGAAATTTTCTGCCATTTTAGTAAAACAGTTGTGACTGCGTCCATAAGGAGTTGCTTGAGCTGTTCACTGCCAATCATTCCAGTCTCTCTGAAGGTAGCAAGTTCCTCACATTGGGCACCAATGTAAAACGACCTACAAGGGCATTTTGCTTGTGAGTTCGTTTTTTGAGAGATAACGCCAAAATAAAACTCAATTCCAAAAACACAACAAAAACTTTCTTTTTAAATTGGATAAAATACGGTCTATTCTCATTAAAAACGGTTACCCTGAGGACGTCATTTCGGATTGTTTTCGCAAGAACATCGCAAGTCTTTCGGCTGATGAAAAGTATGGTCCACAAAAGTGCCCTGTCTCATTGCGATTCGAAAGTCAAATTAAAAAGGCCATTACTAAGTGCTTCGCTGCTGCCAACCCTCGGTTAGTTTTTGCATAGTCAATAGAATAAACACTGGTCTGGAAGCCTCTTGTTGTAGGTTATTGTCCGGTTTTCTTCAGTCACGTGATCGAAAAGTGTGCATTTCGACGCCTTAGCAACAAAGAAAGTACTGTGAAACCATAAGTAAAACGACAAGTGCTACGAACTTTTTCGATGTTTCTGCGTCGATATTGAGGAATAATACTAATTTTTTTTTTATTGAATGGCAAATGTCACCGAGAGAACATCAGATGAAGTAAAGATGCCTTAAAAAAAGAAAACCCGCTTAAAACACGAAAACAAATCCAAATCCAAAAAGCCCGAGGAGGTACAGTACTGTTCTTGATATAATTTCACCACAGCTAAATGCCGCCGTCTTGCCCCTGAAATTCTCAAAACATGGGTTTATTTCTTACCAAAACCCATATAAGAAGGTAGAAAATGAAGAAAATTTATAAGAAGTTTATTTTTGGGTCAAAATAGCGTTAATATCGCGCCGCAGATAGCTACTAGTACGAAAGTAAAAATGAGAAATGAGGCCTAAATGTCTTATTACTCTCATATTCTACTTATATTCCCCATAATTAGGGTTATGTGTCTAAACTGTAAGTGGGTCTTGGTGGGTTTGTAAAATCTCGACGGCAGATTTCGGTCCATCTACAAGTTATGTTATCCCCCCAGGGCAGAAAATGGGGGTTCTGTAATACAGCTACTTTTTAGGACTATATGTTTCTGTAAAATGTATTTCTATTCCCATTTTTCTCGTATTTTCTAGAATTATCTCCAGGTTTGTTTTTAGATTTACTGTGTATTTAGATCATTACGTAATCGTTATTTCTAGGTATCTTATTTGCGTCATGCATAGTTAGTCAGCATTCCGTTCTATTGTTCCCATTGTTTCACGTATTACTTGTTTTACTTCGTTAATGCACTGTCATCATTACTTCCTTGTATTTTAGGCAACATTGCATATTTGTTTGTAACTTTTCTAGATTGTTCTGTCATGCTTAGTCAGTAATTTATCCGTATATATTTAGCTTGTATTTTAACTGTAATTCAGAGGGAGAGAGAGAGAGAGAGAGAGAGAGTTTAGGGAGAGCGTGTGGATTCAGAATGAGAAGATGTAGCTGGAAGGACTGAGGAGTCTAGGTTAAGTAGGCCGAGGCAAGGTACTTGAGAAAGATCTTGCCGAGGTGCTGTTTCTGTTTTATTGTGTATTTTGTGACTAATGTAGTTAGTCATCGTTTTTCAGGACATGGGAGCCTGAGTGTTATTTAACTGTTTGTGCTGCACTTGAGAAAGGTGGCATTTAACACGTTATTGTCGTTTATTTAACCTTGTACTTTGATGTTTATGAACATTGGAATCGAAACAGCTCTGGAAATATTGGTATCTCTCTCATCGTCATTTCTTATCTTGTATTTTGATGTTTGTTTATCGGCTATACCGCTCGGCCAGCTAAACAACCAGATTACACTTGTAAAGTACATTTTAAATTGCTCTGACATTGAAATTTAATCAGATTTGTATGCGAAGGCGACGTATATCTTGGCGATGCTTTAAGACAACGAACACCCTTCATATGCTGCTTATTTGTTTACATTTTTGCAAGAGAGCATGGATTCTCAACAGGAAGGCGACGATAACTTGTCATTTTGTGATTAAAGATTTCGAACACCCTGAAAACCTTGCTGAATTCATCATGTTGTATCAATGTTCTTTTTTTTGGTAAGATGCTTGAGCTTTATTTAACTGGACTTGTCGTAAAATTTAGAAATCGTCGTATTGGACCCTTAAAATGCTTATTTACCGGATTATCGTTTACTGTAGTTATATTTGTACACCTTAGAATCGAGGACGATTCCTTTTTTTTTTTTGATGGGGAGGTATGTAATACAGCTACTTTTTAGGACTATATGTTTCTTTAAAATGTATTTCTATTTCCATTTTTCTCGTATTTTCTAGAATCATCTTTAGGTTTTTTGCTAGATTTACTGTGTATTTAGCACATTACGTAATCGCATTTTCTATGTATCTTAGTTGCGTCATGCATAGTTAGTCAGCATTCCGTTCCATTGTTCCCATTGTTATCACGTATTACTTGTTTTACTTCGTTAATGCACTGTCATCATTACTTCCTTGTATTTTAGGTAACATTGCATATTTGTCTATAACTTTTCTAGATTGTTCTGTCATGCTTAGTCAGTAATTTATCCGTATATATTTAGCCTGTATTTTAACTGTAATCAAACTATGGTTTCTTTACCCAAGGTTGTTTTCATCAGGCCCGGAAAAATACAAAACTCGCTCAATGTCACGCCACAATGAGGGTAAAAAATTAGAAAACAACGTTACGTCGTATCTTAAACGCATTTTCTAACGTTTTTTTCAAGACTTTGTTTTTGACAACGTTAGTTGTATTCATTCCATTAGCACTGTTTGTTTACATCCGAAGTTCGCGCTGTCTTAGCCAATTCTCTGAAAATTTTGTTAAGAATGAATTTTTATGTGAAATTTTCAAAAATTACTGAATGTTGGGCGTATGTATTTGCGAATATAAACGAGCTTTCAAAAATGTTTCGATCCTTTTCCCGGTAGCTACTTTTACTTCAGAACACCATACGAATATCGAGGAAACAGCGGGAAACAGTATTTGCGGTCTCGACAAGTCGAAATCTTGATCCGCTAAAAGTATATGTGTGACACTAAACCATAAAAAGTGCAGAAAAGTTTAGAAAAAATGACGAAAAATAAGATGGTTTCTTTGCTTAATTCTCAAAGAGTTCAATGTCGATGTATTTTAGCTAATTGAAACACCAGTATCCTGAACCCAGAACCGGGATCAACTCAGCTCTGAGCACTGCGGAAGAGCGGAGTTATTCTAGGGAAAATTGTCTTGTGAAGTTCCAAAGAACTATTTTTAATTTTTTCTGACAACTCGATGTATCGTTCTCTTCTATAAGTACAATAATTTGCATGTATTAACATGTATTTTTTCAGCAAATCGATGTCCCAGTACATGTATTTCACTGTCATTGCCATTGGGTTTACACTATTGGCGGTGTTGCTAAGGCGTCACAATGCACAGTTTTTGATCACGTGACAGCTTCTTCACACTGACTCAAGCTCTACGAGCGAACAATAGACCGAAAAAATAGGCTTCCAGACCAGTGTTTATACTGTTGACTATGGTTTTTGGCACTCGGAAAGTTCTACCAGCCATTCAAAAGGATTACGTACCTACAACACAAACAAGTTTGGTCATTTATGAATTTTCGTGCCAGTGTGATGCCAGGTACGTAGGTCGTACTTGCCAGAGATTAGGTGATAGGATAAAACAGCATGTCCCTACCAATATTCTTCTGCATAATTTTCGAGCAAAGAGAGCAACCACCCCGTTGATCTAAACAACAACCTTCTTAAACGTGATTCGGCCATGGGACAACATCTACTTGATAACCCAATTTGTGCGGAAAATTACAGCGAGGATTGTTTCAGAATCATTGGCAAAGCAAGATCTCTGCTTCACTTAAGGGTTTTGGAATCTGTTTACATCAAAACCAAAAGGCCGGTTCTGTGTAGACAGAAAGAGTTCGACTCTTCAAATAATTCTATTGGTCTTCCCGCTGTACCCGATTAGCTGATTGGTGTTGAAAACAGAATGCCAATTCAGCTTTTCGTTCTTTCTGGTTGGTGCATGTCGAGCCGCATCTGGGTATAAATTTCACCTTAGTCTATTGTTTCGTTCTGTTTCTGACGTTCATACTCTGAGGAGTGTCAGACGGAAAAAAGCTTTTAAGTATGCCGGAAAATGATTCCGCTATTTATCGCAATTTCATATGATTTCCAAAAACGTAGTTAATATAGTTCCAACATTATTATGCTTGTTGTGGCTGTGTTTTTTGTGTACTGTGGTGGACAATAACTACTGTGGTGGGTTATTATACTTGTTGTGGTGGGTTATTATGCTTGGTTTGGTGGTGTTTTTTGCGTACCGTGGTGGATAAGCACTACTGTGGTGAGTTATTATGCTTGTTGTGGCGGGCTATTATGTATTGTGCGGTGGCGTTTACTTCGTACTGTGGTGGATAAGCACTACTGTGGTGCAGTGGTTAATTTATTACTGTAGCTAATTTATTGGCCATTTAACAGTGAAATAAGGTTTTATGCTTTTATTATTTCGTGAAAAATTGCAATATGGAGCTTTTTCTTTCATCTTTGATCAAAAGAAGAAAAGTCCGCAAAATATTAATGTCCGCGTTTTAGACCTGAGCCCGATGAAAAGTCAGAACCGCGGACCTCTGAATACTGCGGACCAATTGACACAGGTCCGCGAGGTCCACAAGGTCCATGAGCTCCGCGAGGTCCACGGGGTACGCGAGGTCCACGGAATAGAACTGGCCAAAAATATTGATCTTATAATGATCTTTGCACTGGGTGATATTTAGTCCATTTCTGCAATAAAATCAGTGGGGGGGTAGAGAAATTCTAACAACCTTTGGGCAATAAATATTTCTCAATGTCTAAAAAGAGTAGAGATATCATTCCACCTCACCTGCTCGGTTCCAAGGAAAATGTTCTACGACTAATATTATGCGGCAATTAACGCCACATGTTTACTATTGTTCAACCCACACTCCCCTCTTTTTGCAATAGGTCTCGATGTATGAAGGGTTATAAAGGCACGGACCTTTCTTATGTTTTTACGATCCCGTCGGACAGATTTAAAGTTCATTCAAAAGACCTCTCTAGTGTATTCTTGCTGTGGTGAAAAGTGAAAACGTCAATCTCCTTTCTCTCGTTGTCGAAATAAAGCGAGATAGAACGAAACGGCAAAACCACGAAGAAATTAGTAGAGTAAACGAAACATCAGACAAAACAGTGCATGTTTCTAGTAGATAAACGTAGACGTAGAATGAAAATTTTCACCTCTTCGCATAATAAGTATGTATTTTTGGCTGGAATGTTCTACATCAACAAGAAAGCAAGTGTTTCCAACAAACAGGTGAGGTGAGATGTCTTCGGATATCCAGTATGTAACACAACACAATAAGCAAGAAAAAAATATGCATTCTATGCGATACTAGAGGTTGGAAAATGAAAATTTTTCCAGGGAGCATACCCCGGACCCCTCTAGTTTTGTGTGCCTTCCATTAATCAATTTGAGACTATTTCCGTATTTTCATACTAAAAAACGCATTTTAACAAATTTTGTGTTTACAACTGTAAACGGTTATTTTGTCGGCAGGTTGGCACAAATAAAACGACACAATTCGAGTAAATGTCCATCTTTAATCTTCAGATATAAAAATCTTTCCTGAGCTTTATCTTTACAGCATGCAAAAACAACGGCAATACAATAACGACTTCAGTAAACTTAGAGCTAACCTTTTTCAAGAGTTACTCTGAATCACATCTCTGTTCCTTTCCTTTGAACAGACTATAAACGACAACTAAGGCAACAAGATCTTTCGCAAGCATCTTGCCCCTTCGAACGACACATGCATGCTCTGTCTCTCTATCAGCTCGAAATATCCAATACTCTCCCTTAGCCAGGGACGCCTGCACATATGGAGGGCAAGGGGGCAAAGGGTTGAAGAAGGGCAACTGAGGGGTTTGGGGCGTAGCCCACAAAAATTTTAAGTTACCACGCCCTTCAGAAGCCTGGAAAACGTGGGAAACGCCCTTAAGATGTTTATATTGGCAACAAAAAGGTTTAAGATTTACTCGATTTTGCAATTCTTATGCATTTAAAGTCAAAAAGTTTAGTAATAAGATGTTGCTAGTGGTTTCTGAAAAATGATTTTCTCTGTGCATAATTTTTGAAAATTATGGGCGACAAGTTTGACATTGATTTCCCTCGACCCAGAAACAAATAATGAAATCAGTATATTATGGTCCTTTCTTGCCTTTCTTCTATTCTACAATTCTACAATATTTATCAGACAATTTTAAAGCTATTTTAGAAATAATTGTTGTCGCTGAGGGCACATCTTGCCCTCCTTGCCCCCTTGGATAAGGGCTGGAGGGCGGTCGCCCTTCTGCCCCCACCGCAGGCGTCCTTGCCCTTAGCATTACTTTTACTCTAATTTATAATACACATAATCACGTGACAACAAAGGCTAATTAACGTTACATTTAACAGATAACATAACATGATGACAGAAATACGCAGCTGGCCACTCTGCCCATTTCCGGCAACATGGAACGTAAGAAAATAACACTACTATGACAAAACTAGATTGTATTTCTCCATGTAACGATGGTTCACTGTTCAATCACTGTTCATCATAGCTGAACAGTTCACTTGACAATGTCAGTCTAAACTCTGGTATCAATGAGTCACTTGCAATTACATGAGCGTCCACCTGTTAACTACTGTGACACTTCTCATCAAATGTCTCTGATCATTTTTCGACATGACCAAATTGCGATGAACCTCCTGTAAACTTCAATGAAGCTTTTCCATGGTTGTTCAATAACTTCTTTTCATCATTCGAAACTCTCTATTCTAGGAATGGAATCTCATTGAACTTTAGCAATAATGGCCAGAGCTTCCTCAACTTCTCTAATTCCTTTGCCTATGGGTTCCAAATTCCGTTCATGCACAATGATTTCTTCTTAAAGCTCTGCATCATGCCATCAGAGATCTTCATCTTCGTCTAGTCTTGATTTCTCTCAGAACTGTTTCTTCCGTACACTTCATACTCATTCTTGCATCCAATGTTCTTTCTTGAGTTCATTCTCATTTCTTATCTTGATCTTTGATCTTCTGATCTGTCTTGTCTCTATGCTGCATCTCATGACTTCTCTGTCTCCATTTCACTGTCCAATCCATATTTATCAGTCAAGTTCTCTTCATGTGCAATCTTTCTGAACTTACTTATCTTCCTTTCATGCGAATAAGTCTGAGTGTACACCCCTAGAATCGAAATGCTCGGTGAGTGACACCAATTATCCACCTGTTCCTCCATAGCTATTTTCATTGCAAAGTCTTTCAACAGAAATATTCCATTTTCTAAAACTTACACAATTCACGAACATCTGTAAAGTTATCTCATGATGTCTTGAACATCTGATGTATTCAGTCGAAGATGTTAGTAGCAAAATGGTAGAGTTCTACAAGACAATTTTGCACAATCGGCCATCGTGGCAACTGATATCTTCGATCGACTCGTGTACAATAATTTTTCACATGACTGCCAATGTAGTACAACGTTGCCTTACAGCCTGTACCAGACAATTGTCAGATCAATGGCTGCATTATCTAGGATTTCAGTTGAAATTGGCATTGCAATTCTGACATACAGCTGCGTTTTCATAACAAATGTTTCATTCATGACATCTTAAAGTCGTACTTAAAGAGTCACGAGAGATGCCACCAGAGTTTGCAACTTTCTGAATCCACCACCCTTGACTGACATCTCTGATCGACCAAATATCACTTCGCTTCCGTTTCAGTGCCTCTCATATTTTACCATAGCATCAATGAAGTGCTTGCAGAGCACTTTCGTACATCGCATTTTCATAAACCATTCCTCGGTACTTACGCAGTTCCATATCCTTCAGTCTACATGCACATAGCTCTTGCTGCACAGAATTTATCTAGACTCATGTTCCAAAGCTCACGTCATTGCAGCTAGCTTCCTCAACGGATTCTCAGCTGACTGTCTCAGTACATTCGACTCCTTATCAACTTCTAGCCGATGAGATTCACCTTTCAACTGATTGTAATCTCGTCGGTTCACATTAGATTTACTGATTGCTTTCGGCACTACTCTTAACGTCTAACATCATTTTATCATCAGTATAGCTCTCAAGACACAGTTTAACATCAGACATGATTCCATCGAATGTCAAGTTAACTTGAATAATTCTAATTTCACGCATAACATAAGTTAGCTGAAACATACTTACTGTCAGCAATGTTAACTACTCCTAACTGTATACATTGACACTACAATAATTCTATACGAGCACTTTTACATAGAGTTACTCAAACTACTTGCTCATACTGTTACTAACGAACTATACAACTTACAACATGTCTTACGAACGAAAATTCACAGCATTGAACTGCAACATACAGTATACACTGACAAAAATAGTTAAACATTGATTAAACTAAGTGATAACTAAATTATTACATGTAATTAAATAATAGAGGCTTGATTGGAAATGTTAATTCATTGACTATTTAACTAAAATATACTACATTGATATCATTTACTAAAATCGTTTTTGCTGCGTTCATGAAATACGGGGTCAGAAAAACCAGGGGTCGACATCGACAAAAATATTGACAGGAATTTTTCACAACATTCTAGCAAACTGGGTAACCGGGATTTTAAAGTAGGTTTGGACTCTTTGGTGGTGGGTGGTCATTTTAAGACTTGGGAACATTCTTGCAAATCAATGGTTGTGACGTCATCGATGACGTAGAAAAGTTACGGTCAGTGAAAATCTGACTTTTGAATTTTGTGTTTTTAATGATATTGACGGAAAAAAAAACATCTCAAATGGAGCAAAAAAATTTACAACACCAATTCGATTTGGCTTAAGGACCTGTTTATATGGACAAAATCATCCCACCTTCCAGCCCGTCAGCTGAGCAGTGGGACGAAATTTTCAAGAGTTTATATGTAGAATTCATCCCACCTTCCAGCCACTTGTCTCATATTTCCGCTTTTGTTTAATTTTTCAGACAATAGGATTATTTCTGGCGCTTGCGCATAATGAGCAATTTCATCCCACCGTCCAGCTTTTATCCCACCTTCCATCGTTTATATGAGAGAATTTCATCCCACCCAGGTGAGATCCCACCTCTCAGCGAGTGAGATCTCACCTGACCGGGATGAAACGTTTTCCATATAAACAGAAGATGAAAATCACAGAGGTTTGTATTGGAAGGTGAGATCTCACCTCTCAGCTACAGGGCTGGAAGGTGGGATGATTTTCCCCATATAAACAGGCCCTAATACTCAGAAGTTATTACGATTCGAAATGTGTGTGACGTCATGAAAACGCAGAACTGATATTTTGACTTTGAGTCACCGTTTCGTGCATAAATTTTTCTTTTGATATGTTCAGCGTTACTTTTAGAATAAAAACATCATGTTCTCGGTCACTTACGCTTATTTTTGTCATTTCAAACCTTAAATTACGAAGAATGCTCGTAATTTCTATTGCGATGCAGCTAGGGTTCCGAACGACTATGAATGTTGAAAAAAATGATAAAGATAAAACATTTTCTGCTTACTTTCCTTGAAAATGGTAATATGATTGAGCTGGATAGAGCGAAGTACTTTTTTATGACCACGGTCTTTATTTTGATTTATGTAGCCATAAATGCTCGAGAAGACGGCAGACACCTATGTCGATAAGTTGTAGGCAATCGCACAGGCGAAGGCATAGGAACAAGTGTAGGTGTAGATGAAGCAAAGGTCTAGGCTAAGGCACAGGTATAGGTGTAGGCATAGGCATAGGCGAAGGCATAGACACAGGCCTAGGTGAGATGTAGGCAAAGGCATAGGCGAAGGCATAGGCACAGGCGTATGTGTAGATGACGGCATAGGCATCGGACAAGCCTTAGGTACAGGTGTAGGTGAGATATAGGCATTAGTGTAGGCGAAGGCATAGGCACAGGCGTCGGTGTAGATGTAGGCATAGGTGTAGGCTAAGGCACAGATATAGGTGTAGGCATAGGCGAAGGTATAGGCACAGGTATAGGTGAAGGCATAGGCATAAGCGATGACATAGGCACAGGTGTAGGTGTAGTTGTAGGCATAGGTGTAGGCTAAGGCACAGATATAGGTGTGGGCATAGGCGAAGGTATAGGCAGAGGTATAGGTGAAGGCATAGGCATAAGCATAAGCGATGACATAGGCACAGGTGTAGGTGTAGATGAAGGCATAGGTGTAGGCTAAGGCACAGATATAGGCGTAGGCATAGGTGAAGGCATAGGCATAGGCATAAGCGATGACATAGGCACAGGTGTAGGTGTAGTTGTAGGCATAGGTGTAGGCTAAGGCACAGATATAGGTGTAGGCATAGGCGAAGGTATAGGCACAGGTATAGGTGAAGGCATAGGCATAAGCATAAGCGAGGACATAGGCACAGGTGTAGGTGTAGTTGTAGGCATAGGTGTAGGCTAAGGCACAGATATAGGCGTAGGCATAGGCACTGAAATGGACAAACCTATTGATGTTATGGAGTTTCATATATGCAATGAAACTCAACACTCCATGGCTGTTCCCCTCTTTCTTCTAGCACTTCTTCCTAACCAAGTGAGTATTCCCTCTAACCACGTATCAAAGACGGCTGTTCAACTTTTGTAAGCAGTGCCCCTATTTTTGGTATATGTTTACCTTGGATCCACTTTTTAGTACTTCGCTCTATCTAGCTCAATCATATCACCATTCTCAGAGAAAGTAAGCAGAAAATGTTTCAAGTTTTTCATCTTTTTCAACATTCATAGTAGTTCGGCACCATAGCTGCATCGCATTAGAAATTACGAGCATTCTTCATAATTAAAGGTTCGAAATGACAGAAATTAGCGTAAGTGACAGAGAACATGATGTTTTTATCCTAAAAGTAACGCTGAACACATCAAAAGAAAGATTTATGCACGAAACGGTTAAGACTCAAAATATCAGTTTTTCGTTTTGATGACGTCACACAAATTTCGAATCAGAATAACTTCTGAGTATTAAGCCAAATCGAATTGGTGTTGTATAATTTTTTGCTCCATTTGAGATGTTTTTTTCCGTCAATATCATTAAAAAACACAAAATTCAAAAGTCAGATTTTCACTGACCGTAACTTTTCTGCGTCATCGATGACGTCACAACCATTGATTTGCAAGAATGTTCCCAAGTCTTAAAATGACCACCCACCACCAAAGAGTCCAAACCTACTTTAAAATCCCGGTTACCCAGTTTGCTAGAATGTAATACTGTAAATGCACAGGATTTCGTTCGCAATTCTAACTAGAATTAGGCAAGTTGGGTTATTGTTTGGTTTAATTGCTATTTGGAGCAAGTGTCTTGTGAAAGCATTTGCATCCTAGTTGTATTTTGAGTTCAAGTATGGAACGGCAGTAGTGTCTGCGGTAATAAGGACTATCAGTGCTTGTGAAAGGCTGAGTAGTGCCTGTTTGTTTGTTGTTTGTTATAGTTGAGCCGACAGTATCAATTTCGCCTTAGAAATCATAATTGTGCATTAGATGAAGCGATGCTCATTAACTTATCAAGTTTTGGAATAAACAAGTTGTTTCGAGTTAAGGTTGCCAAGTTTAATTAAACCATGGTGATTAAGGACGATGATTATATTCATGTCCATTAGCTTTTGGATTAAGACCAAAATGTTACCAGGAGTAATTAGAGGAGAAGAATCTTTGTATCGGATTATAATTATTGCAAACTGACCAATCATGTTCATATTTAAAGTATGAGTAAGACCCTATTGTTCATTGTATTTATAAGCAAGATGCTTTAGATTAGAAAAAGGAGAGTTAAGGTTCAATGGCAGGGATTGGTTAAGTCACCTCGCCGAACCACATGCATCATAGCGACATGTACGTGCATGTATTCAAGTTGTCATCTTTGTCCGGTGATCCTCTCTCTGTGCTCATCTATGTGGACATGAATGCATTCGACGGACCGCTCGGCGCACAATAAAACGGTTTTACATTGGTGTCAGGTGTGGGATTATTTTAAAGATGCTGGAAACAGATCTCGAACCTAATTTAGCAGAGCCGAGGTGATGAGAAAGTAATGCAAAGACGTGACTGAAAGACATTGAAGAACTTGGTTAGAATGATGAAGTAAATGGACAAGTTCGGACACATGATTAAGCTCTGACATTTCTATTAACATGGTATTTTGCGATTTGATAGGCGACGTATGTCTTTTCTACATCAAAGGAGTAACGCACACCCTAAACAAGCATATACTTTGTTGATGCTGCAGAGAGCATGCATTTTGACCGATGAAGGCGACGAACACCTTATCTATGAGATTAACAGTTCGAACACCCTGAAAAATCAACCTAAATGCATTCGTGAGACAATGTTATCAAGCCAAGGGAACTCTTTGAACTACGTGTCTTCGAACTGAGTTGAACAGAGAACATTGCAGTTGTTTTAATACGAAATTTTGTCGCATCGTTATGAAGGTAATTTATTCAGTACGGCGATTAGATCATTATTAATCGGCTACGTAACTGTATGTAGATTAACTAAGAATCGAGGACGATTCCTTTTGTTAGGAATGGGAGGTATGTAATACTGGTAAATTAAATGCAAAGGATTTCGTTCGCAAATCTAACTAGAATTAGGCAAGTTGGGTTATTGTTTGGTTTAATTGCTATTTTGTGCAAGTGTCTTGTGAAAGCATTTGCATCCTAGTTGTATTTTGAGTTCAAGTATGCAACGGCAGTAGTGTCTGCGGTAATAAGGACTATCATAGTGCTTGTGAAAGGCTGAGTAGTGCCTGTTTGTTTGTTGTTTGTTATAGTTGAGCCGACAGTATCAATTTAGCCTTAGAAATCATTATTGTGCATTAGATGAAGCGATGCTCATTAACTTATCAAGTTTTGGAATAAACAAGTTGTTTCGAGTTAAGGTTGCCAAGTTTAATTAAACCATGGTGATTAAGGACGATGATTATATAGCCTGCGTGCAGCCTCAAACTCTTCTCCGAGAAATGCCGCTCTCTGATTGGAGGGACAAAAATTTGTTCCCGATGGCCTAAGTAGTCCGGATTTTGAAACAGTAATATTATTAGTCGTAGTTTGGGCCAGGTGGAAAACACTGACTTCACTGACTTCACTGATTTCACTAACTTTTTTCCTTTTTGAAAAAATCTTCTTTTTTTCAATTGTAAACAACATTAAAGCAATCAGTGGTTAAATTAACTGATTCTGCTTTATAATTAAGTCCATAATAGAGAGGTCAGTGTTTTCCACTTTTGCTATAGGCAAAAAACGAAAACACTGACTTCACTGACCCGTGTTATCAAAGTTTACCCTGTTGCCTTTTACGTTAATTTCTTTGGTTTTTAAGCAGTAACCAGTCCGATTACACCTTAAAAATGTGAAATTTTTCAATATACCTTACATTGGAAAAAGTCAGTGTTTTTCGGGTCAGTGTTTTCCACTTTAGCTATAGGCAAAAACGAAAACACTGACTTCACTGACCCGTGTTATCAAAGTTTACCCGGTTGCCTTTTACGTTGATTTCTTTAGTTTTTAAGCAGTATCCTGTCCGATAACACCTTAATAATGTGCAATTTTTCAATAAGCGTTTTCATGGTTTCTAGAGCCGTTATGGATTAGGTGAAAATTTTGCCATAATGGCGGCTCGCAGCAAAAACGAAAACAAGCCGCGTGTTTCAAAAATCGTCAAAATTAGTTAAAAAGAGTTATTCAAACCAAATTTTCATTTTCAAGTAGAATAATTACTTATCTAATGAAATGAGATCATATTTTAAAGAAACTAGACGCTTTTCTGTGTTTTCTACTTCGATTTGCGGAGCAACCAGAAAACGGCCTAGCCAAGGTAGGTGTTCGTAAAATCGTATCTTTGGGCTGGTGGGTGATAGTTTGAGGCCAACCTCGTACCCACAATCTTGGCCATAAGGGTTGAGAATTTCTATAGAAACAGAAATAATTTTATTTAGGGACCCCCCTTCCCCCCAACTCAATGTTGTTTGTTGACATTTCTTAAATTCCGTCATTTTCCATTACTGTACTTCATAATGAAACAACATTGAAATGGGGGGAGGGGGGATTTTCAAAAATTAGGCTGTTTTTGCTGAAGTGAGTGACAAAATGAAGGAAACTCACTTTTTTCGCAACACCTTATGGCCAGGATTGTCTGAGAAATGTTTTTGCCTAAAGCTTACAGAAACATATCACAAGGGTCAATCCTATATAATTTTTGCCTGTAGAACTCAAATCTGCCAACGAAATCTTTGTGCAGTGTCTCCATTTTCTGCTATGACGTCTGAATTGGTATTCTGACGTCACGGCATAGGATAGGCACCAAATGAGGGGCCTTAGGTAGCAAAAATCTGAGTTATTGGGGTTAAAGTTTGTGCTTTTCCAGCAACAGATCAAATAAAGCGCAAGTTTTTAGCATGAAAAAGATGAAATTAGTGAAATAGACATCAGCATGTTTATTGTTGATGGAAAGTATGATGCCGTGAGTAAATAATAATACACCCAAATTTCGTAATATCTCGATGTTTTATGGAAACTTGGTCTCTCATGAAGTTGTGAAGCATTCTTAACACTTGATGATAAATTTTCATCAATTAGCTAGTGATTGATAGGAAACTTGAATGAAAAGATATGCCCCAGATGGCCAATAAGACTAGACTTCAAGTTGGTTTAGAATTTCTGTTAATTTACTAAGTAACGTCGCAAATGAAGCTAATGACTTGTTGCCTTTCAGGCAACAGCAAAACAGTTTTATCCTGTCTCCTTACCGTGAAAATTCATTTGAAGTTAAGAAATTTTGCATACTGAGGTCTCACCTAAAGTTTCATGCACGAAATCAGGATTATAAACATTTGCCAACGGGTAACGCACGGGTAACGCACAGGTAACGCAACAGGTAACGAAAATTTCTATAAGGCTCTGTACTGATTTTCAACAGGTAACACAGGTAACGGCAAATATATTAAAATATTTCTATAATATTTTAATATATGTGCCGTTACCCGTGTTACCGTTGAAAATCAGTACTGAGCCTTAAAGAAATTTTCGTTACCTGTTGCGTTACCTGTGCGTTACCTGTGTGTTACCTGTTGAGAATCTTTCTTACTTGGGAAGAAACAAGTATAAATATACAAAAGCAAGAAAATCGCGAGTGAAACAGAATATTGTCGAAATATAACCATTACAAGACAAAGAGCCAGTGAATTGCTCAGGCCAAAATTGCATGTACGTTATTCAAGCCTCGCTACCTCGCCGGCCAATTCAGCAAAATTGAGCGCGCATATTAGGATCAATATTCTGGTCATTCTAGGCCACAAAATATTGATGTGGTGAATGAGACAGTT
This sequence comes from Chrysaora quinquecirrha, assembly GCA_014526335.1. Lineage (NCBI taxonomy): Eukaryota > Metazoa > Cnidaria > Scyphozoa > Semaeostomeae > Pelagiidae > Chrysaora > Chrysaora quinquecirrha. Next base: position 2,353,910 of record JACTAT010000044.1, on the reverse strand, counting down.
GTTAATGCAGGGGAAAATGTCCATTTAGACTGATGTGTCCTATTCAATATAAGTCTTGGCTATAATGCGCATTAGAACACACACTCTTCAAGGAGCTTTTCACACTTTTCCAAAGACAATCTTGGCCATAAGGGTTGAGAATTTCTATAGAAACAGAAATAATTTTATTTAGGGACCCCCCTTCCCCCCAACTCAATGTTGTTTGTTGACATTTCTTAAATTCCGTCATTTTCCATTACTGTACTTCATAATGAAACAACATTGAAATGGGGGAGGGGGATTTTCAAAATTAGGCTGTTTTGCTGAAGTGAGTGACAAAATGAAGGAAACTCACTTTTTCGCAACACCTTATGGCCAGGATTGTCTGAGAAATGTTTTGCCTAAAGCTTACAGAAACATATCACAAGGGTCAATCCTATATAATTTTGCCTGTAGAACTCAAATCTGCCAACGAAATCTTTGTGCAGTGTCTCCATTTTCTGCTATGACGTCTGAATTGGTATTCTGACGTCACGGCATAGGATAGGCACCAAATGAGGGGCCTTAGGTAGCAAAAATCTGAGTTATTGGGGTTAAAGTTTGTGCTTTTCCAGCAACAGATCAAATAAAGCGCAAGTTTTAGCATGAAAAGATGAAATTAGTGAAATAGACATCAGCATGTTTATTGTTGATGGAAAGTATGATGCCGTGAGTAAATAATAATACACCCAAATTTCGTAATATCTCGATGTTTTTATGGAAACTTGGTCTCTCATGAAGTTGTGAAGCATTCTTAACACTTGATGATAAATTTTCATCAATTAGCTAGTGATTGATAGGAAACTTGAATGAAAAGATATGCCCCAGATGGCCAATAAGACTAGACTTCAAGTTGGTTTAGAATTTCTGTTAATTTACTAAGTAACGTCGCAAATGAAGCTAATGACTTGTTGCCTTTCAGGCAACAGCAAAACAGTTTTATCCTGTCTCCTTACCGTGAAAATTCATTTGAAGTTAAGAAATTTTGCATACTGAGGTCTCACCTAAAGTTTCATGCACGAAATCAGGATTATAAACATTTGCCAACGGGTAACGCACGGGTAACGCACGGGTAACGCAACGGGTAACGAAAATTTCTATAAGGCTCTGTACTGATTTTCAACGGGTAACACGGGTAACGGCAAATATATTAAAATATTTCTATAATATTTTAATATATGTGCCGTTACCCGTGTTACCGTTGAAAATCAGTACTGAGCCTAAAGAAATTTTCGTTACCTGTTACCGTGCGTTACTTACTTGAGAATCTTTCTTACTTGGGAAGAAACAAGTATAAATATACAAAAGCAAGAAAATCGCGAGTGAAACAGAATATTGTCGAAATATAACCATTACAAGACAAAGAGCCAGTGAATTGCTCAGGCCAAAATTGCATGTACGTTATTCAAGCCTCGCTACCTCGCCGGCCAATTCAGCAAAATTGAGCGCGCATATTAGGATCAATATTCTGGTCATTCTAGGCCACAAAATATTGATGTGGTGAATGAGACAGTTGTTAATGCAGGGGAAAATGTCCATTTAGACTGATGTGTCCTATTCAATATAAGTCTTGGCTATAATGCGCATTAGAACACACACTCTTCAAGGAGCTTTTCACACTTTTCCAAAGACAATCTTGGCCATAAGGGTTGAGAATTTCTATAGAAACAGAAATAATTTTATTTAGGGACCCCCCTTCCCCCCAACTCAATGTTGTTTGTTGACATTTCTTAAATTCCGTCATTTTCCATTACTGTACTTCATAATGAAACAACATTGAAATGGGGGGAGGGGGGATTTTCAAAAATTAGGCTGTTTTTGCTGAAGTGAGTGACAAAATGAAGGAAACTCACTTTTTTCGCAACACCTTATGGCCAGGATTGTCTGAGAAATGTTTTTGCCTAAAGCTTACAGAAACATATCACAAGGGTCAATCCTATATAATTTTTGCCTGTAGAACTCAAATCTGCCAACGAAATCTTTGTGCAGTGTCTCCATTTTCTGCTATGACGTCTGAATTGGTATTCTGACGTCACGGCATAGGATAGGCACCAAATGAGGGGCCTTAGGTAGCAAAAATCTGAGTTATTGGGGTTAAAGTTTGTGCTTTTCCAGCAACAGATCAAATAAAGCGCAAGTTTTTAGCATGAAAAAGATGAAATTAGTGAAATAGACATCAGCATGTTTATTGTTGATGGAAAGTATGATGCCGTGAGTAAATAATAATACACCCAAATTTCGTAATATCTCGATGTTTTTATGGAAACTTGGTCTCTCATGAAGTTGTGAAGCATTCTTAACACTTGATGATAAATTTTCATCAATTAGCTAGTGATTGATAGGAAACTTGAATGAAAAGATATGCCCCAGATGGCCAATAAGACTAGACTTCAAGTTGGTTTAGAATTTCTGTTAATTTACTAAGTAACGTCGCAAATGAAGCTAATGACTTGTTGCCTTTCAGGCAACAGCAAAACAGTTTTATCCTGTCTCCTTACCGTGAAAATTCATTTGAAGTTAAGAAATTTTGCATACTGAGGTCTCACCTAAAGTTTCATGCACGAAATCAGGATTATAAACATTTGCCAACGGGTAACGCACGGGTAACGCACGGGTAACGCAACGGGTAACGAAAATTTCTATAAGGCTCTGTACTGATTTTCAACGGGTAACACGGGTAACGGCAAATATATTAAAATATTTCTATAATATTTTAATATATGTGCCGTTACCCGTGTTACCCGTTGAAAATCAGTACTGAGCCTTAAAGAAATTTTCGTTACCCGTTGCGTTACCCGTGCGTTACCCGTGTGTTACCCGTTGAGAATCTTTCTTACTTGGGGAAGAAACAAGTATAAATATACAAAAAGCAAGAAAATCGCGAGTGAAACAGAATATTGTCGAAATATAACCATTACAAGACAAAGAGCCAGTGAATTGCTCAGGCCAAAATTGCATGTACGTTATTCAAGCCTCGCTACCTCGCCGGCCAATTCAGCAAAATTGAGCGCGCATATTAGGATCAATATTCTGGTCATTCTAGGCCACAAAATATTGATGTGGTGAATGAGACAGTTGTTAATGCAGGGGAAAATGTCCATTTAGACTGATGTGTCCTATTCAATATAAGTCTTGGCTATAATGCGCATTAGAACACACACTCTTCAAGGAGCTTTTCACACTTTTCCAAAGACAATCTTGGCCATAAGGGTTGAGAATTTCTATAGAAACAGAAATAATTTTATTTAGGGACCCCCCTTCCCCCCAACTCAATGTTGTTTGTTGACATTTCTTAAATTCCGTCATTTTCCATTACTGTACTTCATAATGAAACAACATTGAAATGGGGGGAGGGGGGATTTTCAAAAATTAGGCTGTTTTTGCTGAAGTGAGTGACAAAATGAAGGAAACTCACTTTTTTCGCAACACCTTATGGCCAGGATTGCAGGGTAAATAGGACCTCTACGTGAACACTGCGCTGCCCCATTTGACCCTGGAACCGGTTTCGATGTTCTGCATTCTGATTGGCTAAGAACGAACAATAGAATTTTGTTGTCCGCATACATTAGAAATGGCGTTCGGCCGAATGAAAGAAATTTCAAAACAAAACTGCTGCGGCCCGGGGCTATTCCATTCCTACCCGACAAAAAAAAAACAGCTAAAACTTGCTGTTTAAAAAATGAAACGTTATGAAATGGAAAGTTATGAAACGGGCGAATTAAAGTTTAACTACTCCTTGAAGAAATTACAGAAAGTTTGTAGCAGTACTACCTAAATTTGCTTTCCCGCGGTAAAATTTTGAGCAAGCAAGGGAAGGTAAAGATAAAAAAAAAATAATTTTCAAGAAGCCGAAGTGAACTAAAACAGTAAAATTTTGTATTTAGAAAATAAGATTGTTTACGGTTTTGGCTAGAACTTTTTCTCATCAAGTCAGTTTTGCAATATTTTTTAACACAATTTCAAAGTGAAGAAATCTCACTCATGCAATAGCAAAGCCAAACTTGTGATTCAACTTATAAATCTTTAACAAATCTACAGGCTTTAAATAAATTGATCTCACCTGAAATTCTTGAATACTTGTAAAAGAGGAAAGCACTGAAGTTTTGTATCAATAATGAGCGAAAATCTAGCTAACCAATTCACAAAAAAGATTTCTTTCTGACTTGCAGAAACTCTCGGTGAAATTTCCAAAATTAACAAACATAATAACTTCTGCAAGCGCTTGCTAACATGGATTTCTCTCTACTGATTTCTTTGAAGCATGTTTCTTTTCATGTTGGTTCAAATTAATCGTTGAAAGCAAGTGTAACCGAAGGAAAAATATTGTACAGCTTCCAAAACTCATTGATGAGTTGGAGAGCTGTGGCCACCACAGCCACTGACTGGAATCATTTACATAATTTATGCTAATTATTCCAAGCCAAAAACTGACAAATTTTGTCAACCGGTCCCAAGGGTATCTGTTGCGGGCTGAACTAACAACAACAACAACAGATATCCTTGGGAACGAAGTTGAGTTTGAGGCCGCTTTTCGTGTTATTCGAAAGATAAAAGGTGGCTTTACATGCTCTGAAGGTTTCGTAGCCCTTGACCACTGTTTGACGAAGTTTTGTGTTCTCAAAGTGGGAGTTCCATGTGCACAGTTTATGATGCGACATGCGAGGAACTCTCCTCTTTGCTCTATTAATTTCTGCTTCTTCATTGGTTAACCTAAGAGGGGATACCTCCCTAAGTCTGTTTTTATTGGCTGTTGCCGAAAAATTGCGTCAACACGCTGGTGATTCGCGGAAATACACGTATTTTTCAAGATTTTCTGCTATGAACACAACCGTAGATTCGCTGATCGAGGTAAAGAAAAATTGAGGAATTTTGAGAAACGGTTTTTTGAGAAATTTATGATTAAGAAACATGTGAATTAAACTTCCACATGACTTCACTATATTCACTGGAGTTGTATGGGGGTGTGCTTACACTTCTTGTCCATTAGTGGCAACAAACAAGATTAGTAGAACCATAGTCAATAGAAAAAGACTTTTCTTCTATGGGGATGGATATGGGGATGTGCCTCAAAACAAGATAACCTAATTGAGAAAGTACAGTTGATGTTCTGTAAACACATTTTAGGAGTGAATCGAAAGGCAATAAATTTGGCAGTCTTAGGAGAACTAGGTTTAAAACCGCTTAAGATTGATATGCAGATAAACTCTTTTAAATTCTTTGATTATGTAGACCAAAATAAAAATACCTTGCTTAAAGACACATTAACAGAAAATATATTATTAAACTCTCCATGGTATAGAAATGTAAATGATATCGTAGAAGAGACTAACTTTGATCTTGATAAACTCTTCATCAAAAGTATTAACAACACACACAATGACAATAAAAAGATAACAAATAAAAATAACAAGCTGATAAAAGATATTTGCAAAAAACAACTAACGCAGAAATTTATTAACCGATGGGAAGAGCAAACAGCCAACATGAACAGACTAACATTTTATAGGCAAATGAAAGACAACCCATGTATCTCGAACTATCTGTTGCAAGTAGACTCAAGAAGTCATAGAGCTGCCTTAACTAGACTTATGATTAGTGCACACAAACTTAAGATAGAAACCGGTCGTTATTCAAAGGCTAGAATAGAGCAAAATGAACGTTTTTGCGAATATTGTAAGAGTAAAAAGAAGGAAATCGACAACGAAATCCACTTTATTTATGACTGTTTGAATAATAAGAGCCAAAGAGAAATATTCTTCATCCAACAAAATTTGAAAAAACATCAAATCGATCGATTATCAGTTGAAGAGAAAAATGAATTATTTAAACAAATGTTGTTATCTAAAAATAGGGAAACATTATCTTCTCTGGCAAAATTTATATACCTATCAGAAATTAAAAGAAGCGTCAATTCCAATTAGGATGTTTTTTAATTAACAGGATACAATAGAATTAATTTTCATTGAATATAAATTTAAAATCAAACATTGTTAGTCGGTATTAGCGTTGAATTATTATTATACAATATTATGGTTGAAATTTAAGTTAAATTTAGTGTAGTTAAATTTAGTTTAATTCTTAGACTTAGTTACTCCTTGTAGTATTGCAATCATCGTGTAACATTTTTGCATGTAGACGATAGTATTGTAAACTACTAGACCCCGTTGTGGGTGATGAATATATGAATTGATTGAATTGAATTGATCTATTGACTATGGTAGAACCAAGTAAATGCTATGATGATTATGTGGGAAGTATGCTTGTCACCTCAAATTAAAGCAAATACCTTTTCCAATGTAAGCTATATTGAAAAATTTCAAATTTTTAAGGTTTTATCGGACAGGATACTGCTTAAAAACTAAAGAAATCAACGTAAAAGGCAACAGGGTAAACTTTGATAACACGGGTCAGTGAAGTCAGTGTTTTCGTTTTTTGCCTATAGCAAAAGTGGAAAACACTGACCCGAAAAACACTGACTTTTTCCAATGTAAGGTATATTGAAAAATTTCACATTTTTAAGGTGTTATTGGACATGTTACTGCTTAAGAACTAAAGAAATTAACGTAAAAGGCAACAGGGTAAACTTTTATAACACGGGTCAGTGAAGTCAGTGTTTTCGTTTTTTGCCTATAGCAAAAGTGGAAAACACTGACCCGAAAAACACTGACCTCTCTATTATGGACTTAATTATAAAGCAGAATCAGTTAATTTAACCACTGATTGCTTTAATGTTGTTTACAATTAAAAAAAGAAGATTTTTTCAAAAAGGAAAAAAGTCAGTGAAATCAGTGAAGTCAGTGAAGTCAGTGTTTTCCACCTGGCCTCGTAGTTTGAGCTGCCGCCATTAACAACAGCAACAGCTATTTTTTTATTTTACATTTATTTGAATGAATTGAATTGAGGTAAAGGCAGGGAAACTGCGACTCATGTAGTAAGTCAACCGCGCCCCCGCGCCAAAAAGTTCATTGCATCCTCGCAGCAAAACACATGAGCTCTTTATGGCAGCCGTTTTAGTACTAAATCACGCAAAAAATTTTGAACGAATATCGAAAAAGCTGGGTTAGTAAGAGCTTTCTGCAAAACAATTAGTAAGTTAAGTTTTAAGACACAGAAACATTGTTTTCCACAGCGTTTTAGACACGGTAGATTTAGGCCATTACAACCACTTACCATTGACATCACTGTAACCATGGTAATATGAGAACGAGGCAGAAAACGTCTCGAAATCTCGTTTTTTAATTTCGAGAGTCTGGCATAGACTTATTACACGCGTCCTAGACAGTTATCGCTAACGTCTGACGACCGAACTAAAACCTCTTTGAGCAAACAGCTGTTTGGTAGTTGTTGTTCTTGCTGCTGTTTGCGAAGAGAGGGACTCATGGAATAAGTCTAAGTCTGGCACCCAGGGTTCAAAAACTACGACTCATGTAGTAAGTCTAACCTGATTGACCACATGAACACGAACCAATCAGGAGTTAAGCAGTGTACTTCAGCTCAACACAGTCATGATCAAGGTCAATATTTCGATTGACGCATTCATTCTTAATGCTTTTTGCTTTTGGCAATGAAATCAGAAACACTTTTCAAGAGCAACACGAATGACGGTACGGATCTCAATCAGCCCAGTCGAAACTTCACAAGCTTGCAGCGACTTAACCGGATTTAAAATGAGCGATACAAAAAAATTACTTCTTTGCTCCTTTGGAATATTTGTTTGCTATTTCTACTATGGGATACTTCAAGAAAAGATGTGAGTCAGATTTTTAATTTTAATATGTATCATGTATACTAGCGACAAACAAAAGATCTGGAAAGCATCAAAATTCAAATAATCGTTATACGATTTCACTTTACCTATCTATATATTTCGATTGAAACTGTTCAATAATGATATTACCATCATACAGTATTAAACATTTTGCCATTTGGTGATGGCGATGGTATTGATGAGGTTTTTTTATAGATAGAATACCATGTCCCCAGAACTGGTTTCAGATTTGAAAATTGAAATTTCTTAAAAATTCTCGAGAGCTCATCCTTAAGAAATTCCACCCACTTAGGTAAAATTCCTCTTCTATGGTACATTCTCATCCTCCCACTTACAATTCATACTTACAGGCCAATCCAACAACTACAACTACATCTTTAACTTTTACTTTAGTAACTCATGGACAAAATATGTTGAGACAAATGCTCAGTCTTCTTTATTTAGGGTCTATTTTATGTCTCCCCCCACCCTCCCCCATTCAATGTCGATCATTTTATCACGAATGTTAAAAAACAATGTTGCAAGCATGATGGATCGGTTATTTCTGATGTAAATGAAACTAAAAATTTAACATTGAACTGGGAGAGGGGGGCTAGGTGGGGCAAAGGAATGTGAACACTTTTTAAGAATTGTCTCAATAATTTTGTCCATGATGGTAGACTTTGCATTGAACTCTAACTGGAACTATAGAATTGGAACTGCAAGTGGAACTGAAACTTTTACTTGAACTTTGCCTTTAACTTGAACCCTATGTTATTAAAACAAAGTGTTTGGAGCAGCAAAACACTTTCATCAAGATGCAAAAAGTTTGCCTTGATACCCAAGTTGTTCTGAGAAATTGCCCTGAACTTGAACCCTACGCTGTTAAAGTGATTGAAGCAGAAAACCCTTTCATCAAAAATTTGAGCCAAAAAAAATTGTTACAGGATACCAGTCATTCTTTGAAGGCTGAAATGCAAGGTATTTTAAGCAACTTTGATTGCTGGACCAAAAGTACAGTTGTTTATAAAAAGGTTTAGTTAAATTCAGGCAGAGGTACAAAAGATAAAATATAATTAACTAGCTCTGGTGCCCACCAAAATGTCTGGTTAAATTTTCAAGAGTGTCTGTTGTGACAGGTGTCAGTTTTTCCAAGAAACCATTTGGGGAAAACATTGGATGGAATTTCCTCTCACTTGTATAAAGTAATTTTTTCTGCAAATGTGACTCGCTATTTGTTTGCAGAACCTTGTTTGGCTGAAATGTCAAGTACCTAGCAAAGCTGAGCTTGTCATAATGTCAACTAACAATTGGTTTCATAGACAATTATGTTATCCAGTTGATGGTGAAAAGAAGGTTTTGACATCAATGTTCTTTTTTTACCTTGCAACGTCTGAATTCTTTAACTTTGTTTTATTTTATTTTGCTGATAATTTAGCCGATGATAATAAATGCAGTGATTTCTTGATAAGAATTTTTAGATGCAAAGATTGAAAACATTCTTTCTCATGTTACCTTGATTGCCGCCATCTTTATTTGCTAGCCATCATAACCTACAGTGTAAAATACCTTGTGAGACTTTTCTGCATAACAATTATGAATGTTATATTGAATCCTTTTGTGTAAAAAAGGACTTTTATGAACAGCATAGGAATACATAAAGACAAAATCATCTCAAACTAAAATACATGGGGAAGCAGCCTTTTTTGTTTTTGTTATGGCATTTAAGAAACATTAAGATTGTTGTCAAAGTCAAATTAAAACCTTCACATTAGTTACTGCAGCTGTGAACTCAGTTTTTATGATATTGTATCAGAGAGGGTAGGTGTTGCATGGGCTTGTTCCCAGACCTCTTCTTCAGTGCTGTTTCTTTTGATATTTTGCTTGGTGACATGTTTATTGTTTATGCTAATTTGTGTGACTGTTTTAAAATCTTTGAAATTCAGTTTTAATCATACTCCCATAGCAAAGTTTGAAAATGTAAGGAGTTCATTGCAGGTAGTTATTCTTATCAACTTAGAAAAAGATAATGAACTCATCTTTGCTTTTTGCCTCCCTTATTGATAAAATATTGAATGACCTGAAATGACCTGAAGTGACCTGAAATAACCTGAAATGAGCTGAAATGATCTGAAATGACCTGAAAATGACCTGGAATTACCCTAAATGACCTGAAATGACCCAAAAATGAGCTGTACAGACTTATTCCGTTCTTTTCAGAGCTGTTTAAAATTCAGTGCTGTGTTAAAAAGACGGAACCAGTACTAGAATCTGAAAATGTGAATCTGGGAACGGCATCTAAGAATATTGTAGGCTTCTTGAAAAGGAATTTGGGAATGGGAATGTGGAAATGGGAATCTGGAGATTGGAATCGTAGAAAGGGGATTTTAGAAGGGGAATCTAAGAACAGGGTTCTAGAGAAGGAATGGGGAGTGGGAAGGTGGAAATTGGATTCTGGGAATGAGAATCTGGAAGGGAATTCGGGAAAGGTAATCTAAGAAAAGGCTTCTGGAGAAGGAATCTGGCAATGGGAATCTGGGGATAGGATCAGAGAAAGGGAATTTTAGAAGAGAGATGTCAGCTGCCAATCGGCTGACCACTCCCATCATGTGAGAGAACTCATATATCTAAAAACATTGAAGAGATTACCAGAGAAAGCTGCCGATTCTCTAAGAAAACAAGGCTTGGAGTTTGAGCTCTAAAGATCTACAAGACTCAAACATGCTCATTTTTCATGTTCGTTATGGCTGTTATGTCAATTATGAATATACTTAACTATCAATCATTGTCTTTCAAATTCTATAATTATTAGATAGTTATCATTGTTTTGTTCTGTTTATTAACTAAAGAGAAATTGCTGAACATCGATGAAGTGTCTTAATCTGTTGGCAGCTGACATCTCTCTTCTCAAATTCCCTTTCTCAGACTCCCATCCCCAGATTCCCATTCCCACATTCCCATTCTCCATTCCTTTTCCAGAAGCCTATTCTTAGATTCCCCTTCTCAAATTCCTTTTCAGTTTCCAATCCCAGAATCCAATTTCCACATTCCCATTCCCCATTCCTTCTCTAGAACCCTGTTCTTAGATTCCCCTTCTAAAATCCCCTTTCTACGATTCCAATCTCCAGATTCCCATTTCCACATTGCTATTCCCAAATTCCTTTTCAAGAAGCCTACAATATTCTTAGATGCCATTCCCAGATTCACATTTTCAGATTCTAATACTGGTTCCATCTTTTTAGCACAGCCATGAATTTTAAACAGCTCTAAAAAGAAAGGAATAAGTCTGATCAGCTCATTTTTGGGTCATTTCAGGTCATTTAGGGTAATTCCAGGTCATTTTCAGGTCATTTCAGATCATTTCAGCTCATTTCAGGTCATTTCAGGTCATTCAATATTTTATCAATAACGTTTTTGCCTCACATGCTTACACAAATCGTGCCCAACATGGGACTAAAGAACTTTGAACTACTGGAGAAATCAATCTAAACTAAGATGGGTTGTGACTGATGAAGACCAGAACACCTCCAAGACCTCCAAGGTGCTCTTGGAGGACACTTGAGCAACATCTTGCTGATTCATGAATGAACCACAATGAATACAATGTGTTTCAGAGGAAGTGCCATTTGCTCAAGATCAAATCATTTGATATTGAGTGATCCAAAAAACACTACAAGAAATTGTAGATGATCTATCTCAAGTAAATAATAATAATAATAAACAATAATATACAGGGTAACCTCTTCAACGCAAGAAGTGCTGTTATCAACAAGGGCCCTGTTTTTAAAAACTAGGATTACAATATATTACAGTAAAAATGATTTAATTATACATATAAAAACGTTTTAGATTTTGCTTAAAAAGAATGTATGTGTCCAACTGGCGAAGGTTGGTTGGCAGTTCATTGTAAATTTTTGGGCCTTGAAACCAAAAGGCCTTTTTTCCTGTTTATGTCCTAACTCTTGGGATTTTGGCTGCATAGGCTATGTTACGAGTGTTCTGATTATGATTTAAGGGCTCAAGACATGTGTTCATAACTTCTATAGATCCTCTCTTTAGGCATTTAAAAACCAATATACAAACCTTGTATTTCTTGGTGTTTTCGATTGACATTAAGTTGGAATCTTTCTGTTGCTTTGCATAAATTATCTTTACAGCTCTGTTCTGAAGTGATTTGAATTTTCTACAGTCTGTGTCAGAAATGAAGCTTTCTTATAGACATGGTCAAGATGCAATCTCATGCTCAGGCCTTGGTCCAGATATGTTCCAAGGTATTGTATGTATCTGTAACATTTATTTGCTTGTCACCAAACAATGCGTTAAACCCTCCTATCATTGAGCGACGTTTAGCTGTCCAAAATAGCATGGCCTCAGTTTTACCTTTCTTAAGATTTATCACAAGTCTATTATTATCGAGCCAATTGGAGATATTTTCCATCTCATTGGTCAAACCCTTTCAATTTCAGTGATGCTGTGACTTGCAGTATAAATGTCTGTATCATCGGCATACATGAGATCCTGGCACTCTTTTACAGCCTTAACCAAGTCATTGATATGCAAAAGAAAGAGCAATGGCCCTAAAATACATTCTTGTGGCACACCATGTTCTACCTTTAAAACTTCAGAGCTCTCCCCCATCATACTGAACAAACTATCTTCTCTCTTTCAAATAGCTTTTCATCCAATTCAATTCAGCATCACGGATACCATAAAAAGGTAACTTTTGAAGTAAAATTGAAAGGTCGAAAGTGTCAAAAGCTAGCTTTCCGCAGGTCTATAAACACTGCTCCTGTCATTTTACCTTTGTCAATGGATCTTCTGATTCTCTCTGTAAATACTGTAACTGCAAGTTCGGTGTGGGATGGTATAATTTAAGATTCAAGATCCAAGATTCAAGATCCAAGATCCGAGATATTAAGATCCGAGATATTAAGATCCGAGATATTAAGATCCGAGATATTAAGATCCGAGAAATTAAGATCCGAGATATTAAGATCCGAGATATTAAGATCCGAGATATTAAGATCCGAGATATTAAGATCCGAGATATTAAGATCCGAGAAATTACGATCCGAGATATTAAGATCCGAGATATTAAGATCCGAGATATTAAGATCCGAGAAATTAAGATCCGAGAAATTAAGATCCCAGAAATTAAGATCCCAGAAATTAAGATCCCAGAAATTAAGATCCGATATATTAATGACGAACTTTTCGTTATTTAGCTTCTGTTTTACTATAAACATGTTTCTGCAATAAATTGCGGGGATACGAGGAGCTTCACACACATGTACCCCGTCTTCCTTGTTCCCAAATAGGGTTTAGGGCCTGATCAAAATAGGGTTCAGGGTGAAAATGGGGCTGTCTGTTTGCATCAGCAAAATGCAGCAACAATATCTATATTATTCTGTTCATCACATCAAGAAAATCACCGAGTTTCCTCAGCACTACAGTAGCTCAGTGGGTTAGTACGCGTGACGCGAACTATATGGTCGCTGACTCAATCCATGGTATCACCTTGTGTTTTAGTTTATTAGTTTTAGTTTCCGAAAGATTTTTCTCCGATGAGCACTTCGTGATTGTTTTCGCGTGAAAATTAATAAAAAATATACAGAATAATCTTGATAATTTTAATCTTGTTTGTTTTCTATTTTTAAACAATTCTCAAATTTGGCGGCCAAATTTGAGAATTGTTTAAAAATAGAAAACAAACAAATTTAAGCTAAAAATACAGTGACTTCATGTTGTCTATTCCATAGGCCTAAGTTATAAGTACAGTATAATATACTAGTATGTATAAACTGCCAAATATTGGATCTTAATTTCTTGGATCTTAATATCTCGGATCTTAATTTCTGGGATCTTAATTTCTGGGATCTTAATTTCTGGGATCTTAATTTCTCGGATCTTAATTTCTCGGATCTTTATTTCTCGGATCTTAATTTCTCGGATCTTAATATCTCGGATCTTAATTTCTCGGATCTTAATATCTCGGATCTTAATATCTCGGATCTTAATTTCTCGGATCTTGGATCTTGGATCTTGAATCTTAAATTATACCATCCCGTTCGGTGTTGTATTTTTTCCTGAAACCAAAGTGTGTTGAAACAATTAGTTAATTATTCTCAAGGTATTCTACAATCTGTTCGTAAGCAATCCTTTCAAAAATCTTTGACAGTATGGGCAGGATAGAGATCGGTCTGTAGTTTTCTAAGCTCTTTCTTGGTCCTGATTTGAATAACGGAATCACTTTTGCAATCTTGAGACTTTTCGGAAAAGTTGAATGCTTAACTGAAAGATTTATCAGATGAGACAAGGGACCTGCAAGAGTTTCAGCAGCATCTTTCAGGAGTCTTGGAGGCAGATTGTCTGGGCCAGCTGATTTGGAGGCCTTTAAATTAGTAAGACTACGAAGAACTCTTCCTTTAGTGACTGGTCGAAAATCAAAACTATGAGGCGTCTGGGCAATATCACTGGTATTTTGCCACTTGAATTGATTAGGCAATAATTCACACAGCTTTGCAGCCTGTGATGCAAAAAACTCACAGAAGGAGTTTGCAATGTCCCACTTATTATCTATCGATTTGCCAGAAATTTCAAATGCCTTAAAATTTGATTGAGGCGTTTCTTTCATAGAATATACCTGTTTGACTGCCTTCCAGAAGTTTTTCGGATCGTTTGTATTTTCATTTAGCAAGTTTTGATGATATTTGGCTTTAGATTTTCTGATTAGTCTGTTAACTTTGTTTCATGCATTCTCACCCTAGGTAATGTCTGCGCAGTATTGTGGAGGATGTGCAGTAATGTGGAGGGATTTTCGCAGTAATGTGGAGGGTGTTCAGTAATGTGGAGGATATCATCAGTAAGGTGGAGGATTTTTGCAGTAATGTGGAGGATGTTCAGTAATGTGGAGGCTATCTTTCAGTAATGTGGAGGGTGTGCAGTAATGTGGAGGCTATCTTTCAGTAATGTGGAGGATATCATCAGTGATGTACCGGTTGCGGAGTAATGTGGAGGCTATCTTGAAGTAATGTGGAGGGCTATCATAAGTAACGTGGAGGGCTTTCTTTCAGTAACGTGGAGGATGTTCAGTAATGTGGAGGACTATCTTTCCGTAATGTGGTGGCTGCGGAGTATTGTGGAGGGCTATCTTAAAGTAATGTGGAGGCTATCATCAGTGATGTGGAGGATATCATCAGTAATGTGGTGGTTGCGGAGTAATGTGGAGGCTATCTTGAAGTAATGTGGAGGCTATCATAAGTAACGTGGAGGGCTATCTTTCAGTAACGTGGAGGATGTTCAGTAATGTGGAGGACTATCTTTCCGTAATGTGGTGGCTGCGGAGTATTGTGGAGGCTATCTTAAAGTAATGTGGAGGCTATCATCAGTGATGTGGAGGATATCATCAATAATGTGGTGGTTGCGGAGTAATGTGGAGGCTATCTTGAAGTAATGTGGAGGCCCGAGTAATCAAGAAGCACTCTCGTAGCAGTTGCCGAGAATTTTCGTTTATTAAACGATTCTCATTGACAAGAAATGCAATTCGGAAGCTAAACTGTGCGTTTTTAGCCATGAGAACCTTCACACTGCTTTAATATTTCATCATATAAGTGTAAGAATCACAGTTTTGGTTCATTTGCGTAAAATGTCTAATACATATATATTAACAAAACATGAATAAAATATATCTAACATATGATATGAATTATCTAATATATGAATATAAATTCGAAGAAGAAAACATTGTTCTTTTTTACAAACGAAGATACAATGAGTTGAGCGATAAACTGATCTGTACATGAATCAGTGGCAATTTATTTTGTCTCTCTTCCTCAGTCTAATAGCAAGTTTATTCACGTAATATTTCATTCATGTCGTTGTGGTTATCATTTGACACTAATCAAACAGAAAGGTCACAAACTAAATAGCAATATTTATCTTTTCTGTTCATAACGTCAATTAAAGTTTTTTTGGGTTTGCAAAAATAGATACTACCTGTAGGAGGGCTTCGAAACAAAAACGAATGTGAATACGTTCTGCTGCTATCATGATGTCCACACGCAAAGGGTTGAACAAAGTAAGGCAAACAAGCAGTATTACGTGAATAAACTTGCTATTAGACTGAGGAAGAGAGACAAAATAAATTGCCACTGATTCATGTACAGATCAGTTTATCGCTCAACTCATTGTATCTTCGTTTGTAAAAAAGAACAATGTTTTCTTCTTCGAATTTATATTCATATATTAGATAATTCATATCATATGTTAGATATATTTTATTCATGTTTTGTTAATACATATGTATTAGACATTTTACGCAAATGAACCAAAACTGTGATTCTTACACTTATATGATGAAATATTAAAGCAGTGTGAAGGTTCTCATGGCTAAAAAAACGCACGGTTTAGCTTCCGAATTGCATTTCTTGTCAATGAGAATCGTTTAAAAACGAAAATTCTCGGTCAGCACATAGTTTTAAATCTTCACTATTTAGGATAATTTGAAAAATGACACTTTTGTTACGAGATTTATAGTAAATTTTCTTGAATGATTGGACATGTTTAATCATCAGGTTCAGTCGATCATTCACCTTCGAGAAACAGTTATAGATAAAGATGGACAAAAATGTCCGTGAATCATTTTGACAGTAATTCATGAGCATAGTCTGAGATTGAAGTTAGATTCATTAAGAATTGCTAATTGTACTTATTAAGATAACATAGTTCGATCAGATATTGATAACTATTCATGAAGTTTAACCAATGTGTCAAATAGTTAGATACGATACGATACATATTATGTCTTAAAACATTGAATGAGAGGATTCCAATTCACTAGAAGGCAAGTATCACGCAATGAGCAGTTAGAAAACGATTGATTTTTTTCTGGAATTTACTATGCAAGTTTGAGACACAGATCGAATATTTTTACGATCCTTGGTAACTATCAGATAACCTATGATGTCATAAAGAACGAATTGAGTATCAATTCTTGAAGCGTATGGTTGCAACAGGATTACATTAATCCAGGGTGATCGAACGTTCGCATTAGCCATTGTTTGCAGCGAGAAGTATCAATCGTTTCATTAATTATCAAAGGACAGTAGGCAATTACACATTATTTTTGAATTTACATGATCTTATATGACCATTCATTGTTCGAGACTAGGTAAAAGATTTGAACTATCTTGCAAATATTTTAGGAAAGTGAGATCCAAATTCATGCATTGATACGTACTGATTAGGAATACGAACAATTAGTTCAAGACATTAGAATGAATTTCAAATCATGGTATGAAAGTTGCTCGCACGACCTATCTGGACAATGTAAAAGAGGATACTCTAAAGTTTCTGTCTTGAAAAGTATTCACTTACAGGTTGTTAAAGACATTCAACTAGGGTCAAGATTATATATACAATCAAATTGTCAATAAACACGTTAGGATAGAAGGGTTCCTTGTAATTTTTAAAGCATACTTTTTCGGTTCAATAAGTTTCCTTTAAACTTTCTACGCCTCATCAATCCTGTTATTGAATGCCCACTGTCAAGCTGCCCCGAGATTTAAACCCTTGTCGGGAGACGGAAAGTGATTTATCACATGAGTTCCTAGTTAAGCTGACATCACTGTCTCTACTCCTTATTAGTGAGTACCTTTCAATACAGTACGATAATCACAAACCAAGTTAGAAGATTCCCCAATTTGAATATCAATTATCGAGTACAGGAATAACTCTTCCAAAATCAATCTCTAGTCGAAAAAATTAATGTCGATATACGCCATTATTTTTTTACTTATCGAAGGCAGTTTGAATACTGATTGTAAAATCCTTTTGACAACTTCGCATCTAGCATTATTATTTCAGTTGAATTTCAGGAGAATCTAGATTTGGTTTTATAAACCATTTAGTAGATTAATGCTGAATACAAGGTGTGAACAGTAATTTTAGAGTAGATAGATTGTTGGCTACTCAACTTGACAATTAATGCAGGAATATGGAGTTGATATTAGGATTTTCAAATTTTAAAACTGAAAAAATAGGGAAATGCTAGAGTTAGATCAAAGCGTTTCTGTATAAAGAAGAAAGTTCGACCTTGAGATTGTAACATGTCGGTGAAAAGACGTTAATTTATAGGGAAAGAGAAGGCTGCAGTTATCAATCTACAAGGTACATGCCTTAGTGCTATAAGTGCGTAATTGAGAAAAAATGCGGTCAGGCATAAGAAAAACGAAGGAGTCGCATGTGGTGATTTGCGATTAAGGATTCAATAAGAATCTGAAACGAATATGGACAAGAAGAAAGACATGGAATGCTAAGGCACTTGAGACCTCTATTTGTTATGTGAATCACCAGTATTCAATGGTCACCTGTATGAAACAAATCGCATTAAAGATTCTCCTTTCAAAAAGCTCAAGCTCCATTCAATATATTGCTTTATCTACCTAATGGTGTAGAGTTTTAGAAGGCTCATATTAACTATACGCTTTCTTCAATTTTATCATTAATAAGGAATCGAAATGCTCGGTTTTACGAGTTTCAGCGTATATGTCGAGACAGTTCTCGCTAGATTCAAAGTTATAATACATAAGCATCGGTTCAAATAGTGTTCACTAAGTTATCCATTTGGTAATGGCCAATCAGCATAAATCTTGAACTGATCTTCCTGACATGAATCCTTAATAAAGACCGGAGGATTATATTCTCCTAGAGGACGCCACCGGAAAAGTGATGGCTTTAGCCCGAGGTCATCGATGCTGTGTTAGCAGAATCAATCGGACTTCAACTAGAAGTTTCTGTTGGGGTGTCTATTAATACAAAGACAAATAGCATCACTATTAGTTAGCAGTGTGTTACCATTCTTAAGACAATGCTGTTTTCCAATACAGTCATTACCTAGTGCATTCCTTAAAATTGCAGAAAACCCATATCCATGATCCCTTCCAATTACATTTGCCACATTGTAGAATGAAGGCGCAAATTTTCAAACGTCATTTCTCACGTTGGGAAATTAGCCAGTTTTCTTTGTTGAAAATAAGGATAGCTTTCAGTAATAGTTACAATAGCATTTGATTAAATGGTAATAAATACTTGTCCGAATAATGCCTCATTGGAATTTTTTCGGCCTTTGTAACCTGAGTTTATTTGAAAAATGCTGTAACTTTATTGGTTCCACACTGAGCATACCTAGCTACATTGTTACTAATCCGAGAAATTCCTATTCCAAAGATACCCAGTTTAGGACATAATAATTGATCAATCTGGCATAATATTTGGAAATATGCAAATTCTTATATTTGGTTTACTTTGTTAAATATCCCTTGCCAGCCTACTACTGTTTTGACTAGTATTCAAAGGTTAGCAATTTGTGTCTAATGCAACTAGCCTTCATGGTTCCAATGACTTTATGAGTGAAACTCTAATCGGTTAAGTTGGCTATTATGTCAAAAGAGGCTGTAACTACTAAGGATTTCGTCATAAGTTGTGGTTTGAAAACTCAGAAACACAAACAAGAGGAAAATGGCCTTGCAAGAAAATAACGAAGCAATACCTGCCGTTGCTGCTGCTGCCGCTAAGTCACAAAAGCAAGAAAGAGAAGTGGTCCGACCAAGAAGAACAATTGTCGATATAAAACCATTTTCTGGTAAAGAAGAAGAAGACATTTCAGAATGGTTGATCTGGTGGGACATCGCTGCAAACGCAAAAAAGGACTCCACAGCAGCGATTGACAATGATACAAGCGTATCTTACCGGAAGGGTAGCACGTATATAGAGGGCTATCATCAGTAACGTGGAGGGCTATCTTGCAATAACTTGAAGGATGCGGAGTAATGTGGAGGGCTATCTAGAAGTAATGTGCAGGGCTAGCATCAGTAACGTGGAGGGATATAATCAGTAATGTGGAGGGTGCGGACTAATGTGGAGGGATATCATCAGTAATGTGGAGGGCCCGAGTTGTCAAGAAACACTCTGGCTGGGAAACCATGGAATGAATGGGAATAAACGGAACGAAAGGGAACCCATGGAATATGCTGAAACAAGGCCCCTCCTTATCATTTTAGGCCGTTTCTATTACTATTCATTCATTCTGTTGTTTAACATCACTCAACAATGCATTTCATTATCTCGGCATCACCCATGTCTTGCGCAACACCCACACATGCCTGCATTACATCATCGCACCAGGCCATTCCTGCATTTCTTCAATCATTGCCTTATTTGTCTAGCTTCTCCATTCTCATTGTATTTCCTTTACATCTCACCACAGCTAATTTTCCTCATTTGTACCGTTCAGATTTTCAGCCAACCTCCATATTTCAACATTAAATACCTGTTTTTCCTTGTAAATATTTAGTTCAGTAGACAGTTCAGTAGATTGTTAATACGAAACGCTCGTCTCTTTCTCTGGTCTTTCTCTGGCTCTGTGTTCCCTGCACGTTAATCAGGCATCAATCGACGAAAGACAGTTCCTCTGGAGTTCCACAGCAGTTTATTAATAAAGCAATAACAAACGCATCTGTTTTCCAGAAGAGATAGCACGTACTTGCAGCTAAAGTTAAAGTCCCAACTACAGATGGTACTATTGTACCTACAATCTTGGATAAAAATTATAAGACAAACTTGATATCTGTATTACCGTTGCATTTTACCCATCCCCCTTACTCAATGTTGATCAAATGGGGAGGAATTGTTTTCATTATTCTCACCCAAGAGGACGCTCTAAAATCTCAAAATAAGGCATGCAAGCGTGGTCTGTTACGCCCACGAGGTCGTGTTAGTCATCCGCGTGCCCCTTGGGGCTTAAACAAGACAATAAAATCCAGGGACTGGTGTTTCCGATAACTCAGGAAGGTTTACTTTTGTTGTTGGGGAAGTTGTAAATTAATATAACAAAAAAGAGAACAAAATAAAGAGATTACTGTAATATTAAAAAATACGCAAACGTTGTTGGTGTTGTTGGTGTTATGCCATGATCTTATGAAGTAGTGAATGCTTTCGTTTGTGCATTTTCCCAATATCTAGTTCACTTCTGACCTTAGCTGCCATCTCCCTTTGAAGAGAAATTGGCGGGCGCAAGAAAAGACACCTCATCTTACATGACATGGTGTACGTTTACAGGAGTTTCAAGTACCTTCGACAATTCAATGCCTCTTTCTGTCAAAGAAGATGCGCAGGAGGGTCGCCTAAAGTGTTCTCCAGCAAACGTCATATTTCTCAACCCAGCCAGCTTTACCGCAAGTGAAATCCATAAGCATCACGACATATGAAGTTCAATTCTGTTGAATCACAATAAAAAGGATGAGCTTCTCAAGTATATTTGTTGTGGTGTGTCGATCTATGATTTCATGCAGCGTTTTAAAGGTGATTTCAAGGGCAAGAGCTTCAATTCTAACATACCACCTCCTATGGAATTCCCGAACAATAGAAGTTGCGACCAGTTTCAGGAATTTATTTCGGAGTCCATTCTCGACAGACTCAGAAATGGGTCATTATCTGTCTGGGGCAAAAAAGGCTGCTGTCAACCTCCTTATTTGGTTATGCCTATCACCATGGAGCCAACTCAGCCCCGTATGTGCCATGACGAGCGTTACCTGAATCTCTGGATGAAAGCCTCTCATGTTAATTTTGACCCTATTACAGACCTCCCACGTTGTGTCTTGAGGAACCACTTTCAATTCAAAATGGATGACAAATCTGGCTACGATCACATAATGTTAACGGAAGATAGTAGAAAGTTCTTCGGTCTATTTTGGGGCGGTTGGTACTTTGTGTATAACACTATTCCCTTTGGCTGGAGCCCCAGTGCCTACGTCTATCAGTCGGTTGGTTTGGGAGCCTCGAGTTTCATACGATCAAAAGGAGTTCCCGTGTCTCAGTATATTGATGATCGTAATATTGGCCAACTATGCCTTCCAAGGGAAATAGCACAAACGTGGACGCATTTTGATAAGACTGAAGCAGCAGCCTTCATAACTTCCCTGGTTTTTGTAAAGTGTGGCTATTTTATTGGTCTTAAAAAAATCGATTCTCATGCCTGTTCAGAGCCTTACCTTCTTGGGTGTCATTGTTGACTCAACAGTCTTTTCGTGTACCCCAAGAAATATAGACAAATTCGCCATGCTCAAAGAAACAATTCTGCAATCTAAGATTGCTTCTGTCAAAACACTGCAACGTTTCGATTGATTTGAGAACAGAATCTTCTTGTTGATCAAATAAGCATAAACTTGGTTATAGGCCAAGTTTTCGAACAGCCGAGCCAAAAACGGCAACACAGAAATAGGTCTGTAATTAGAAGAGTCATCTTGTTGACCGCTCTTAAAAATAGGGGCAACTCGTGCAATTTTCCAACTGTCTGGAAAAGTACCAGTGGCCAGAGAGAGGTTGAAAATGTATATCACTGAAAAACCAATCTTTAAGAAAACATTTGCTAGACCATCATGGCCAAAGCCACTTGAGGTGTCAAAATTACCAAGAACTCTTTCGATTTCATGTACATTTATATGTTCGAAATTGAATTTAAAGTTTCTTGGATTTACCCCGTTTTCATTTGTTAAAAGAGGATTGGATGAATCAGTTATTTTGTCACTTAGCTTCTTGCCAATTTCACAAAATAACTGATTTATTGTTTCTGCAATAGCGCTATCACCCGATACTGTTTTGCCTTCCACCTCAAGGGATGAGATGTGGGTTGTCTTAGATTTCTTGTTTAGAACTTGATTAATTGTTTTCCACGTATTTTTTAGATCGCCATCATGCTCGGCAATCTTCTTAGTGAAAAACTCGCGCTTCAAATTGTTATCCATTTCATTTGCCCTGTTTCTTAGCTTCCTATAGGCCTGCATCAGAAGATGAGATTTCGAACTGACAGCAAGGTTTTTAAGCCTATCTCTGGATTTACATAGGAGTTTAATAGGAGAAAATTCTGTGGATACACGTCTGTTTCGCATCGGGGCATGCTTTTCCAAAGTCATAGAAACATATTTGACCATTCTTCAATAATTTGGTTGATATCATCAGTTTTAGTAACAAGACCTTTCCAGTCAACTGTTAAAGTAGCTATTAGTGGTGATTACTCATTGGCAATTAGGTCGGGAGATAGATTCTTTGTTTTGTTTATCGAGTTGATGCAAGTTTATGCCAGAATTTCTATAACGCAACAAGCTTTCTCCGTTCTCTTTTTGAAAATAACACAAAATCTTATAACTATGTATGCATATTTGGGAATCGAGAACGGCCCATTGCTGTCCAGAATTGAAGGTAGAAGTGTTCGCAAGATTCGAGTGAACAAAATTACGATCAGCAACACCACCAATATCATCATTATCATAATCATTGACATCATCACCATCAGACTCAGCTTGTTATTATCATTATCGTTGTCGTTATTGGCATGGTCATGATCATTGTGATAATCATTGCCATCATCATCATCATCATCGTCATGGTCATGATCATTGTGATAACCATGGTTATCTTCATCATCATTATCGTCATGGTCATGATCATTGTGATAATCATGGTTATCATCATCGTCATCATCGTCATGGTCATGATCATTGTGATAATCATGGTCATCATCATCATGATCATTGTCATGGTCATGATTATTATGATAATCAGGATAATCATGATCATAGTCAGTTTTGCTGCAGCTGTTGCACTGCTGGACATGGATTAATTTGTGAAATCATTGTTTCATTGTTCCAAATTCTTGCAAACACTCTTTGGTAAGCGTTGTACCACCATCCTTCGCACATTACGACAGCATTGCTATGTTTTCTAGTTCAGAGAAAAATTCAACAGATTCATCTGGGGGTCGAAACAAAGCCAGAATAGTAAATGGAGCGGAACGAGACGGTTTACATTCAACGCATACGGTTTCAAGGGAATAGACATGGATATCATCTCGAACACTGTATTTTTGGAACAAATTTTCCTTGATGTAAATCGCCACCCCACCACCATTTCGATTTCGGTCACATCGTTTAATGGAGTAGCCTTCAACATCAAGGAGATCATCCGCGATGCTTCCATCTAACTTCGTCTCATTTATAGCCAGTATACCTACCAACCTTACGGACCTCCCAGCACGAGTTACATTTGTTGTACCCGACATATCTCCCAGAAAATATTGGTGGCCCGTGATCTCTTCTCTAGCGGTGGATAAGCTCGTTCTTGGCGAAAAAGGACAGTTAGATGTGCTCCTTCCCCCCTAACAATAAAGCTGGCTGGCATTCAAAACCCGTACAATGGGATTTAATTGCATGTAGACTGTTGTTTTGACCGTTGCAAGCTGCTCCTACAATTGCTAGAATATGGAAGCCAGCAGTCAGCTGCGGACGATGGGGTTATCCGAATGATTTTGATTTCCATCTCTGTTACAAATGTGGCTCTCAGCAAGGATTCTCTCAGGCTCATATTCCCCCGGCGGTCGTCGACGTTGATCAACAGCACATAGATGAACAATTGCTCACTCTTTCCAAAAATAAATCTCAAAAGCCTTATCAGCGCCGAAAAAGCAGTCTTCATCAGCAGCTAGAAAACTTTTTTGTGGTCTCAGCAAAACCAGAAAACAATAGCCGTAGCCTCCCCGCGAGATGTAGAAATTTTCTGATATGGAGGGACAAATTCGGCAAATCTATTTCCCATTCAGATAAATGTCGCAATGTTTCAGCCGCCTCGAAGTCTCCTTGATCCTGCCATCGTGGCCTTGCAGCTGGTACGATTGATAACAATATTGGGAAGCTGTGATCGATCTTTAAGGAAATTGGAAGAGGTTCTACATGGAATGAGGACCTACATATTGGCAATCCTGCAGCGCATCACTCGGTAAAGGAGTACTGCAGCATGGTGTTGGAAGAGCAGGCAATGTGCAGACGATTTCCAAAAAAAGGCGGTTCCGTTGTTTTTGGACAAATTAAGTGCTATCTGTACCCATCTCCGTAGTCTCCTTCGCAATCCTGATGTGACACCAACGGAACTACATATCATATGGAGAGAGTTAGCTTTTTTCTCTATTTATTTCTTTTCAGGAGATCGCGCTTCTGACCTCGGCAGGGTCAAAACTATTGGTGTACTAGCTAGGAACGACGGTAACGCGTTTGCTTTTAATCAGGTTTTTGCTAAAACTCTGCGAGGAAACAACAGTAATGTTTTCGCTATCCAGAAAGTTCATGATTCGATCGTTTGTCCGGTCGGCAACCTGCATATTTATTTGGCAATTGCCACAAAGCTGGGAGTAAATTTGAAGGCCGGATTTTTGTTTCGCACGACGGATCGGCAGGGCAATATTACAACAGATCCTTTTGTTGGTGTGGCTATTGGAAATAGACTTCGTAAGCATCTCCAAGATTTGTCAATTCTGGAGGGTGAGACAATGCACGGTTTACGAAGTGAATGTTCTATTACCCCTCTCTGAATACCATACTCTCAAATCTATGATCATGTTGGCTGGAGGAGTGTCCATATGGCTGTTCAGTATACTCAGTGTGAAAAAGGTGATGGCACCTGATGGTGCAAGTGCCGCTTTATCCAGAGCCGCGTCCTTGAACTGTACAGCCAGAAGACTTGGCGAGATTTTCCTGGAAAAGAACTCATTGGAAGGCTTCAAACCGTTGTTTCTCTAGAGCACTTTAATGAACAAAGTTTTAACATTGGGTTTTCTGAGTTATGGAGTAGATATCTTATTTCATAATGCTGCCTACTTTCTTGTGTGTGTCTATCGTCTTTGTCTACTTTTGCCCGTAGACAGCTATCGTTGCTTGGGGGGTAATCCTTGTTCCTATGCCTATTTTAGCACATCTACAGCTCCTTATTTTCTATATTATTTCTTTTTTTCTACGGGCCTGATATAAAGGATCTTATATTACCGAAGTTGCGGCTTCCGGAGCACTTGGGTATCTTAGTTGATTTGAGAGGAAGAGTGACTACTTGGGTGATAATAGGTTACTATTCTTAACCAAGAGGACGCTCTAAAATCTCAAAATAACGCATGCAAGCGCTTTCTGTTACGCCCACGAGGTCGTGTTAGTCATCCGCGTGCCCCTTGGGGCTTAAACAAGACAATAAAATCCAGGGACTGGTGTTTTCTGCCCATCTTTTACGCAACAATCTGTTAGACTTCAAAGCGACCCACCTCACCTCCCGTGGCGACGTTTTTTTTCCACTGGTGATAGCCTTTTCCCGAGCCTTTTCCACTTCACTTTTCAGCTATCACCCCTATGGCTGTTTTTATTGTTTCTTTTTGTTTTTTCTCTATTTTTTTATAAAACTTCTGCAGGCTTATACGCAAACGCAAAGAGGGCATGTATGGTTTCTGCTCGGGTCCGCTAAAGAGGAAAAGTGAAGTGGAAATTACTAATTAGTCGACATTCCTGTCGGGTAGCGATCTTCCTTCGCACTCGGATATCTTAGTTGATTTGAGAGGAAGAGTGAATACTTGGGTGATAATAGGTTACTATCACTAATCATTGATCCAATGGGGAAAAGGGGAGTGAGCTATTGATTAGCGAAGCTAAAGTTGAGGAATCGCTATTAAACTCGGAATCTTCTGTGTGTCTCATCATATTTTGTCCAAAATTGTATATTACTACAACCTCTCCACTGGAAGTAGACTGTGAGAAACAAGTAAGTAACAATGATCTCAATAGAAGAGCGCGTGAAAATGCAGCAACACCAGGGAGCGCGAAACGCGGGAGGGGAAGCGACCAATGAAATGCGGGTTTCTGTGGTGGAAAATTTGCGCTTGGAGGCAAAATCGAGCTGTGTCTTGAAGTTTTTGACCTAGTAAAGTTGAAGGGTGATATTTTGTTATTACTATTTCTACTCTAAATTTGGGATAGGTAGGTTCTTTGACTGATTGTACTAGTTTATTATGCTTTTCTTTTGATTTCTGTGCAAGTTTAACAACTGTAAAACTACATTTATCCGAATTATAGCCTTTTTAGTACAACGGCGAGACGTTGGCCTAAGGTACGACAAAACTCAGTTGCAGGCGGCTTTCAATTTTCTCTCAGGAATGTTAAAGAACGTTTGAACTTTCAGCATAAAAATGTTAGCTCATGCTTGGTCATAAGCTTTGTTGTCATATTTTGCCGCTTGGTAGATATCGAGAGAGGAAGATATCTGAATCGTTTCGTTTTAATTCTTGCGTTGTTTTTGCGTCTTGTTGTTTTTGTATTTAGATGTATAAAAGACTGCGCAAAAGAGTCATCAAAATACTCACAATCAAAAACGTTAAAATAAGAAGCCGACAAACGCTTATCAGAGAGGGACAGTCTATGAATTTAAAGGTTTTTTAAAATGAATGCAACATGAATTTGAATTTTGAACCTTTATTATTTAGTACGTAAAATGTGGCAGAACACGACGCCATTCGCAATTTCTATTCTAGTTTTCCCGCATCACGCATCAGAAAGTTTTCGACTGGGAGTTTCGCCTCCCGCGCTTCGCGATCCCTGAGCCACACCATTCGAGAATTAAATTGTTGGAAATAGTACCTTCTCTAACCCCTTCGCATAATCTCGTTACCGCAAACATTTCCGGAGGTCGTTCAGTTTGCGTCGCTGTATTACTAGTTTTGCAGGTGTTCAGAAAAGTTTCAAAGAATTTTCTTTCTCAAAGTCGACCTCAATGAATGAGTCAAATGGAAGGCACCCCTAAAGAGACACCGAAAAAATTATTAAAATTCTTTTTGAAGCACCTAAAAACGCAAAGGATAATATTATTTACTTATTTGACTAAGGAGAAAAGACGAAGGCTAGTTTAACAATTTGAAGAATTTAATATGAGAATTTTTCATAGACAAGACAAATTTTGTGCTATCTTGTATGGTCTGTATTTTGTAGGTAGGCCTAGGCCTTCAAGGCTTCAAGTTCATCTTCGAGCAGCGTCTTTTTCGATACATTCTATGTATTATATATTTCTGTTCCAACGTCACGTTTACGTTGTACGTTGTCAACGTCACGTTTACGTTTACGTTACTGCTTGATAATGTACAATAAAATTCTACCCTTCGTCTTTCGCAGTTCCATAAGTAGTCTTCTTTGATGTGCAGAGAACACGGAGCCAGAGAAAGAGACGAGTGTTAATCTTAGGTCCCAAATAAACGGGGGGTCTTAATAAATGGGGGGTGGGAACTATTTGAAAATATTTATAAACGGGTGGGTTGGGAATTTTTATACACTACAATACCTAAGACACTATACTATTTCTATAATACACTACACTACCTAAGATAACACCACTGAGTGTAAACGTTTTGTGCACTTCTGTGTTTTTCTGAGTTATTTCATCAAAAATAAGGGTTACGAAGCGTAGTTTACTCCTTTCACAAGTGAAATTTTTTCTTCAAAAATTTTTTCTCCACAATTAAAAAACGGGGGTCCTAACAAGGTCCGTAGGGGGGGGGGGAAGCTCGAAATTAATAAACAGGGGGGAAGTTTGACACTTAAGAGTACATTTTAACAATCTACTGAACTAAGTAAAAATTCTAAATACAAGCTATTTAAAGGATGTATAAGGCAACATGATATAATTTCTACCTACGTAAAAGTAAAATAAGGTTGCAGTGTTACATTCTAAACGAGGAGGAAAATTTGTATGGGAAAGAGATGAGTGAGCTGAGAAAAACCACAAATGGGAATGACCTATTGTGATGAAGTCAGTGGGAGTGTTGCGAATGACGTAAGGGGATGTCGATGAATTGAGGTGCAACGTTGAGCGGAAGAAAGCGTTGAGAATGAATGAATGGAAAGAAAATAGCCTGAGAGTGAAGGAAAGGCCTAAAATTACGAACTTTAATTTCACTACAGATGTCAGATACAAACGGAAAGAGCTGGTGAACAGCAGATTTCCCCGACCCAGTAGGCTGCGAGACGAAAGCTTCTCTTCTTCTAAGTGGCCCAGTTAGCGCTTGGATCTGATAACCGAAAAAGACTGGTTTGTGATATCTGTAGCTTAGTGGAAATTTCTCTGCCATTACAAGACTGTCGTGATCGTGATGCAAAATTGAAAATTGAACTGAAATTTTTAGATTTTGATTTCCCTTTTGCTTTCTAAAACCATTGATTGGCTTATTTGAAAATAAAATGATGCCGCAGCGGACAAGATCCAACCGACAATACCACTCCTTTACTATTATGCATTCTGTATTCTCTTTGTTTATAAACAATGCCAAATTTAAGCAATCGCCCAAAAGTTGCCAAAATTTTTGACAATAACTGAACAATTTATTTGCCTGGGGCGAATAAATGGTCATAAATTTAACAAATTTAGCTTAAAGTGCCTAAAGTGAGTAAGTGTCTTTACATGCTTATAGATCGCAATAATCTCACCTTAGGAATACTTCACTGTTAGTTACAAGATAACAACATGACCAGTTTCCCAAGTGTAAGCTTACCCAGGTAAACAATGAATATACATTTTTTGGGGCGTTCATCAATCGGTAGCTAAAAAATGTTTGGGGCGGAATGCAAAAAATTAATTGTTTATAAAAAAGTGTACAGCATTCTTGGGAAATAGAAACCCAAGTTAAGAAACCCAAGTTAAAATTATTCAATTTTAGTCATCAAAATTACAGAGCGGCGAGCGACAATGGTCACTTCTAAATTTGGTAGGATTTTTCGAGCTATTGAAACGTCTTACCTGTTAACGCAAACTTTCGGTTGGTCCATTTCACACCCGTTTTGACAAAACTAGGAAGTTTTAAAATCCCGCGCTCATAAGCGTCTTTCCACAAAGTCACTGATTTTGCCTCCCACTGTCCTTAACGACAGAAGTTAACTTCGCTGCATCCTAGTTGTGACGTGAGAAGTAGGATACACTATTGTTCTTGTGCTACGAGCATGTGGAGAAAGTTGAAACCAGTGAGTTGAAGCTCTTTTTACTCATATTTTATTTATGCATTGAATGAGCTTCAGCTTACAGTTTAAGTGACATAATGGTTCACGAATAATGTTCTTACATCGAAAACGTTTCTAGTTAACGATTAATTCCAATTTCAAATGAACTAACACTTATAACTACAAAAAGGCACATCATATAGTATAATAATAACGGATTCGAAATTAAGGAACTAAAGCACTTCTGATTATGGGATGAAAGTTAGGTGTCCTTTAGCAAATATGGCATGATCGTATTGTACTAATAAGAAATGTTGTCAAGAAGAAACCCGAATTGTTCTACTATTGATTCGCATTGTTTTCAAAATTTTATCGAAGCCGACAGCTATTTTTAAGATGGCAAGTATTTTAAATGCAGTCGCAAGAATCATATGATGACGTGTTATGTCTTGATAACTTTATCCAGCAAAATGGGTGTTAAGTAGCCCTGAGGGGGTAGCAGAGATTGGATTCTGTAAATTTGATTATTCCCGTGCTTATTTTTGTTACCTAATCAAGGTATCTCTGTACCTTTCCTTTATTCGTATTTTGCCACAGTGATTTTCATTGATTCACAAGAGAGCTTTGAAAAAACATAACGATTGCGTAGCAAAAAGATTCTTCTTGTTAAACAAAGACAGAAATTGTTTTTAACATTCTTGAGTCATTAAAATTTGCAATAGTTTGGCTCTTTTGGCAGGTTTTTAAGTATGAAAGCTATTTATTTCTGAACACGGGTGGTGAGAACGAGGTCAGGGCTAGACGTACCAAGTCTTGTTTTTACTTTTGATTTGCAGTTGTAATTTTTAAAAAATGAAGAGCTGTGTGACAGCACTTTCTTTGGTCGCAGCTTCTTCGTGTCGCAAGATGGGGTTGCAAGATTTTTGCCGGAATTTTGATGGAGAGCTGTTTAAAAGCAAATAGTTGTCAGTTGGTTGGCACTGCGACTTTAATATAATTTCACTGACTAGTTTTCAAACTATAAAAGAAATAAGTATATTAACGAGAATGATTCATGATTTTTGACTTTTTATCAACATTTTCAAATATGACTACC
The DNA here is from genome assembly GCA_014526335.1 of Chrysaora quinquecirrha. Lineage (NCBI taxonomy): Eukaryota > Metazoa > Cnidaria > Scyphozoa > Semaeostomeae > Pelagiidae > Chrysaora > Chrysaora quinquecirrha. The sequence continues at coordinate 2,323,210 of JACTAT010000044.1, read as the reverse complement.
GTTTTCCCTGGCCTGAAAAGCTTTAGCCCGAAGCTGTATTTTGGATTTAGTTTTTAACTGGGTATTGATTTTTTTTCACCTCCAATTAACTTTTAGCACAAGAATTCCATATGGTGAAGAAAATGAAAGCTTTACTTTTGTTATGTCTCTAGTGTGCATTCAGTGCATTGTCAACTCAACTTTTGCTGTTTTGGGTGAGTACTGTCGCAGGGTATATTTTTCTAGTATGTGATAATTTAGCGTTCTCTAGTTTGTGAACTTTGTCGCATAGAAATCGTTAAATTACATAAGTAAGGTGCAAAAAATGAATACAGACAAAATATGAAATTTATTTTAACACACTGAGAGCTGGAAACCGGACCCTGATGAACCTGATGTCATCTGCGTATCCTTGGCCTACTAGCCTTAGTTTGTCGTTCTCCAATATTTTGGCTATTGGCCCTACGTCCTCGTACGCGTATACCTGGGCTACTGGCCCTTCGTTGTCTTTCACGTGTACTTAAGCTATTAGCCCTACTTTATACACAATTTCGGGGTTCACGACGTCATATTCAAAGTGAGGCGAAAACCGCTCTAAATTCAATTTCGGCCTATATGAGAAAAGTTTTAAAATTCGTATCCTGCGAAGATAAGCTCTCAATTTGTCTCCAAGTTATCAGATTTCGATGTGAGATAGACTTTTCAAGCATAACAAAGAGTTTTTAAGCCTATATTGATTGAAAGTAAGCCTGTGCTACCATGAATTTTTGCGGTTTTGCCCACTCAGTCATGGAAGCACAACAGAATTCAATGTGGCATCGCGAATTCATAGTGATTAGAGGCTAAATCTCATATAGGCAGCCATTGAATTTAGAGCGGTTTTCGCCCTACTTTGAACATGGCGTCGCGAACCACCCTAGGTAATGTCTGCGCAGTATTGTGGAGGATGTGCAGTAATGTGGAGGGATTTTCGCAGTAATGTGGAGGTGTTCAGTAATGTGGAGGATAACATCAGTAAGGTGGAGGATTTTTGCAGTAATGTGGAGGATGTTCAGTAATGTGGAGGGCTATCTTTCAGTAATGTGGAGGGTGCGCAGTAATGTGGAGGGCTATCTTTCAGTAATGTGGAGGATATCATCAGTGATGTGGCGGTTGCGGAGTAATGTGGAGGCTATCTTGAAGTAACGTGGAGGGCTATCATAAGTAACGTGGAGGGCTATCTTTCAGTAACGTGGAGGATGTTCAGTAATGTGGAGGACTATCTTTCCGTAATGTGGTGGCTGCGGAGTATTGTGGAGGCTATCTTAAAGTAATGTGGAGGGCTATCATCAGTGATGTGGAGGATATCATCAGTAATGTGGTGGTTGCGGAGTAATGTGGAGGGCTATCTTGAAGTAATGTGGAGGGCTATCATCAGTAACGTGGAGGGCTATCTTTCAGTAACGTGGAGGATGTTCAGTAATGTGGAGGACTATCTTTCCGTAATGTGGTGGCTGCGGAGTATTGTGGAGGGCTATCTTAAAGTAATGTGGAGGCTATCATCAGTGATGTGGAGGATATCATCAATAATGTGGTGGTTGCGGAGTAATGTGGAGGCTATCTTGAAGTAATGTGGAGGGCCCGAGTAATCAAGAAGCACTCTCGTAGCGGTTGCCGAGAATTTTCGTTTTTTAAACGATTCTCATTGACAAGAAATGCAATTTGGAAGCTAAACCGTGCGTTTTTTAGCCATGAGAACCTTCACACTGCTTTAATATTTCATCATATAAGTGTAAGAATATCAGTTTTGGTTCATTTGCGAAAATGTCTAATACATATATATTAACAAAACATGAAAAAAATATATCTAACATATGATATGAATTATCTAATATATGAATATAAATTCGAAGAAGAAAACATTGTTCTTTTTTACAAACGAAGGTACAATGAGTTGAGCGATAAACTGATCTGTACATGAATCAGTGGCAATTTATTTTGTCTCTCTTCCTCAGTTTAATAGCAAGTTTATTCACGTAATACTGCTTGTTTGCCTTACTTTGTTCAACCCTTTGCGTGTGGACATCGTGATAGCAGCAGAACGTATTCACATTCGTTTTTGTTTCGAAGCCCTCCTACAGGTAGTATCTATTTTTGCAAACCCAAAAAAACTTTAATTGACGTTATGAACAGAAAAGATAAATATTGCTATTTAGTTTGTGACCTTTCTGTTTGATTAGTGTCAAACGATAACCACAACGACATGAATGAAATATTACGTGAATAAACTTGCTATTAGACTGAGGAAGAGACACAAAATAAATTGCCATTTATTCATGTACAGATCAGTTTGTCGCTCAACTCATTGTATCTTCGTTTGTAAAAAAGAACAATGTTTTCTTGGGAGTCTACAAAACGAAAACCGAAGAACGAAGAACAACAAAACGAAGACCGAAGACCAAAGACAATAACCAAATCGAATACAATGAAATACGCTTATACGAAACATGATCAACGATCAAGACAACAAGCAAAACAAATTGAATAAACCGCAGGGATGACTAAAGTCAATGTCTTCGTTTTAAAGAAAAATGGCCAAAATCTGTAAAACGAAGACATCTCTATAAAATCAAAAAAACACGCAATCTTTGGTCAAGATCATGAATACTTGCATTAATAACGTCCAGAGCACCCTATAAACCAAATATCACAACTAACCAAGCTCGTTGGGATGACTAAAGTCAATGTCTTCGTTTTAAAGAAAAATGGCCAAAATCTGTAAAACGAAGACATCTCTATAAAATCAAAAAAACACGCAATCTTTGGTCTAGATCATGAATACTTGCATTAATAACGTCCAGAGCACCCTATAAACCAAATATCACAACTAACCAAGCTCGTGGGGATGACTAAAGTCAATGACTTCGTTTTAAAGAAAAATGGCCAAAATCTGTAAAACGAAGACATCTCCATAAAATAAAAAAACACGCAATCTTTGGTCTAGATCATGAATACTTGCATTTATAACGTCCAGAGCACCCTATAAACCAAATATCACAACTAACCAAGCTCATGGGGATGACTAAAGTCAATGTCTTCGTTTTAAAGAAAAATGGCCAAAATCTGTAAAACGAAGACATCTCTATAAAATCAAAAATTAATCCTTGCAAGAATACTTCATGATCTAGACCAAAACCATATGCGTGTAACCAAAGATTTGGGGATATAGAGATGTCTTCGTTTTACAGATTTTGGCCATTTTTCTTTAAAACGAAGACATTGACTTTAGTCATCCCAACGAGCTTGGTTAGTTGTGATATTTGGTTTATAGGGTGCTCTGGACGTTATTAATGCAAGTATTCATGATCTAGACCAAAGATTGCGTGTTTTTTTGATTTTATAGAGATGTCTTCGTTTTACAGATTTTGGCCATTTTTCTTTAAAACGAAGACATTGACTTTAGTCATCCCTGCGGTTTATTCAATTTGTTTTGCTTGTTGTCTTGATCGTTGATCATGTTTCGTATAAGCGTATTTCATTGTATTCGATTTGGTTATTGTCTTTGGTCTTCGGTCTTCGTTTTGTTGTTCTTCGTTCTTCGGTTTTCGTTTTGTAGACTCCCATGTGTTCTTCTTCGAATTTATATTCTTATATTAGATAATTCATATCATACGTTCGATATATTTTATTCATGTTTTGTTAATATATATGTATTAGACATTTTACGCAAATGAACCAAAACTGATATTCTTACACTTATATGATGAAATATTAAAGCAGTGTGAGGGTTCTCATGGCTAAAAAACGCACGGTTTAGCTTCCGAATTGCATTTCTTGTCAACGAGAATCGTTTAAAAAACGAAAATTCTCGGCAACCGCTACGAGAGTGCTTCTTGATTACTCGGGCCCTCCACATTACTTCAAGATAGCCCTCCACATTACTCCGCAACCACCACATTATTGATGATATCCCTCCACATCACTGATGATAGCCCTCCACATTACTTTAAGATAGCCCTCCACAATACTCCGCAGCCACCACATTACGGAAAGATAGTCCTCCACATTACTGAACATCCTCCACGTTACTGAAAGATAGCCCTCCACGTTACTGATGATAGCCCTCCACATTACTTCAAGATAGCCTCCACATTACTCCGCAACCACCACATTACTGATGATATCCTCCACATCACTGATGATAGCCCTCCACATTACTTTAAGATAGCCCTCCACAATACTCCGCAGCCACCACATTACGGAAAGATAGTCCTCCACATTACTGAACATCCTCCACGTTACTGAAAGATAGCCCTCCACGTTACTTATGATAGCCCTCCACGTTACTTCAAGATAGCCCTCCACATTACTCCGCAACCGCCACATCACTGATGATATCCTCCACATTACTGAAAGATAGCCCTCCACATTACTGCGCACCCTCCACATTATTGAAAGATAGCCCTCCACATTACTGAACATCCTCCACATTACTGCAAAATCCTCCACCTTACTGATGATATCCTCCACATTACTGAACACCCTCCACATTACTGCGAAAATCCCTCCACATTACTGCACATCCTCCACAATACTGCGCAGACATTACCTAGGGTGCGAACCCCGAAATTTCATTTTTTGCGTATACTTGGGCTACTAGCCCTACTTCGTCATTCGGGTATACTTGGGTACTAGCCCTACCTAATTCATTAGTTTCCTGTACCCTAAGAGGGTTGTTAAATCGATTTATCTTTGCCTAATAACAAAGTCAGAGATTTTCATCCGGTGAGAATACTTGGGCTACTAGCTTTTCTTCATTGTTCGGGTATTATTGGGCTGCTAGCCCTACTTCGTCGTTCGCATATACTTGGCTACTATCCCTACTTTGTTGTTCGCGTATTCTTAGACTACTAGCCCTTTTTGGGCTTATTGACTGTATCTGGGATTGTATATGGCATAACTAAAACACTGTACACCAATTCATCCAATAATTGATATGTGATTTCATGCCACCAATTCATTTATATATACTCACCAGAATATGTCCAAATACAGGCATGGACATGAACAAAGAGATTCACGTTAATGCTTAATCCTTGAACTGCAGATATATTGAATTGGATTACAAGTGAGCTACAATCGTGGTCAATAATCAACAGGAACTGAGGACTCTTTGTAACCAAAAATCGAATTCACTACTCTACGCGATCAGCTTTTTCACCGCAACCCCACCCACCCCTCCCGCAAGTCAATGTTGTGCTTTTTTATAGAACATTGACACAGCCACATTATGAAATCACCAAAAATCACTAACAACATTGAATTTAGGGTAGGGGAGAAGTTTGAGAAGACACTGTTGCTATTCTCGCTTCTGGTCTCAGGAAATTTGACCAAGATTGTCTGTGAGCCTCGTTTACAATAAAAAAAATGCATCGTTTCTGTTTACAGATGTTATTTGTGCAAATCATTTAGTAGTGTGTAACGAACTAGCCTCCGATTTACTCAATTTACTCCATCCAGACGTTTTTCTCTTTGCTGGCTGTAAAACTTTGAAGAGGAATTCTTGTGGTCCCCGCAAGTAAATTGTGGCGTCTCTTTAACAATGCTGTCTTTCTCAAGTGACGATGTGCTTAAATGGGTCCTTGTAAATGTGTCTCTGTCATTTATGGTCATTTCCGCAAATTTGACTGTATCTTGAGTGCTTTGCCTTGGGATTTAAATTTAGCTCACAAAAGTAAGCCTTGCTACTCCGTTTTAACTAATCAACCACATCGTTTCTCGAGTAGCATCTTTCTGTTGGAAGTGAATATTAGAAGTCATGTTTTAGCGGTAAAGTTGTTGAACTTGTCCCAAGAGTTTCTAAGAAAAGTTATATAATCACTTATAGCCAAGCTGATGCAGAAAAATTTCCAATTCGGAAATCTTTTGCCGATGCTGTTTTAGAAGCCTTCTCTAAAAGAAAATCCAAGGTTGCTGTTGAGCAATGGCTTTGTTGCATTGAGAAACATCAGGTGTCTGGTTTTCACTACCATATGGCAATTGTGTTCTCTGGAAATAAGCGATTGCGCTACGCAAAGGAATTGTCGATGGAGCGATATGGAATTTCAGTGCACTTTTCTGACGGGAAACATTATACCTATTATAGTGCTTATCGTTATGTGACAAAGGAAGATGGTCATGCTTTACTTAGTCCTGATCATCAAAACCTTTCATTTAGGCATTCACCTCAAACCACGAAATCCAGCAGGGTGGATCTTCTATGAGAAAGAGTTCAGATTCTGGTGCTGCAGAGTTCTCTGAATCACATGCGGGTCCATCAAGACAAGGCAAACATCGAAGTCTATCAAACTTAGACGTTGCTATATTGGTTGCATCGAGGATGACATTTCCCTTTTTGCCCTGGCGAAGGAGCAGAAAGAGGTCCGTAAAATGGACCTGGCAAAATTTTGTGTTCAGCCACAACTCGAAAAGCAGACAGGAGGTTATAGAGAGTGCGTGGAAAATCCAAAATGCACCAGACACGATTGCTCGGAGCGAGTTGTCCCCGATAGAAATTGTCAATAAGGCGGCTTCAGGGGCTTGCTCTGAAGGCTGCAATGGTTTGTGGCTTACTTGTGCTATTGAGTTGTTAAGAAACAATGCTGGAATGCCTATATTTTCGCAGATGCGATCAGAGAGTCGCTTTTAAAAGGCTGTGGAAAGTATCGAAACATAATGATTGTAGGTCCTGCCAACTGTGGCAAAACGTTTCTGCTAGACCCAATGAACGAGCTACTTTCTACGTTCACAATTCACGGCTTGGTGCTGAAATGAGACATCATTTTCTTGAATAATTTTCGATATTCTGCTGATATCTTGTCTTGGAAGGACCACAGGAGGCCCAGGAGGGTGAATATTTGATGAAAAATAAGTTGATAATTCTAATTGTTGATAAAATTGTAATATCTGTGTGTATTATTTGTTGTGACTCTTCTTTACTCGATCTTTAGTTGAATTGAATACTTTTCATAAATGCTGCTCGAATTTCTCAGTTCACTGTTTGTGTTTATATAAAAAATACAAGGAGTGAAACTTCTAACTCAGTGCAAACCCAAAAACTCTGTTTGATTCGCTCGCATTCCGGCATCGTTGCTCCAAATTTCTGCTAACGCATATCAAAATGTACCTCATTTAACGAACTAACCCCCCAAATACTTTTGTTTCAATTTCAGGCATCTTTATCAATGAATATTTTCCCGTTTTTCCATGCAAAGTCTACTCAAATTTGCTTTCTCTCTGGGCTCCAGCCATCACTCGGCACAAATTGCTCGATTTTCGAACGTTTTCGTGAGCTAGCCTTGTTCTGCCGTAGCGTTTGGATGTGAGTCCCCGTCTTTTATTAAAAAATCGAAAAACTACAATCTAAATGTTCGAGCAAAGACGGGGGCTCACATCCAAACGCTGTTTACGGCAGAATAAGGCTAGCTGACGAAAACGTTCGAAAATCGAGCGATTTTGTGCCGAGTGGTGGCCGGAGCCTAGGGAGAAAGCAAATTTGAGTAGACTTGCATGGAAAAAACGGGAAAATATTCAATGATAGTAGGTCGCAGACCTGCGTGACGTTCGAATGTATCCTGCAAATCTCTATCATCGAGAAAAGAAAATCACTCGCAATGTTCCAGAAGTTTCGAGAAGTTTCGAGAAGTTTCCAGAATGGGGAAGTCCCTGATTTAACAGAGAATCTCCATAGTATAGCTTTATAAATCGAGAAGAAGCAACAGTCTGGTCATACCAATCGATAGATGCGAAGATGATTTCAGCAGCGTTCCTGATATTCAACGCTGTGAAGAAGGAGCGCGAATTAACTAGAAAAAATCTAGTTGCATATTCTTTGGAGAGGAACTATGAATGTCGCAATTTAGGAGTTATATCTTTCGAGAGACAATCAATCCCAATCAGCAGTGCATACTATTATTGGATGCGAGATCTTCTAACATATGCAAGAGCTAGCTCTAAAACTCAATTAAGTCTCGAGTAGAACAACATCAAGTCTTATCCAAGCTAGAAGCTAAAGGCCTAGTTTGTGAACTTTTTCAATTATGGATAAAGAAGGAAATTGGGGAAGAATGGCTATGTTAATGATTTTATTGAAGAACTTGCTGATGGTTTACTGAAATATCATGATAGGACTGTAGCAACATCATTCATAGAAGACATAAAAGAAGAAGTCAACGATAAAGCATTAGGAGATTGGGGTGAAAAACTACTAATTGACTCAGAATGTTTTATGTTATATTAATAAGTTGTCTTAAATTACTACATTTAATTATATAGAAATAATGCTAAATTCAATTAATGAAAATTAAGTTTGATGATTTACAAGATGTTTATATCTATTCAAAAACTATAAGCGAATATACCAACAAATTAACAATTAGTATAATAAAGAAGCCCATCAACTGCGCATGCGCAGTAGCTATATCAATAACGGTAAGAGCTAGAGACCTGGGAACTAGTATGTAGAACAAAGAAACAAAAGAGATATGAATGATGTATGTCATATGAATATTCATCAAATAGCGCATGCGCAATAGCAATGTCTCTAATAGCTTATGGTTTAATCCATGGTTTATGATAGTCTTATATTGTTTATACGCAAAAGTATTATCTAAACATTACAATATATTACCTATATACTCTAGAGATAATAGCAATTTATTTATAGCATCGTTTTCAAAGAATGTTCACACGGAAACAAGGTTATATTTCTAACAGACAACTAATGAAGAATAATTTCTAAACATTTTTTAGGTATAGCTATTTCTAATTATTTCCAAAGTATGGGAATGATTGAGTATGAACATATTCAACTTCTTTCACACCAGCATCCTCAGAATTACTAGCTTCCTCTTCTTCATCATTCTTTGCTTGACGTATGATGAGATATTTTATTTTCTCAATAGCATAATCTAAGGCCTCTTGCATATCCATACCATCTTCCTTCTGTGCTTTTTGCATGGTTGCTATGACTGCAGTCACAACAGCATCATTTTCAAAACTTCTATTATATAAAAATTTACGTCCGAAAACTTGCAGTATAATTTCATCTTCATCCACTTCCTTACGCATTGAAGGCCATACATTCCCTAAAGGAAGATCCTCCTCAGTGTTGACAGTTTCATCATTATCATGGTCACTTTCCACTTCTATCTCATCATCTGAGTCAGACTCTTCACTACTCTCCTCGTGCATCTCTTGTTCATGTCGCTTAACATTACTTTTAAACTTGGAAGAGAATTCACAATGATCACATTTATACTGATTCATGATTAGCTGTTTACTTATAATTGTCGACTACCACTTAAACACCTGAGTCCTAGAGCATAAAGTCGCTTGAATTTATAGACTGGTTCCTCCATTCAATATGATGTGGGAAAGGAATTCCGCACTTGCGCAGGAAGGATGTTTCCAATCAAACCATACCTTATCCTTAACTAATCATAATCCTAAGTTATCATTACTTAATCCTCAACAATCATGAGCTAATCCTTACTGATCCTTAGCTAATCCTTGCTGATCCCTAACTAATCCTCACTGATCCTAAACTAATCATTGCTTAATTATTACTAATCCTTAGCTGATCCTTACTGATCCTTAGCTAATCGTTACTGATCATTACTGATCCTTGCTGATCCTTACTGATCCCTAGCTAATCCTTACTAATCCTAACCTAATCCTTACTGATTCTTAACTAATTATTACCTGATCCTTATTAATCATTACTGATCCTTAACTAATCATTACCTGATCCTCACTAATCATTACTGATCCTTAACTAATGATTACCTGATCCTCACTAATCATTACTGATCCTTAACTAATCATTACCTGATCCTCACTAATCATTGCTGATACTTAACTAATCATTACCTGATCCCCACTAATCATTACTGATCCTTAACTAATGATTACCTGATCCTTAGCTAATCATTACTGATCCTTAACTAATCATTACCTTATCCTCACTAATCATTACTGATTCTTAACTAATCATTACCTTATCCTCACTAATCCTATGCTGATCCTTAACTAAAGATTACCTGATCCTTAGCTGATCCTTACTGATCCTTACTGATCCTTAAATAATCATTACTGATCCTTAGCTGATCCTTACTGATCCTTACTGATCCTTAACTAATCATTACCTGATCCCCACTGATTCATGATTAGCTGTTTACTTATAATTGTCGACTACCACTTAATCACCTGAGTCCTAGAGCATAAAGTCGCTTGAATTTATAGACTGGTTCCTCCATTCAATATGATGTGGGAAAGGAATTCCGCACTTGCGCAGGAAGGATGTTTCCAATCAAACCATACCTTATCCTTAACTAATCATAATCCTAAGTTATCATTACTTAATCCTCAACAATCATGAGCTAATCCTTACTGATCCTTAACTAATCATTACCTGATCCTTAGCTAATCATTACTGATCCTTAACTAATCATTACCTGATCCTTAACTAATCATTACCTGATCCTTAGCTAATCATTACTGACCCTTAACTAATCATTACCTGATCATTACTGATCATTACCTGATCCTTAGCTAATCATTACTGATCCTTAACTACTCATTACCTGATCCTTAGCTAATCATTACTGAACCTTAACTAATCATTACCTGATCATTGCTGATCATTACCTGATCCTTAGCTAATCATTACTGATCCTGAGCTAATCCTTACTGATCATTACTGATCCTTGCTGATCCTTAGCTAATTCTTACTGATCCTAACCTAATCCTTACTGCTCCTAACCTAATCCTTACTGATCCTTACTGATCGTTAGCCGATCATTACTGATCCTTAACTAATGATCACCTTATCCTCACTAATAATTACTGATCCTTAACTAATGATTACCTGATCCTCACTAATCATTACTGATCCTTAACTAATGATTACCTGATCCTTGCTGATCCTGGGCTGATCCTTTCTGATCCTTAACTAATCCTTACTGATCCTTAACTAATCATTACCTGATCCTCACTAATCATTACTGATCCTTAACTAATCATTACTGATCCTTAACTACTCATTACCTGATCCTTAGCTAATCATTACTGAACCTTAACTAATCATTACCTGATCATTGCTGATCATTACCTGATCCTTAGCTAATCATTACTGATCCTGAGCTAATCCTTACTGATCATTACTGATCCTTGCTGATCCTTAGCTAATTCTTACTGATCCTAACCTAATCCTTACTGCTCCTAACCTAATCCTTACTGATCCTTACTGATCGTTAGCCGATCATTACTGATCCTTAACTAATGATCACCTTATCCTCACTAATAATTACTGATCCTTAACTAATAATTATCCTTACTGATCCTTAACTAATCATTACCTGATCCTCACTAATCATTACTGATCCTTAACTAATCATTAGATCTAAATCATTACTGATCCTTAACTAATCATTACCTGATCATTACTGATCATTACCTGATCCTTAGCTTATCATTACTGATCCTGAGCTAATCCTTACTGATAATTACTGATCCTTAGCTGATCCTTACTGATCCTTACTGCTCCTAACCTAATCCTTACTGCTCCTAACCTAATCCTTACTGATCCTTACTGATCCTTAGCTGATCATTACTGATCCTTAACTAATCATTACCTGATCCTCACTTATCCTTACCGATCCCTAGCTAATCCTTACTGATCTTAACCTAATCCTTACTGATCCTCACTTATCATTACAGATCCTTAACTAATCCTTACTGATCCTTAACTAATCGTTACTGATCCTTACTGATCCTTAGCTGATCATTAATGATCCTTAACTAATCCTCCTAATACTTTACTAGCTATTTGAGCCAATGAAGTTGCAATGTTCTAGAATCTCTGATTCAAGACATTGCTCATTGGGTGAAATAGTTAGTTAAGTATTAGGAGGATTAGTTAAGGATCATTAATGATCAGCTAAGGATCAGTAAGGATCAGTAATGATTAGTTAAGGTTCAGTAATGATTAGCTAAGGATCAGGTAATGAGTAGTTAAGGATCAGTAATGATTAGCTAAGGATCAGGTAATGATTAGTTAAGGATCAGTAATGATCAGCTAAGGATCAGTAAGGATCAGTAAGGATCAGCTAAGGATCAGTAATGATTAGTTAAGGATCAGTAAGGATCAGCATAGGATTAGTGAGGATCAGTAATGATAAGCTAAGGATCAGGTAATGATCAGTAATGATCAGGTAATGATTAGTTAAAGATCAGTAATGATTAGCTAAGGATCAGGTAATGATTAGTTAAGGATCAGTAATGATTAGTGAGGATCAGGTAATGATTAGTTAAGGATCAGTAATGATTAGCTAAGGATCAGGTAATCATTAGTTAAGGATCAGTAATGATTAGTGGGGATCAGGTAATGATTAGAAATAATTAGTTAGGAATAAGTAATGATTAGTTAGGATCAGTGAGGATTAGTTAAGTATTAGCTAAGGATTAGTAATGATTAATAAGATCAGGTAATAATTAGTTAAGAATCAGCAAGGATTAGGTTAGGATCAGTAAGGATTAGCTAGGGATCAGTAAGGATCAGCAAGGATCAGTAAGGATCAGTAACGATTAGCTAAGGATCAGTAAGGATCAGCTAAGGATTAGTAATAATTAAGCAATGATTAGTTTAGGATCAGTGAGGATTAGTTAGGATCAGCAAGGATTAGCTAAGGATCAGTAAGGATTAGCTCATGATTGTTGAGGATTAAGTAATGATAACTTAGGATTATGATTAGTTAAGGATAAGGTATGGTTTGATTGGAAACATCCTTCCTGCGCAAGTGCGGAATTCCTTTCCCACATCATATTGAATGGAGGAACCAGTCTATAAATTCAAGCGACTTTATGCTCTAGGACTCAGGTGTTTAAGTGGTAGTCGACAATTATAAGTAAACAGCTAATCATGAATCAGTATAAATGTGATCATTGTGAATTCTCTTCCAAGTTTAAAAGTAATGTTAAGCGACATGAACAAGAGATGCATGAGGAGAGTAGTGAAGAGTCTGACTCAGATGATGAGATAGAAGTGGAAAGTGACCATGATAATAATGAAACTGTCAACACTGAGGAGGATCTTCCTTTAGGGAATGTATGGCCTTCAATGCGTAAGGAAGTGGATGAAGATGAAATTATACTGCAAGTTTTCGGACGTAAATTTTTATATAATAGAAGTTTTGAAAATGATGCTGTTGTGACTGCAGTCATAGCAACCATGCAAAAAGCACAGAAGGAAGATGGTATGGATATGCAAGAGGCCTTAGATTATGCTATTGAGAAAATAAAATATCTCATCATACGTCAAGCAAAGAATGATGAAGAAGAGGAAGCTAGTAATTCTGAGGATGCTGGTGTGAAAGAAGTTGTCAATCATTCCCATACTTTGGAAATAATTAGAAATAGCTATACCTAAAAAATGTTTAGAAATTATTCTTCATTAGTTGTCTGTTAGAAATATAACCTTGTTTCCGTGTGAACATTCTTTGAAAACGATGCTATAAATAAATTGCTATTATCTCTAGAGTATATAGGTAATATATTGTAATGTTTAGATAATACTTTTGCGTATAAACAATATAAGACTATCATAAACCATGGATTAAACCATAAGCTATTAGAGACATTGCTATTGCGCATGCGCTATTTGATGAATATTCATATGACATACATCATTCATATCTCTTTTGTTTCTTTGTTCTACATACTAGTTCCCAGGTCTCTAGCTCTTACCGTTATTGATATAGCTACTGCGCATGCGCAGTTGATGGGCTTCTTTTATTATGCTAATTGTTAATTTGTTGGTATATTCGCTTATAGTTTTTGAATAGATATAAACATCTTGTAAATCATCAAACTTAATTTTCATTAATTGAATTTAGCATTATTTCTATATAATTAAATGTAGTAATTTAAGACAACTTATTAATATAACATAAAACATTCTGAGTCAATTAGTAGTTTTTCACCCCAATCTCCTAATGCTTTATCGTTGACTTCTTCTTTTATGTCTTCTATGAATGATGTTGCTACAGTCCTATCATGATATTTCAGTAAACCATCAGCAAGTTCTTCAATAAAAATCATTAACATAGCCATTCTTCCCCAATTTCCTTCTTTATCCATAATTGAAAAAAGTTCACAAACTAGGCCTTTAGCTTCTAGCTTGGATAAGACTTGATGTTGTTCTACTCGAGACTTAATTGAGTTTTTAGAGCTAGCTCTTGCATATGTTAGAAGATCTCGCATCCAATAATAGTATGCACTGCTGATTGGGATTGATTGTCTCTCGAAAGATATAACTCCTAAATTGCGACATTCATAGTTCCTCTCCAAAGAATATGCAACTAGATTTTTTCTAGTTAATTCACGCTCCTTCTTCACAGCGTTGAATATCAGGAACGCTGCTGAAATCATCTTCGCATCTATCGATTGGTATGACCAGACTGTTGCTTCTTCTCGATTTATAAAGCTATACTATGGAGATTCTCTGTTAAATCAGGGACTTCCCTATTCTGGAAACTTCTCGAAACTTCTCGAAACTTCTGGAATATTGCGAGTGATTTTCTTTTCTCGATGATAGAGATTTGCAGGATACATTCGAACGTCACGCAGGTTCTCGACCTACTATCATTGAATATTTTCCCGTTTTTTCCATGCAAGTCTACTCAAATTTGCTTTCTCCCTAGGCTCCGGCCACCACTCGGCACAAAATCGCTCGATTTTCGAACGTTTTCGTCAGCTAGCCTTATTCTGCCGTAAACAGCGTTTGGATGTGAGCCCCCGTCTTTGCTCGAACATTTAGATTGTAGTTTTTCGATTTTTTAATAAAAGACGGGGACTCACATCCAAACGCTGTTTACGGCAGAACAAGGCTAGCTGACGAAAACGTTCGAAAATCGAGCGATTTTGTGCCGAGTGGTGGCCGGAGCCTAGGGAGAAAGCAAATTTGAGTAGACTTGCATGGAAAAAACGGGAAAATATTCAATGATAAAGATATCTGAAGTTGAAACAAAGTATTTGGGGCTTTAGTTCGATAATTTAGGAACATCTTGATATGCGTTTGCAGAAATTTGGAGCAACGATGCCGGAATGCGAGCGAATCAAACAGAGTTTTTGGGTTTGCACTGAGTTAGAAGTTTCACTCCTTGTATTTTTTATATAAACACAAACAGTGAACTGAGAAATTCGAGCAGCATATATGAATAGTATTCAATTCAACTAAAGATCGAGTAAAGAAGAGTCACAACAAATAATACACACAGATATTACAATTTTATCAACAATTAGAATTATCAACTTATTTTTCATCAAATATTCACCCTCCTGGGCCTCCTGTGGAAGGACGTTCTTTTACTTTTGGTGTTGCAAATAATTCAATTTGCGGTTCCAAAGTCCAGCTATGCAAAGGATATTCTCTTCAGCAGAAATGCTCCTATAGTTGCAACCAGCAAAGAACCGATCAGATACCTATGCCGGTAAAACACAACAGATGACAGAGAGAATGAAATGATGGACATAAAGTTGAAATTCTTTCGATTCCATAGCCAAGTTGCAGGGAGAGACGTAAAAGTAGTACCAAGGTGGAAACGCTGCTTTTCAGAGCTTGTATTGCTTGTAATGGACGTGTGATGCATAGACTCTTTATTTCACGCTGCATTTAGCTTTCTGCTTTGGTTTTGTTGTGAGTTTGTTTTTTTTTCGTACACAGAGAAAATCATCTTGACTAGGCCTAGTTGTTGAGAAAGGTTTAACGGGTCACCAAAAGCATTCCCTAACTTAAGCACGTTATTGCACAAGTCACGTTATTGCAACATTTCTTTGATTAAAATAATCTATATATATTTTATACGTGAAATGGTGACCCGTTGGTGACTTGTTCAATTACGTACTGTAGTTAAGAGATGTCCATTGTGACTCGTTGGTGAGCCGTTGGTAAGCCTTTGGTGACCCGTTTCAACCCTCGTTAGAAGCATGATTCTTTACAAAAAATTCGTTTACAAGCATGTACAGCAAGGTAAAAATCTCGAACACTAAGACACTATCGTCGAAATACATTTTGCTAACTAAGTGAACAACATACAGTCAAGTATATCGTTTTATTTCAATCTTATATGACCTAAACATATGTCTATTATCCTATATAGAGTATGTAGTGATTTTTTTCGAATTTCCTTTTTTACGTGCTTGTAGGTAATAAAAGCCTTGATTGTTCAAAAATCGAGACACTGTTCTACGCGAAGCACTTCTTATGTCTGTTCGAGACAATCAATCAATCAATCAATCATAATATTATTTTAAGTTGAGAAGACGTAGTTACTAAAAACTAATTAAAACCAACTATTACAATACAGCAATAAAACTATTTACAAATTAAGCAGTTGCACAATTTACCATCCCATTTTGCGATCCACTTTTTGGAATTTGTCAAGGTACCAGCTGTCTTTAGTTCATCAGCTAGAGTATTCCACGCGAGACTACCTATAAACGAAAGAGCATTTAGTCCATATCGACTCAATTGAGCTTGTGGGAGCCTGCATAGCTTTTTGGTGCGTAGGTTGTAAGGTATATCCTTTTTTACGAAGATCTCCCAAATATATGAGGGATTTATGTGGTTCATGTTCTTGTAAATTTTGTCATGAATCTTTGCAGGCTCTTTTGATGGACTGTAATGTTTCCATCCCTTGCAAGAAGCTGTTCAAATGAGGAATCGTAGTCTCTTTACAATACTCTCAAAGCACGCTTATTCGTGCTGTTTATATGTTTGTTAACAGTTTTGCTACAGAACAACCATATCAGAGGGCAGTGTGAAAAATTCGACATGACAATAGATGTCAGTAGTATTATAGCTTTTTTTCTTTGTTGAGGAATGGTTTTATTCTTGAAAATGCGCATAATTTTCATTTAGTTTCTGGCAAAGCCCCTTGACATGCATATCAAAATTTAATTGGTCGTCTGTTTGAACACCAAGCAGTTTTACCGTTTCACTTTGTTTTACTTTCTGCCTATCGATGTTGAGTTGAGGCAGAGTGAGTTGTTACTCTTGAGACCCAAAGACATTATCTGAAATTTCGCTGGATTAGCACACATTCCGTTAAATTTAAACCCAACCAAAAATTTTTTGTAAATCTTTCTCAAGTTTTATTATGAAAGCATCAATAGATGCATAAAGTATTGAGTCATCAGCAAAATTGCATATTTCCGACTCTTAATCTGTGCAGAACAGATCATTTATATATTTATATTGAAAAGTAGAAGACTAAGTACCGACCCCTGTGAAACGCCTATTGACATTTTTTTGGAAAGTACTATATGAAGAACCCACTTTGACTCTCTGTTTGCGATTAGTTTAATAACTGTAGATCAGTTTTAACGCACTATTTGCCAAACCGTAAGCCTCTTAATTCGCTATGAGTAGATCATGTGGTATGAAGTCATATGCTTTTGACAAATTCATTAGAATAGTACCAGTAATGATTTTTGTATCAAGACATTTTTTCCAGGTTTCGGTAGCACGAAATAAGGCATGCTCAGTATACTGTTCCTTGTCAAAACCTAAAGTAAGTGGGATAGTAGTATCAAAATATCTGTCCATTCCAAGGACAGAGCTGCCAAAACACTAACTGGTCTGTAATTTCCTTTCAAACTTAGATCATCTATTTTAAAAATAGCTGAGACATCAGCTTTTTTCGATTTGTTTGGGAAAAAACAATTATCTGTAGCTACATTCATGAAGTCAGTTAGATATGGGCATAGGATATCTTTTACCATCTTGATTATCTTAGTAGGTATATTTCCGCTGGTAGATTAGCTAGCATCTAGTACCTTGACAAACTTCATAACATCCCAAGGGTAAACATATCACTAGGTATCTCAAGTTCTTCAATTATTTTGAAATTAACCCGTTTTTAACACCTAGTGAACCACTACTATCTGATGACACATCCAATCTGACGGGCTGCCCAAAACCATTCGTCATAACCTGGCGTTTTGGAAAAAACGAATCCAATTTTGTCTTTACGATTATAAGTATATCTTCTTCCTTACTTATAACCTCAGTTACATGGTAAAATTTGCTTCGTATCGAATTTCTGTACTCCGGAGTGGATAAAGTTTTTGAAGTCAAGGTATTCGATTAAATCGACTTTTTCACTGAGATTGTAATACTGTTCTGGCCTGCGGTCAGTAATGTCTTATATGGAGACCTTTTTCTTTGTGCTTATTCTACGATACGAAATCTGTTTTACGTGCACTTCTTTGAGAAGACCCTTCTCCTTTGCTTCTCTTGTTGCGGTCATGGTGGTGGGGTTGGTATTAGACCATTATATATTTTTGTTAAGCATGCTTACGCATGTATTTTATTATCATTTAAACAAAACATCCCTCCACTGTACTGAATATCCACCACTGTACTCATGGTATCCCTCCACTGTACTCGTGGTATCCCTCCACTGTACTGAACATCCACCACTGTGCTCATGGTATCCCTCCGCTGTACTCGTGGTATCCCTCCACTGTACTGAACATCCACCACTGTGCTCATGGTATCCCTCCGGCGTAAGAACTACCAAAACATGAATCATAATCAAGCAAGAACTACAAGTATCAAGTACATGTTAGAACTAAGCTAAAGCTAATTAACTTAACAAACGAAACGCAGCAAATGTAACGAATGTCAAACCGGAAGTGTCAATCAAGATAAGAAACATGAGTCACATTTTTGTCCATACTTCTCAACATGATACCTTATCAATATAGTCCACAACTCTTCTCCGTCATCACAACATTCAGCCACCTCACATAACATCGCTACTAGCCATTTTAAGTTACCTTTCATATGACCACTCAGTGATCAATAAATCATGTGGCATTTCTCGTTTTATGCAACCTCATTTTCATACCACCCATTTTTTTATTTTTCTTTTATTTTTACTTTTCTTGTATTTTCTTTAATTAATTCTTATTTTCCTTCATGTTATTTTTTGTATTGAATTTTGAGATCATCATTTATTAGCTCGTTCAGGCAGACGAGAAAAAAATCTATGTATCTTTTGTAGGGCATGATGATATTTATATTCATAGTTTATAATGTTGACTTGTATTGTTCAAGTCAATGTTCTACAGAGTAAACAATAAACAATATAATCAATATAACCAACTAAACCATCTTCAATGCCAGTAAATATTGAATATTTGATTTCTTTACAAGATTTGTGACATCCTTCCGCCTCTCTTGAGGCATCACCTCCTCAAACGATCTTTGTCTTTCCATAATGACGATGAAGTGCAAGTTGGTCTGTTCACATCCAGGTTTGTTAGTGCGTCAAAAAGACATCACCGTCATCATCGTCAGTTGCATTTTCATCATCTGCATCCATTGCTGTGTGACGTTTTCATCTTCTCAAAGAACGTTTCTTAACAGCTTCCCTTCTCTCTTGAACAATGCGATGAGAAACTTATCAAAATTTCAAAACGTGCTGCTATTTGAACCTTTTTTCACACAGTTCGATAAATGACTATAGTCATTAGGATGATGATGATGATGGTATTTATTCTCTAGGACGATTGTGTTGATGATTTCCTAATGATAATGATGAGCATGATGATTATTAGGATGAAGTTGGTTGTTATGATGTTAATACTAATGTTCATGGTGATGATAATCATGGTGATGATTAGTTATTTAGGCTCCTGGGAGACAAAGCCATTTATGACGTAAGTTTTTACCTTGACGCTGGCAATGCGGGCAAACATTTGTACCAGTTTAGCCTTGGAAAAACAAGATGCGACACAGATGTCTTTCACCTTGCAGCCTGATACAGAGACAGCCAATAAGATTCTTACTTCCAAGAATTCAGTTCTTGCACTGCAATCACGTGACTACTGTGCAGGAGCCTGTGACCTGTCTCGTTTTCTGCACAGGCATTCAAAAGTTGAGAAGAGTTTTTTAACTTTCACTAGTGTCCGGTTAGTTCCCTGTCGCCCGCATCGCGGGCGTCAAGGTAATCACCTCGCCCGCATCGTGGACGTCAAGGTAAAACAGGATTTCTATTCTCCGAGAATACTGTAATACAGAATACAGAATTATTACATAGTAAAGTAGTAGCTTAGGCTAACTTTCATCTTTGTTCTATTTTGCTTTTTCGTCTTCCAAGAGCGAAATTGATCCACAAAATCACAAACCTAGTCTATTCTATCTCTCTCATGTCTGGATAATTTACCCTAGGGTTGCCTGGGCATCCCTCTATTTCAAGCTGAGGAATGTTTCGGGAGATGAGGAGAAAACTTGATATGGTGAACACAATAATCCTATTTAATCTATTATTATTAATAATTATTAATAAGAGCTTATTGTTCTCAGTCCTCTTGCATCTTACCCATATAGTATTTATGTATTCGACGAGCTTCAGCTAACAGTTCGAGTGGCATAATGGTACAATCACATGCCAATCACGCGAGATTAGAATGACACCTACGCAGAATAATAAGGAGAGGAGAAAGATAAACGAAGGAGAAACAAATCTCCATTCGGAATCCCACGTTTCCTACAGCCCATGGTTTTAGTACACGTGCAAACTGGAGTTCTGCTAGAATCATAAAATTTCGAAATCAAGAACGTTTTGATAATTTTTAATGCCCCTCCTGTTTATCTGTACATTCAAGCACAAAAACTTTTAATATGATGAAGAATGTCTTTCTATTAAATTTAACTAAACTAATGTTATCTGTATTTTTGAACTATAGTTATAAAATTACACTACGATGGTCAAGAAGATCGAACCACTTCGATTATGTACATTTGCTGCTCATTGTCCTACCTAGGAGCCATGCTGGCAAGCAATACATCGTTGCAGTTTGTGAACTACCCAACTCAGGTGGCTATACGTCATGAATAACTTTATATATTTTAACCATTATAGATTTATGAATTGATTAGTTAGATGCAAGTATTTTGAGCGCCTACGGAATGGAATTGTAACCAAGGAAGTTTTGAGTAGTTCAATGTTAGATTATAATGCCATATCTCCGATTTTAATCTAACGTTCGATCAAATTGCGTTGCTAAAAGCCCGGTTACACCTAAGCTGGGGTTAATTTGTTGGTTATATTTAATCCTGCTCTTCATCATTTAGCTAGCCCCAAGTATGGGTATTAAGTCAATACATAATGACGAGTGACATATAATCCCTTCGATATTTTTGAAAATGTTTCCTTAAAATGGCTGCCAAGGACCTAAAAGTTTAAAGTTAACAGTATTTTGCATTTTGACGAAAAAGAGGTCATCATTTGAGTCGCAATGCACCTTCTCTTTAAAAGGAAAGTTTTTTTGACGATATGAAATACAAAAAACAAAGAAGCTGAGTGTTTAGGTAGGAAACATACCAATAATAATCTTGGAAAAAAATGAAAGATTATTTTAAGACGATGTGTGATTTTGCTGTCATTTCGTGTAGCTTCGCTGACCTTCAATATTCAACATGAGGGAAATGCAAAATGCAGCACTTCATAATAATAAAATTGCAAGATATGCAAGATTGCCACCATTTTGAAATTATAAATTTAAGTTAAGTCTCTCCATTTGAATCAGAGACCTACGGTCGTAAATAACTCGCATAACTGATTTCTGCAATTGGCATTGTGAGTGGTACAAAATTTAAGAATTGCAAGAAACATTGGTAACATCTCAACATTGGTAACAACTTTAGTGTGGACAGATTCTAGAACTCCTAAGCAGAACAAAAATCTTGCTCATTATGGAAAACAATACTCGCTGTTATGTTCTTCACAGTTTGGGTTGTCATTTCAGTGTTGCCCTATAGCAGAATCATGATAAAGGTTGGGTTGTTGTTTGGAGCCGCGTGGATTTTTTACCACTCCCGAATATTGTGCTGACGGATATTAGTAATGAAAAATTGTTTTATCTTATCTCCTAATCTCATTGAAGTGAGACCTTATACCTTGCATCACACAAGCACGAAAATTCATAAATGACCAAGCTTTTTCGTGTGGTAGGTACGTAATCCTTTAAAGTTGACGGCAGAACTCTCCGGGTGCTGAAGATTAACGTAGGGTCTTTTCATTTGATTATTTGATCGAATCGCAAGGAAACATTGCCAAGCCACGCCCTGTTTAGGTTAACAAGGCACTTTTGCGGACCGTACTTTTTTCAGCCCAACAACTTGCGTTCTTCTTGCGAAAATATGTTCTGATTTGTTCTGAATGCATATAAAGCTTAGTTTAAGAACAGATCACAAGTGCCCTATGGAGAAGAGTATAAACACGCCAATTTTTTCTCTTTTTGGACAAAACGAAACCCAACGTATGTAGAGGCCGCTAAAAGTAAGTTTCCTATTTATATTTGCGAGAAACGTGGTACAGTATGTTCATAACCAAGCAAAAAACAACAAAACATTTATTTACAAAGTTCAGAAGTTTTTTCTTGCCTAGTAACTTACTTAGTGTGTTGTATTTTAGGTATCCCTAAATCTTGTATATGCAGTGGCAAGTGGTAAGAAGCAGTGGACTTGCTACGTGAAGCATAACCAAAAGTCCAAGTCACGTGCCTAGGGGCTTCCTACTCTGCTGGCTCAAACTTTGCAAGAACCTGCAAAATTTCTATCTCTGCTTGATATTTTTGCTTCCACCTATTTATTTTTGTTTTGACACCATACTCAAGGCATTTAGTCTGTTTGCATCATTGTTGATAAACACCCTCGAGTCCTCTGGCCTGGCTCTTTGGAAGTGCCCTATTCTTGCTTGTTTGAATCTCATTGTTTATGTCTTTATCAGATATTTGCTGCACTCCATTGTCTTTTCATGTTATCTGAAGCAGCGCCGACCGACGGTTGGAGAGATTTTTGGCACTCTGGCAGAGCCATCTTCAACAGCAATTTCCTTCCTCTTCATTTTCTTGGTTTTAAAACATCATTATTCTCTGATCTTTGCATTGCATC
Source organism: Chrysaora quinquecirrha (assembly GCA_014526335.1). Taxonomy (NCBI): domain Eukaryota; kingdom Metazoa; phylum Cnidaria; class Scyphozoa; order Semaeostomeae; family Pelagiidae; genus Chrysaora; species Chrysaora quinquecirrha. The sequence continues at coordinate 2,300,250 of JACTAT010000044.1, read as the reverse complement.
AATAAGTTCCGAATCAAAGCCATACCTTTCCTACCTTTTTTTGGAGTTGTGCTGTGTTAAAGCTGTGTAACCTTGTTGCTCGATATACCCTATTGTTGGAATTTATTTTATCATTGAGCATGTCGCCAATCTTCGAAATATAATCTCTTTTGTTCGCATAAAAAACTCCTAAAAGCTTTATCGGGTTTTGTGGTGAGGATCTGTTTGTTGTTACGTCGGGATTAAATTGCCTGAAAATGTTCCCTGTGTTTGTAAAAATTGATGAGGTCGCAGGGTGTGCCACAATAATGAATGTGTATGTAGCGAATCCGCCTTGGACAATTGGTTTTCTTTTTCCCGCGTTGATAATCTGATCAATGTCAGACGAAGAAAGCTTTTAAGTATGTCAAAAGATGTTTCCGCTATTTCTCTCAATTTCATGCTGTTATTATCTGCATATCTGGGAGAGCATTTTGATGAAACGTATTGAACTAGAAAAGACAAGATTGGTCGAGTTTATCAAATATTCTGACATAACCGAATTAATTTTTTACCACTGTTCACTCCCCAAAACTAAACCATTTCTTTGTGTTCAATCCTGCTCCCGCAGACACTAGTGAATAATAATTCTATGGCCGTCATTTTAACATTGCTATTTATCTATTTACATTTTTTCTTGTTTATTGCGTTGTTAGGTATTGGGTAAATCATGCAAACCGATACCAGGTAACTTTCCGTATTTTCCTGATTGCTTGTTTTTAATAAAGATTTTAAGAAATTAGACTGAAGCGGAAGAATTTGAGGAAGTTGCTCATATAATTGATACACAGTGGTGATTTCCAAGGGGGGCTCAGTGGGTGGAGCCCCTCTTGTTAGAATTCCTCGTGATTTAGGGGGGCTGAGCCCTCCCAAATAATTTTCCATTTATCTTACTTTTGAAAATCTTCTGTGTCCTTTGGGTTACTAAAACATGCTTAGCATCTTTTTGAGTTGTTTCGATTCCTGAAAGCTAAATTGCCTGCGATAATCCTGATTTATGTTCTTTCCTTACCCTCGATCTTCCTATTTTCATGGACACTATGACTTTTTAATTGCTCTTTACAAAGTTTGGTTGTTTAAGCACTGGTTATCATATTTCCACCCCTTAAAATATGGGTGAGGTCACATGCAACCAACCCCCGGCCTATGACGTCATTGCTGGAGCCCCCCTTGTTGATATTTTTAGAAATCACCACTGTTGGTACACTTTTTTGCCAAGCCAAGTCTGACCCTATTGAGCTTTATTTTCATATCCGCTATGATAGCCCAGTATAGTCTATTCCTGCAGGTTTCAATTTGATATTGAGAAAATCTCATTTTTAAAAATCTATGTTCGAGAGAATGAGCCTTGAGAAACTCTTATTTCAACAGATCTGGGTATATTTTGTCCGAAAATCCTATACGTTGTGCTCGTTTACTTCACTAGTTATGATGCACAGACGTCATTATGACATCATAATGGACAAGAATACCGCTGAAACGCTTTTGCGATGTTCCAGCCTTATGCGACGTTTTGCCTTATTCGAGAGGCAAATTAATACGGAGGGGGGAGCTGAAAATACCCCTCTAAATAAATGGGGCGACAAAAGAATCCCCATCCGATGGGAGCAACTCCTCTCATCTGAGGCAAATTGTTTATTTACTTTGGAATGTAACTATTTATTTTGAATCAACACAGGGCGTTATTTTTATGTGGGTACATAAGCGAAACGTCAATGTGTCTGAAGCTGATTTATTGTTACTTGCATTTATCGTTTAGATTTTTAACAGTCCCGTATTCATGTTACTGCTCTTAAAGCTGAGTTAAGGTTTTTATCTGACAGGAAGTTTCATGTTTTTCATGTTTTGTTTTTTCCAGTCATGATTTTAGGTGCTGTTCTTGCAAAGAAAAGATATGGTATTAAAAATATATCTGCGTTCTCTTTATTGTGATTGGTGTTGCTCTTTTTCTGTTTAAAGAGGTAACTAGTTATATTATCGATTGCTAAATTCTTCATATCCTATACTGTCCGAGCAATGCACCTTAAATTACCTTGTTGTCTATTATCTATTATTTTGATAAAAGACGGAAGAGACCTGTTTTAGTTTCTATTATAGATTCACGTAAGAGGCCTGAGTCTCGTGCCGAGAAGAAATGCAACGCAAGGCTAAGGTGATATCCATTAAACCCCACGTCATTTGAAGGAAATAAAGGAGCAAAGCCAACCAGTTACAACACAATTTTTTGCCACTGAATTTTCTTCTTCGTTCCTTGTGACAATCTCAAACGTGCGATATGTTTATTCATGATGGAAAGCATCAGCAACATTTCCGTGATGAATTATCAGCATTTTTTGTCAGATAAATTCATTTTTCTAGTTTAAATGAAGGTATTTTATTACTAAAAAGTACTAAACGTATTCATAGATTTTTTGATTTTACATGTCTGCGGCATGATCGGAAATGTCCTTGGTTGCTGTTTTGAAGTTTTAGCCCAGTGAAAGTTAATATGCTCGTCTAATTTGTTAAAAATTTCCAGTTAGGCCTGTTTATCTTTTTGGTTATTTGTTTTTAAATCAGCCAACCATTGTTGGATGGTAAAATTCTAGAGTCTATGAGATATCCAACTAATTGAATATATATGAATTTTGCATGACAAATAATTAGCCTTCAAAGCAGAGGTTGCTGAAGATAGTATTGGCCTGTTTATCTTTGTTCCATTTGTTTGCCTGTCAGTCAGGCTTTCAATTTTGAAACAAAAAATATTTAATATCTTTTAGGCATATTTTCTTACTTTTTATTATGCATTACAAAAGAAAAAGTCAATATTCAGTAATAACATGAAATTTCATATTGTTATAGTTTTGGCTAGGTTTTGGCTGTTATAGTACAAGGGGAACGGGCAATGGGGGAACATAGGAATGATAGGAACTTCTAACAGGGGGAGCAAGGGAATCTCTCTTTCTCTGTTTAAGAGAAACTAAATGTTTTCTTTTTCACCAAAGAAATTGAAAATTGAATTTTCTTCGTAAATGTTTTTATCCATTTATTGTTATTCTTGCCTTTGATATTTTTCTCTAACGGTTCTACTAAGTTTTTGTGGCCCTTAAAGACCTTGTTTAACAATTTTATAAATTGGTTTTAAAATGTGAACTCGGACATTTTGAAACCTATGGCAGAATATTTCTTGTGGTTGTCGTTTGTTAAGGGAGATATGGGGGGATAAAGGTGCCGAAATTTTTTTTCAAATTTTTTCTCCCAACTCAACCTAATTTTTTTTTCCATTTTGACGTCATTAAAGGTATCCCTTTGGAAAATACCTGAAAAGTAGGCAGTGGCGAAGGTAGCTTGATAAAATTGTGTGCCTTGAATTCAGCTTACAAAACCATGAACTGACTCGTGTAAAACTTTCTTTCTTTCTGACTAAAAAAAGAGCTATTTACAGCTCAAAGGTAATTGAAACAAGGGCAAAGGCTTTCGTTGCAGGATTCAATAACGTATTGTAGGACTTCAAAGCACTTAAATTCGTATGTATATTCTTTTGAATGATATTAATGAGACCTGAAAAACTGCGGCTTTGCTTTCATTCACACTTGCAAAGTGAGCATCAAAGATCCTTCAGGTTATAAGTGCCTTGACACAAACATACCCATGTATAGAGTCGTTTGTCATCAGCCTTGCATCAAGCGTTTGCGAATGGGATTGGCTGATGTTCTTGACAAAACAGCAATCGTGGTTTGCCTGCGTAAGGAGGTTGGTAATTTGCATTTCAGGAAATTTCCAAATGAGGATACCTTTAATGACATCGAGAGATCTGAATTGCAATCGAGGCTTCTCAAATCTTTGACTTCAAGAAACCCTATTATTTGTAACATTGTTTAAGTATTCGCGAAAAATATTTACATATTCGAATTGATAGATAAATTATATCGGATTACAAAATAATGATAAACAGTAGAACAAAACAAAACAAATTGCGAAAAAATTATCAATTGACGACAGGACGGAACGTTTTACAGGAAAAGAAGCGTATATCACAATCAAAGACCATAAAGAAAATTTCCCAAACAAGATATCTTGCAGACTCATAAACCCATCAAAATCAGATATTGGTAAAGTGAGTAAAGCTTCATTGGATAGAATCAACAGGCGAATAATAGAAACGACAAAAGTTAATCACTGGAAGAATACAGATTAAATGGTTTACTGATATCAAAGACAAACAAGAAAGAAGTATTACATTTAACGTTGAATCATTCTACCCTTCTATGTCAGCAGAACTATGCAACAAATCAATAGAATCAGCAGCGACGAACTGGAGATCATATCCCAATCAAGAAAGACATTGCTTTTCACTCGGGAGAGCCATGGGTTAAGAAGAAAGGTGATGAAGATTTTGATGTGCCAATGGGATGCTATGATGGAGCAGAGATATGCGAATTAGTTGGTGTCTACATACTAAGCAATCTGGATCCAATAATGAATAAAGAAGATGTAGGATTATACAGAGACGATGGTCTGGGAATTGTACTAAACTTATCTGGTCCAGAAATTGACAGAAAAAGAAAGCAGATTATCAAGGTATTCAAAGATTGTTTCCTATCCATCACGATTGAAACAAACATGAAAACAGTGGATTTCTTAGATGTACGATTGAATTTAAGCAGCAACACCTTCCAACCATACAGAAAGCCAAACAATGATCCTATCTACATAAATAGAAATTCAAATCATCCTCCAGCAATACTGAAGCAGATTCCAAGTAACATCCATCGCCGAATCTCAAACTTATTTTCAAGTAAAGAAATATACAGCAGAGAAATTCCCTTCTACGGAAACGCCCTGGAAAAAAGCGGATTTAAAGAAAAACTCACCTACTTCCCAAAACAAACGAATCAACAAGCAGATGAAAACAGACGTAAAAGGAAACGGAAAATTATCTGGTTCAACCCGCCTTATTCAAATGATGTGAAAAAAATTTTTGGTAAAATATGCCTCAACTTGTGAACAAGCATTTTCCAAGAGATCATCAATTGGCCAAAATCTTCAAAATAAATACAGTCAAAGTAAGCTGCATGAAAAACATGATATCAATAATTGCATCGCATAACAAAGCAATCTTAAATGTTGAATCTTCAGATCCAAATGGATGTAACTGCCGTGTAAAAGAAAATTGTCCTTTGGAAAGTAAATGTCTAACACGCAGTCTTGTCTACGAAGCAGCTGTTCAAAATGATGTGGATGATGAACAAAAAAGATACATCTGACTAACAGAGGGTACATTCAAGCAGCGATATCTGAATAATTGCAAAGACTTTAGGCAGGAAAAATATGAAAAAATTACGGAACTTTCTAAATACGTCTGGTTATTAAAGAAAGAAAGTAAAACGCCGAATATCAGATGGAAAATATTAAAAAGAGTAAAGAAAAATCCAAGTAATGATTATTGCAAGTTGTGTTTAACAGAGAAATTATACACAACTCGGCCCATAGGTGAAAGTGATTTGCTAAATGGCAAATTAGAATTTATAAGCAAGTGCGTAGACATCAAAATAAGTTAATTATAAAAAATGTCTGTAAATAGTATTTTACTACTGCAGCGCCCTAATGCTTTTAGAATGCTTTTAGAATTCTTCTAAGAATTCTATAGAAATATACGGTTATGCATTCTTCATTTGCAATAACATCTTGTATGCCTGATGATTGAGAGATCATGAAACTCAGAGTTGCATACTAATAGTCTTATTCTTTCTTTAGTTGTACTAATCTCTATTACTAATATTCCTATATGCAAATTAGCTTGCCCCATTGTTATGGCCCATTGTTCGATTACACAAGAAAGGCTTTTTCCCTGGGCCACCTAGAGATGCGCTTTTTTCTTTAATCGATCCCGTTTCTGGCCGGACACTGTTTAAAGATTTTGCTAAGCGTTTTGAAACCTAGAAGTTTGTTAAAATTTCGATTTTCTCTCTGCACAAAAAAGTTTTGATTCTAATGGCGGCCATCTATTGTGTTCCCTTCACTGCACGCACAGTGATTCTTTTGTCATGCGGAAGTTTTTTTTCTTAATTAGTTGTTTACGTTGTTGAGCTCGCATTCGGCCTAAAATTATTTGAGTATTTCAAATGGAGGAAATTGCAAAACTACTCGGTTCTCTCACTCAAAGTTATTGCTGTAAATGTCTCTTAAAATTTCTTCAAAAAGTTGGATATTATTTCTGCCGTTGATTCCATGAATATTTCTCATGATTTATCACGCATCCCGACTCTTTTGTCCTGTCTTTGGATTTTCTTCCGCGCAGAGGAAATAATTTATTTTGACATCTTGCCCATATTCTTTCGGGTTTCAAGAAGAGTTCTTGCTCTGATAAGCGTCAGAAATCCCCACGGTAAGAGTTGTGTTTTGCTCTCAGTTTCGTCTAAAAATTTTCCACTAATAACGCAGTTAAAAGTTTTTAAATCACTTGTGCAGGCAATGTAAACAAAACAAACACGTATTTATGAAACTCAAATAGGCCTAAATTTTTTTGGGTTCCTTGAAGAAGTCAGAGTTCAAGCACAAAAAAAGGGAGGGGGGGTTTAGTAATAGATATATTTTTTATGAAGGACATTTGAAATTGAAGTTTTGGAATTTTCTCTTGGATAGGAGAAAAGGAAGATTATTGAATTTACCCAGAAGTAATTTCAATAATTTTAATAATTTTGATAATTTTAGTAATTTTAATTAAGTGCAGACAGATCACAAACATCTTGTGACATTATAGTTCAAGTTGACAGAACACAGTCAGAGATATCCCTCATCTATATGTATACCACTTGCTCACTATGGTATGGTGACAATTATGATGAAGATTGTGATGATGATGATGATTATGATGATGGTAATGATGATGATGATGTGGATGATTCTAATGGTGATTATAAGGTTATAGTTGATGATGGCAATAATGATAATTTTAATGGTGACGATAACTATGATGATGATGATGATGATGCTCTTTTTTGTCCACAGTTTAATACCCTTTTATCAATTCTCTTATGTGTTTACCATTACAAGTAGACTAGCTTTTTAACTTGGCGCCCGCAATGCGAGCGAAACTTTACCTTGACACCCGATGCGAGTGAGTTTCTATGACACCCGCGATGCGGTGAGCATTAATACCAGTTTAGCCTTGGTAAGACAAGACACCACTCAGCTACCTTTTAACTTGCTGCCTTTTAACTTGCAGCCTTCTGAACTTTCGCTAGAGTCCGGGAGGTTAGCTCCCATGGCATCCCACAACCTCCCGGACTCTAGCGAAAGTTCAGAAGGCTGCAAGTTAAAAGGCAAGTTAAAAGGTAGCTGAGTGGTGTCTTGTCTTACCAAGGCTAAACTGGTATTAATCTCACTCGCATCGGGGTGTCATAGAAACTCACCGCATCGCATGTCAAGGTAAAATCTCTATTACTAATATTCCTATTTGCTAATTAGCTTGGCCAATTGTTCGATTACACAAGGAAGGCTTTTTCCCTAGGCCTCCTAGAGATGCGCTTTTTTCTTTAATCGATCCCGTTTCTGGCCGGACACTGTTTAAAAGATTTTGCTAAGCGGTTTGAAACCTAGAAGTTGGTTAAAGTTTTGATTTTCATGGCAGCATCTATTATGTTCCTTTCTCTACACGCACAGTGATTCTTTTGCCCTGCTGAAGTTTAATTGGTTGTTTATGTTGTTAAGCTGGCATGCGGCCTAAAATTATTACAGTATTTCAAATGAAGGAAATATGCAAAACTACTCGATTTTTTTACTCAGAAGTCTTGCTGTAAATGTCTCCTTAAATTTATTCAAATAGTTGGATATTATTTCTGCTGTTGATTCAACGATTATTTCTCACGATTTATCACGCATCCCAACTCTTTTGTCCTGTCTTTGGATTTTCTTCCGCTCAAATGAAAAACATTTCTCAAGGGCCAAAAGACACTTTAATTTATTTATTATCTTGCCAATATTATTTCGGGTTTCAAGAGGAACTCTTGCGAATCGGGTTTCAATAAGCTTCAAAAATCCCCACGGTAAGAGTTGTATTTTGCTCTCAGTTTCGTCTAAAATTTTTCCACTAATAACGCAGTTAAAGATTTTTAAATCACCGTACATTCAATAATGTAAACAAAACAAACACGTCTGAATCTGAAATAGGCCTAAAATTTTCTTGGTTTCTTTGAAAATGTCAGAGTTCAGACACAAAGAAGTCAAGATTTAGTGAGTAGAATATTTTTTTTAGATGAAGGAAATTTGAAATTGAAGTTTTTTTGGAGTTTTCTGTTGAATACGAGAAAAGGAAGGATTATTGAATTTACCCAGGAGTAATTTTGCATAAGATAAGATTTCAATTAAGCGCAGACGGGTCAAACACGTTTTGTGACATTATAGTTCAAGTTGACAGAACACAGTCAGAGATATCCCTCACCTCTATGAATTCCACTTGCTCATTATGGTATGGTGATAATGTTGATGAAGATTGTGATGATGCTGATGATACTGCTGATGATGATGATGATGTGATAGTAATTAAGATGATGATGAAGTTAAAAGTAAGCTCCTATTTTAGTCGAGCACTGTGAACTACGTATGGATAACTTAATTATACATGGAGAAACAGTAGTATGTAAGACCAGTTATCCAATTTTGAAAATTTACACACTTGGCAGTCTTTGATTTACACGGTTGGTGCATTGGTGGTAGGACTTGTCATACTTTTTTTCCGCATATCACTAATAAACTCCGCATTTGAAATATTTTCTCTAGCTATGGAAAACTTACCTAAGTCGTAAAAAACTAGGTTTAAATATTTTTCTTATGAATTTGTATTAGAATAGACTTTGAGTTACCTATACAGTACCTAAAAAGCCTTGGTGCCTTATTACGCTGTAAAGATGACAACACCCACCTTCAGCACGTGACCCTTGTGTTTCTTGCCTCCTGAAATTCCTCCCGTGGCTTGTTTGGACACAGTTTTTAATTCTTTTTGAAATCTATCTGTATGATCTTCTTCTTTCACACTGCTTCGTTTGTTTTTTGTTGTACTCGAATTTCCAAACGACACCTCCCCTGTGCTCTGCTTCATGAAACCGTCTTCATTTCGTTGCTGTTCCCGCAGAGCTACATGTAGCGGCGTTGTTTTCGTTTCCAATCAAGATCTGCAATAAGAGAAAACAAAGAATCAGTTTGTTGCGGCGTCTTCTATGTATATGTAAGGTTGTCGGGCCTCGTCGTGCCTGCGTTTCGACGTAAAAAAACATTTCATCTTGCATGTGAAAACCTTTGATTTCGATGTTTTTGGCCTTGAAATGAACTTGAAGCTTGATGCGTGCATCATTCTCTAGTGATGCAACTCTGCTTCCAAACGCCAAAAGAATTGGAAACCCAATGGTTTATTACTAAGCTTTGAATATGAATCCTATACATTTATTGTTTTTAACTTTTAGTGAAGCGTAGATGCACAAGGTGGTGTTTTAGCGCAAGTGGCTATGATTTCAGTAACGGGGTCTAAACATGCTTGATTCTTCATGGTGAATGTTTATCGTAATCGTGATAAAACTTGTGTAAATTAGCTATAAGACTTGAAGAAATTAACTTAAACGATTTTGAAAACTATTTGACACGTGCAATTTTTATTCTTTTATTTCAGAAGAAAAACCTGTCATCAGATAATCAACAAAGTTCTGGCTTCGGAGAGCTACTTTTGGTATGTATCTCACCTTTTAATTGTCGCCTCTAAACATCGTTACACCAGGCATACACAAGACATGTTTGTTTAAGTGATCATTACTTAGTCTACTGCATTCGAAAGTTTCCAGGAGCTTGAAAAAAAGCAGAACATTAGTCGACAACGTTCAACTCTTTGATCAAGCTGGATTTGTTAAAGATTTCATTCGGGCTGAATTGGGAGACATTGTACAAAAGGCTGGCAATAATGATGAACGCATTCTCAACTTGCCAAGCATTTTTTGCTCAAATTCTTGAAAAGCATACCCGTAAGTATACTCGAAGAGTTTCTTAGAAATTCTGCCCATGGCTGACGAAAAATTTTATATCGATATGTAGAACAGAGACAAGTTAAAGAAACAAGCTATTAGTGTTGGTCTGATTGGCTCATGTAGTCCTACAAACACATGCACAATCAAGTCAATAAGCTGAATCGTCACTTTAAGAGTTATTTTAAAAGGGAATTTAAGAGTTATTTTAAGAGGGACTTTAAGAATTACTTCACTAGCAGTGTCAGGGATGTTGTAATGGGTCAGAAGCTTGAATATTGATATTAGCATTCTTTTTCGGCCTAAACTTTCGACCTCCAATTTGATTCATTGATATACAACAATGCTGATACAGATGAGTAAGACAAGTATTTAGACGGTAAGTATATTAAAACGAGTAAGATGTAGCACAAGGTAATGACGTCACTATGGTCACGTGGTATATGATTCCACCGCACTATAGCGCTAGGTAACGACGTCACTGTGAGCATTTCGTTTATGTTTTTTTTTGCAATCACAATCATACAAGTTTCACAGGTGTTTAAGATACCTATAACTAATTTAATGACATATTGCAGTAACGATAAGAAAAAAAGAAGGAAAATAACTACAACAGTAGCAACAACAAAACAGAATTACAGCTGAGCAAATACTAAATCAACCATACATGAGACATGAGGAATTTGGTTGTTTTTTCTTCGGTTCTTTTTCTTGTGATGTTGGAGATATAATTTAGAAGATCTTGAGTAATTTGCTGTTGTTCGTTAATAAAATGTTATTCGGATAATTGCTCGTCTGTTAGTTTCTCACAGAGGGAATTTGTTTGAAAATGTTGGACATAAATTGTTTTCGAAGGGTATCATAGAACGAACACAAAGAAAGAAAGTGAAGTTCCGCTTCAACTAAGTTCGCTTCGCAAAAATGGCATATTCGGTTTTCTCTTGGCAAAGCTGGTCTCCTGGGTCTTCCATTTTCTATCGCTAAGTCATGGTCACTGGTGCGCAGTTTCGTAGTAGCTATTCTATGATTTCTAAGTATTGGAGCGCCGATATATGTTTCATAGGATAACTCTTTGTTCAGCTGGGTAGTGAAGTTTTCTTTTGGGGATTCATGTAGCTTAATTTTCCAGTATGACTTGTAAGCTTTTTGTAATATTTTGGAACTACATAAAAGGGAGGGGCTAGAGGCTGAGTATTCGATGTTTTTTTAGATAGGTTAGACAATTCAGTCTTTCAGGTAGTTCTCCGATTTCTCCCCTGGTTAAAATGTTGCCCGTGGATCTGTTTAGTCCGAGGAGGCGAGGTGAGCTTTTTCTATCTCGCATTTGTCCCATTTGTTAAAATCAACATATTCAAATGCTATCCAAACCTCTGAGCAGTGCAGTAAGATTAGTGATATCATCGAATCAAATAGTTTAAGGGATGTTCGAATTCGTTTATGTGGTTATAATTATGTTACTGCTGCGGTGGAAATACTGTTGCGCTAAAGCGTTATGTAATGGCTTCATCAATGGCCTCTCTGTTCCCGGACAGGCCTTTCGAGTCTATTTTCATCACTTGAGCCAATTACACTACTGTTTTTGCTTTTTCACGAATGATAAACTTCTGATAATAGGCAAAGAGTTGCATACGACGTATTCTTGGATATCTGGCGCGTACATTTCAGCACCCTCCAAACAAAATTGAAATATGTTACATTGAATTCACTGATCATTGCCATGTGAAATAACATGTTCATTCATTCGCATACTTGTTAGTCCAGGGATTAATCTTTGAAGATTCAACAGCTTTAGTGAATGTTTGAAAGGATGACTATGACGATTTCTCTTTAGTCGATGAGCTACCCCCTCGAAGATCATTCCGGACAATAAATTGCCTTGTTTTTCTTTGTCGTTGCTTTCGTCTCACGATCTCGTGGGCAGAATAGAATAGATCTGATCAAGTGCGAAGTATTTTACGGGTAGGAAATTCTTCGATATTTCTGATTTTCATCACAGAGCAAGTTCCATCCGTTTCTCTTCTACTGAGTGGGTTACACCCACACTTCTCAGTTGATTAATAATGGGTTTTATCCATTTCAAGTGGCATATTTTTTTCATTTTACTCATTTATGCTACATTCTGCAGATAACTGTAATTTGGTAATGTAATAGTCCTATTTATATTGTGATTTAATCAAAATCAGTGTTTTGTCGCATATTTTCTCATCTTTTTCTAATTTTTGGAAAATTTATGCTACAATCTTAGCGTAACGTAAATCTAGTAATTTAATAGCCCTATTTGATAGCCCTATTGATAGCCCTATTTAATAGCCCTATTGTCATATCACTAGTCAATCAAAAATAGTGTTCTTCACCATCATCAGCTACGTCACTATAGAATCCCATGAGAAGCGGGCGTATGCGCTGCTAGCTCATTCGCGGATCTTGTACTGCTAGCTATCAGACTCGTTCTTGATACAAGTTCACATTCAAAGATTCAAAGGATAAAGTCGACGTAACATTCTCGCTCGGTGAGTTTCCATTTATCAATTGTTTTTATGCAGTGATTCTAATTCAAGTGGCTAAACACGGCGTAAAGGTGAAATCTTTTCTTTAATCCTCCTCAATTTGCAAAAATTTTCTTTCCTCGCAGAAGTCCGACGTCCCTCCTTCTTCCCCGGGAACTCCCAATTTAGTCTTAACTCTAAGGGTCAATTTTAATATGCAAAGCTCTATTGCAGCCCTGGATCCTAGCACCGGGCAAAACGTGGATCCGGCGACAAGCCAATCTTCATGCCTCTCCACCGGATTTAAGAGGCAGGTCGAGCGAAATTTCTCAGCCATACTACCGGTTAAGAGGCTTCCGGCCACCAGCGAGTCCCACTCTGCTGTACACGCTCAGCGAGTCCCACTCTGCTGTACACGCTGAGGATCCCTCTTCTGATTCCGACGATGATGATGCCGTGAGTGTGCACGCACAAGATGACAACTTAGGCAATAAGGATCACGGTTTACAACCCAATAATCTGATCCGACAGCGGCACCTCATCAGGATTTTTGGTTGAGTTTAGAAGCCGACCTATAAACCGTAGAACCGACAGCAGCAAAAGTTGGCCCCCATCTTTCTGAAGTCGTGAATAGCCACTAGGGTAAAACATTGGCCCCCATGAAATTTAATGCCATGCTGGACAAATACCATTGTCCAGAAAACTGCACAAAATTTTGCCAGCCAAAAGTTAATATAAATGCCTGGCAGCATCTCAAGTGGAATAAAGAGCAGGACGACTTACGTCTTGCTAAATTGCAGCAATAAATTTAAAATGTTGCTTACATTACCCTCGATACCTCCAACTTTCTCCTTTCCCACGAGGAATTAGGTGAGAAGCTTGTTAATTGGCAAATTCCTTAGTGTGTCGAAGCTCTACCCCTTCTTACCAATAATATTTCCGGCATCCAGCGGAATATGTTGAAGCCTCTCTTGAAACAGAAATTCCAGAATCTTTGTGTGACTCATACCGAAATCCCCTTTGCCCCCCCCCCCCCCTCTTTGGTGATGACATGACGAAACAGCTTAAACAGGCCGAAGACTCGAACAAACTCCTTAAAGCTTTCAAGTGTGCACAAGCAAAACAGTGAAAATTTAGGTAATACGGTTATAGCCCGCCAAATTATCGAAATACCTATAGGCGGGATTTTTTATCGAGAGGCCATTCCCAGTTTCCGGGCAGAGCGAGGCAGTACTCCCAGTATCGCCGCCAGAACAACACAAGCCAACAACGCCAAGAGAAAAAATAATTAGCATAGTTGAAGAATTAAATGTAAGTGATTTTTATGCAGCTTCACCTAAATGTTTGCATTTGTTTTCTCGAGAAGTCGATAATTTTACATCAAGCTGGGTGTCGAAATACATCTCAAACTGGCGCTCCCTAACTACGGACCCTTTCATTCAAAGCCCATTTCTGGTGTCGAAAAAGAACATGAAGCTCGACCCGAGCTACTACACACTCGTGACTCTCATTTCACCGACATAGAAACGGAGATAGTCACGCGTGAAATCCAGACCTAATTATCGAAAAGGTTGCCCAACCCAGTCCGGGGCAGGTATTATCACCGATATTTCTTAGACCTAAGCCGGACGAATTATATCGCATGATTCTAAACTTAAAACTATTTAACCAACATGTGACTAGTCAACATTTCAAAATGGATAGCTTACACACAATCACCTCATTAATCTACCCACACTGTTTTATGGCATCGTTAGATCTTAAAGATGCATATTACAGTATTTCCATTTCCGAAAAACATCGCAAATATCTTCGTTATAAGTTTCAAAGAGTGATTTATCAATATACTTGCATTTCCAGAAGGCCTTTCCTGTTGTCACCGCCTTTTTACCAATATACTGAAGCCTGCTCTCTCAGAGCTGCATAAATGCAGCTTCGTAGCTAGTGCCTATATTGACGATATTTACTTACAAGGCAATACTTTGGATGAATGCATATCAAATGTAATTAAGGCAATTTTGATATTCACGAAACTGGGTTTCATAATTCATCCTTCGAAATCCTCTTTCGAGCCCTCGCAGTCAATTAAGATGCTTGGGTTTAATTTGAATTCCGTTGCCATGACTGTGACTCCAACTATAGACAGGAAAACCGAAATTGAAGATATATGTCAAACAGTTTTGTCGACAAACAGGCACTCAATCCGGTACATTGCTCATGTCCTTGGGAAAACACATTCCCAGGTAATCTATATGGACCCCTTTTTTATCGGGAGGTTGAGCAGCAGAAAACAGTTGCTCTCCAACAAAATAAAGGCAACTTTGATCGGCATTTGACTCTCCCTTCTGATGCAAAGGAGGAGATCCTTTAGTGTCTTGGCAATATAAGTGATGCCTCAAAGACACTCCTACACCCCAAGCCATCTTTAGAATTTCAGCAGACGCTTTCAGCACTGTCTGGGGTGTTCACTCAGACACTCTTTCTACAGGAGGTTTATGGCTTGTAGCCGAGCAAAAACGACATATCAATTATTTAGAAATGTACGCAATTCTACTTTCGCTTAAAACTCTTGCAAAAGACAAAACCAACATCCATATACGAATCATGTTCGATAATACTACGGCTGTAGGAGTCTTGAACCGACTGGGGACTAGCCATTCCAAGTCCTGTAACAAAATGTGCAAAGATATTTGGCAGTGGTGCATCTCAAGGAATATTTGGATATCTGTTGCATATATCCCGGGTTTACATAACACTACAGAAGATAGAGAGTCTCGAAGACCTTGCAAAGAATCTGCTGAATGGCAGTTAGACCCTAACCGCCTTCAAAATACTTTAGACAAACTCGTTTTCATTGACCATTGACCAACCAAGCATTGACTTATTTGCAAAGCGTATATACACCCAGTTTCCTAAATTTGTGTCCTATAGGCCAGACAATGATGCCTATGCAGTTTCTGCCTTTACCCTTGATTGGGCACAATGGCAGTTTTACGCTTTTCCCCTTTCAGCCAGGTAACAAAAATGTTGTGCAAGATCAGACAGGACAACGCAGAGAGAATTTGTGTTCTACCAGGTTGGCCGACCGAGCCCTGGTATCCTTCTGCAATGCAACTTCTAGTTCGACCCCAGGTCCTCCTCAAGCCGTCGAAGAGGCTACTGAACTTAAACCAACCTCAGTTTACCCCCTTCACAAAAAACTTCACCTCATGGTTTGTCATTTATCCGCCAAAGCCTAGGACAAGCAAACTTGTCTCAAGCTGCCCAAGACATCCTGTACTCGTCCTGGCGTTCTTCGACCTCAAAGCAATAGATTGTTTACCTCCAGGAATGGCAACAATTCTGCATCAATCACCACATTGACCCTTTATCCCCAACAGTAGAACAAATTGTAGAGTTCCTGACATACTCATTTTCTTCCTGTATAGGCTGTAGTGCAATCAACACTGCTAAATCGGCACTCTCTGCCTCTCTTAGCCCTCGAACACCATCTTATTCGCCGATATGTGAGAGGCATTTTCAACATACGCCCCTCTTTCCTAAGTATACCCACATATGGGATGTCAACCAGGTTTTCGCACATTTAAGGACTTACGACAACCTCGCTCGCATCAATCTTAAGTCCCTGACCTTAAAATCGGTCACTCTGTTGGCAATTTTGACCACCCAGAGATGTCAAACACTGCATAAACTTGACCTCTTCAGCTTGCAAGTCCTACCAGGCATGTTACGTATATCTTTTCCTGTTCCACTTAAATCAGCGCGGCCTGGCAATCATCTAGCACCCATTGAGCGTAAAGCCTACACTTGAGACAAGTCGCTTTGCATTATGGACCATCTTGCAGCTTACATCGCTCGCACGAAACCACTCCGCCATGATAATACCCAGCTTTTTCTTAGTTACCAAAAACCACACCAACCAGTCACCAAAGACACCATCGCCCACTAATAATATTATAGACATCAAAATGGCAAACTAACCTCATTTTTAGTAACTAATATTTCACTCCGCCATTAACGGGGAGCATCATAAGAGTGAAGGATTCGGTTTTCTTCATTCGTTAAAAGTTCGATCGATGCTTCGCGTTCGTCGTATTCGTCGTAACGGTTTTCTGTTGAATTTGATTGACCGTTCCAAAAATTATTCCATCTATTGTTTTTCGGCTCTTTCCTCCTCCAGTCATAGAAAAATGATCTCCACGAATTAGATTTCACAAAATTCCGGGCATCTCGATTTACACCATTGGCATCAAGTGGACCAACTTTCATGCATTGTATTTCAAGGGACTCTCTAACCTTTCTTGTATAAAAATCGCTTTCTATACATAAAGTTGCTGCTGACAACCAATTAAACTGTCCATGGCAGACTTTTGAATGTTCCGTTGCTTCAGAAGACGACCAGTTTCCTTTCATAGCTTGTTGTTGATGCTCCAAGCCTCTGGTCAGGATCTTTTTCTTTGTTTCTCCAACATAAGATTTCCCACAAGTTCAATCAAGCTTGTATACCCCGGGATGACTGTTCGGCAGTAGTTTATCTTTATGATTACACAGAATGGATTTAAACCATCGCCCACTGGGTCAAGTTCACCCTAAAACACTCTGGAATTGACACAACTATGTTCAGTGCCCACAGTTGCCGCTCCCAAATCTGCTGGTCTTACTTTGTCACAGATCATGAACTGTGCCGGACAAATGCACAAACATTTGCCAAATTCTATGATAAAGATATTTCAGAAGATAGAAGGCAGTCTGACTTTGGAACTGTCTTATTGCAGAGCTTTATGTAGTTGTTGATAGATTCGTTTTTCACTCTCAGTTGTTGGTTCATCGAGATATCAGATATCTACAAAACGTTTTGCTACTTAACTTATTGTTACTATCGTTGCAATGGCATGCGAGTGAAAACAACTTAGTGGATTGGTGCCGAAAATGTTCTATAACCATGTATAGTCCGGTGGATTTGGGTAAATTCCTAACGAAGAGAGAATTCGCCCGAGCTTTCGTTGAAGCATTTTCACTAGGGAATTCAAATGAAGCACTTGCAAGTGAAGCACTGGGTCTGCTACAAAGAAATTATTTCACAAGGAACAGTCACAAAATGAGTACTCGCAAAAACAAAAGCGTAGCATTTCGAAATGTTTGGACAGAAGCTGGTCGTAAAACCTTCTCGTTCCAAGGAGCAAAAATTTTTAATAACCTACCCAATAACTTGCAAACTGAAACATCACTTCTGAGGTTCAAAGCATCCAGCAAGGACACAAACAGATTTTTTAGCCACTTTCTCGATTGTAAATACTGTAAATATTTCAGCTTTTATCCATGCAAATTCTTAACTTTTATTTTTTGTAAATTTACTTTGTAATTACAGGTCTTTGGTTGATAACAGTAATTTACTTACTGAACAAATTAACTTCTATAAATATGAAATATTATTATTATTATTATTATCATGCTGATGGTGGTTTCCATTACACTTACCTCATAGAAGTATTGCAGAGCTTGACCTAATCTGGCAGCCAAAAGTAGCCGTAGGCCCAAAATAACGCAATTTACATAACAAAATCATGAGCTTCACCGAATTTGATTTAGGCGGGAAAATGCTAACAATTTCATTGACTTTCAATTAAAATAAAAAGTAAATAATTTATCTGTTGCTTCTGGTGGAAAATAAGGAAAAACTTTAAAACAGTGCCTTCCAGAATTCCAGCCAAATATTGCAAGAGCTGTCTTGATAAACAGCGATGTATGAACGATTATCTAGACTTTTGCTACAAATTTTCATGGTTTGTCGACACAAAATAGTTTTAACTTTTATTTACCATTTAAATTTTCGCTCCAAGTGTGCACTTAAGAGAAGAATTTGAGGTTGAAATTAATGGTAAAGATTTTCGGTCAGCAACTTTTGAGGTTGTGTTTTGATACAAAAATAAATTTTTGACTTGAAGTAGTCTTCAGAAAATTTTATGGAAAATTTCATTCGCATATTTCAAACTCTAGTTATTGCCAAATATTGCAAATTACTTTTGAAGCAATTTCTATGCTTTTTAGAGAAGAAATTGCAAATTTACAAAAATACCCTATTCTGAAATATCTTTATCAGAAGTCACTTACGTACCATTGTCGTCCACAAAATAATCTCTATTTTGTTTATGAAAACCTCTTTTCTAAGCGAAAATTATGACCTGGCACAAAAGTTTCGGCTATTTTGATTTGAAAAACGAAAAAACTTTCAGTCAACGGCCAAGAATGGATATGTTCATTGCTTTTTATCAAGACAACTCTTGAAATATTTGGCTCGAAATCTGGAAGACAGGCTTCAAAGTATTTCATTATTTTCGACCAGAAGCAACAAATAAATCATTTACTTTTTATTTAAATTCAAAGTCAATGAAATTGTGAGCATTTTCCGGCCTAAATCTAAATCAAATTCGGTGAAGCCCATGACTTTGTTATGTAAATGTTGTCATTTTGGGCCTACGGCTAATTTGGCTGGCATTTTAGGTCCAGCTCTACAATAATTTTGTGATGTAAGTGTACTAGGTCTTCCATAATTCTTGTGTGTATTTTCTGCTCTTTAGGCCTAGCGCACGCTAGCGATTTTTGTCGCCAGCTGCTGCGAATTTTATTCGCAGGTCTGTGGATGAAAACAACGCAATTTTTGTCGCCAGCGACGAAACCAGTATCTAGCATGCTAGATATTATTTCTTGTCGCCAGCGACTAAAATTAGAAAATCGATTGTGTGCGGAGTGCAAAAAACAAATTTGATGTTGATTAGCCAATCACAGACTGTTATCCAAACACGTGATAATTAGCATGCAAGTTGGGCAAAGCAAAAGAGTCTAGTTTTGATATCACTGGCTTTACTTTATTTTAAATGAGGTGCAATGCATTTTCATTCATCCGATAATAGCGTTTATAATAATAATCTCTATTAATAATCTCTCTATTAATAATGTATTTTCTTTCATCAGAGAATAGCGTTTATAATAATAGTTTCTATTAATAATCTAATTAATAATTGTTAATAATAATCTCTTATAATAATCTTTTTGTCTTTTTCTTCAAGCTTTCTGACTGGGTTATGAAAAGCTCCCTGCTCTTTTCTACGACTGACCCAAGCCCTTGACATAGTAACTTTTTCATTTTCAAGTCTTTTGACTTGTTAACTGCAGCCATTTTCCCCAAAATAAATTTCCCGCAATATTCTACTGTAGTCGAGGCCTGCTTTAAAAGCGAGACTAAACATTTATGATCGTCATGAAAAATCGCAAGCGTGCGGACAAAGAAATTCAGTCGCCAGTGATAAAAATTGCTGTCGCTGGCGACAAAAACGCTAGTGTGCGCTAGGCTTTACTCTTCTGCCTCCCGGTGTCTGCTAATTCCTGACCCTCCATTACGTGGTAATTCGAAACCTTATTGCCGAAAAATCGTCAAACCTCAAGGTCTTGAAGATAACCATTAGAGAAGAACAGTTTTTAATACACATCTAGCGCTGTGCAAAGAAAACTTTCGTTAAACAAAGCCATAATGATGGGTGTTGATCTTAGGGGCTTCCCCAAACTTTTTTTCAAGTGCTCAAATTAGGTTTCCTTTTTTGCAGTTTTCTTTTCCTGGAATGACTTTGCATTCTTCACCAGGATTAAAGAAATTTTAGTAACGAAAATTTCGAAAATTTGCCTGATAATATTGCACTTTGTTATATACATTGATTCTTTGGTTTTGAAAACTGAGGATTTTTACCCTCTTCCAAGCTAAATCGAGATTTTCTAGTCAGACATGTCAAGCGGAGTGAATTATCCTTATGTTTGTTATTCTTAGTTTTTCCACCGTAGAAAGGAGTAGAGCTGTTGAAATCATATTCTAAGCCCAGAGCCTTTACTACGCTTTCATTGCCATCCATAGAGCCCTATGCCACAACTACAGAATTTTCCTATGTTGATCCAATGTTAATTTCTTGATGGCGAGTATAATTTCTTTTTTTTATCCTGTTCTTGCAATGATTTAGCTTATATCGTTATTATTGGATGGAGTAACTGGTGCTTGTCAGGAAAAGATGAGGTCGCTTTATGGTACTCATTCCCATCACATGATGCTAGCTGTAAACAAGTGGTCTTTCGTAGTCCTCAGTACAGGTAAGGTCAACATTTGTTTGCTCTATTAATTGAATGTCAAAACATTGCTATATCGACAGAAAATCTCTTTGGTACTGAATCTGATTTTGATACATTAGATATTATCTTAGGCAGATAACTTAAAATACTTGAGTTGATTTTTTGTCGCAGAATTTTATCGACGATCGACTAGAGAATGGATGTGTTCTTGAGCCGAAAATTGTTCGTATCACAGACTGCAGCAGCAACCTCGATTCAATACACTTCAATTGTCAGCTGCTATGTGCCATTTCAATTTAACATTTCAATTTGCAAGAGGAAAAGGAAGCGGGATGAAATGACGAGCATTCGAGTTACATTCGTCTATTTTCCCTTTACATTACATGCATTCGAGCTGAATTTTGAAATTAAAAACACGATTTAGAGACAAAAAAGCTTATTTAACTCCTAGCGTATTAGTAATGACAGAAAAAAACAGATTGCAGCATTTTGGGATCGTCACCGGCGGGAGGTGGTTCCAAAAATGTACAGCTAAGGTGCTGGGTAATATTCAGTGGTTAGAGAGGTGCCAGTGCAATTATATGCTTATAAGTTACTCGTTGACTCTTTTTTTGTTTGGTCATTTTATCTTTTTTTTATTACTCTAATTAACACTAACGTAACTGTATATTAATGAGAAACAACAACTGATGAGAATTCAAATAGCTTCTTGCGATGTTAGCAGGTCATTCAGTGTTGATGTGAATGATTGTCGTGTCAAGAATTTGCCGTTGTAGAATGCGAATAAGGGTTTGCCAGGATTCCGACAATTTGCTATGTGCTTCTGTAATGCTCTATAAGGGCAGATACTCTTGCGTATGCGGGTCAAACGAAGTTGATGCCCGTTTCGAGAAGAGTCTGACTTTCATACTTTCAATGTTACTGTGGCGGATTTGCGTTCAATTCAACGTCCTCGACAAGTTGTTGAGAAGATGGCGAATACATTGACAAAGCTGGGCAGCAGAATTCAGATTCACATAGAAAGCCGAAATAAGCTGTAGTGAAGGAAGTGAAGGAAGCCCAAATCAGTGAAGTGAAGGAAGCCCAAATCAGAGGCCGATCATGTTGATCGAAACGTGAAGTATGGAGTGCTTGTTTTAATGCTCTCAGAATATCGATTGCGATTGGAGGACGCTTGGGTAAGGACGCTGAGCCTTTATCGCTTAATTCCTCTGAGCAGGAGCTGCAAAAGATGCATTTCACCGTCGGAACTATAAAATAAACCAGAGTGCTGGGGACCCAGGATGACCCAAGACGACATTGCTTTGGCTCGTGCTCTTATTAAGACGGAAACCCAGGAATTTCGTTAACCTTGCACTAAGGACTTTGACTGGAATCAAGCATGGCTTGCCATTTCCCTAAGTTTTGCTACATAAGCCAAAAAAAGAATCTGTCAAAAAAAAAGAAGTTAAGGCTTAGACAATTTTGTCATTAATCTTTGCGAAGCAAAACAGGGCTGTGATGGAGTGAACCTGAGAAACTTTCCTAGCTTTTTAGCGGGCAAAGTTGACTTCCACTTTTATAATGTTCATATATATTGTTATATATATATCCATATATAAGAGGCCTCCCTGATTGCTGAAAGCTCGGCGCGCACTATTGAAACCGAAGTTTCAGGTAAATCTCCTATTTAGGTAAATCTCTCTCTCTCTCTCTCTCTCTCTCTCTCTCTCTCTCTCTCTCTCTCTCTCTCTCTCTCTCTCTCTATCTCCTCCCTCCCCTTCTTTCTGCGCGGAGATATGCTGGCAACAACTAATAAAACTTCATTTAGACGACAAAATAACCAATAAACATTCTACATATATAGATTTAAACTTTCTACATTACTATACATTACATACGGTACTACATTTCATTATTAAATATTATATTTAGGCATTGGAAGTGTGACGTCACAAGAGGCAGGCTTGTGGTTTCAGGTTGGGCAAGACCCGTCCTGGGGAGAACCAAGTTTGGGCGAGCAATGCCAAACCTTTAAGATATTTGTAGCCTACTGACGGTGGCGTAGCGATACAAAGGGCCGGGGTCTCTGTCGACTACGGGGGCAGTCAGCAATCCATAGAGGGGTGCATGGATGATGGTTGGGGGCCGTGTTCCCAAGGCAAGCATCCATGTCCAACTCTGGTGTGAAACATTCAATGTTAGTTAGACTTCCAGTCAGTTTACGCTGTAATTTGTAACATGTCTGAGTCTTTTTTGGGGAGAGTGCAGTTATGTTGCACTTCTTGTTACTGATCACACTTGTGTGATCGCCCCGGAAAGAGGAAGAAATTATGTTTAGCGTATTTCTATTTATATATACATATATACTCTATCTCATATAGATGCAAATAATTTGTAACCTATTGGGAGAGACGCTGCCACAGATGTCACTTTTATTTGGAAAATTTTTCCTACATAACCTCCATATTAAACACCTCGTTTTTCTTACAATAAACTCAAAATTAAAGGCATTTGGGGATAACTGCATGGTTTGTTTTTTGGCTTGTACCAGACAGAGGTGCAGGCTTAAGACTCCACTGCACGCAACTTTTTTGTCGGACAGGGACTCTTTTCCGTTAATTTCAGGCAGACATAATTGTATATTGTGATTATGATGCAAATTAGAAAGAGATTTTAACTTTAAGCTTGCTACGCAGGCAGCCAGTCTAACCATAGTACCAGATTAGCCTTGGCAAGACAAGATTCTTGCTTTCAAGAATTCATCGCCTTCATGGGAACCATGTTACCTGTCTACCATCGCTGAACTTTCGCTAGAGTCCGGGGAGGTTTAGGGGATGCCATAGAGGACTTACCTCCCCGGACTCTTGTGAAAGTTCAGGGATGGTAGACAGGTGACATGGTTCCCATGAAGGCAATGAATTCTTGAAATAAAGAAGCTTGTCTTGCCAAGGCTAATCTGGTACTATGGTAAAACTGGCTGCCTGCATAGCAGGCGTAAAGTTAAAATCTAGTCTTCTGAAATAAACATCATAGGCAAAATCAAAACAATCATTGATTGAAGATACAAAACTGTGGGTAAAATTTGGATATTTTTCTTCAGTCCTGTTTCTTCGTCCTTTTCCCTAGTCTTGTTCTAATTAATGTTCCTCAGTCCTGTTTCTCGGTCCTGTTCCCCAGCCTTGTTATTGGTCATCTTCTTTAGTCCTGTTTCTGTGATATGTTACTCCGTCTTGTTTCTTTTCATGGTCTTCAGTCCTGTTCCTTCGTCTTGTTACGTAGTGTTGTTCTGATCCATGTTCCTCAGTCCTGTTTCTCGGTCCAGTTCCTTAGTCTTGTTGTTACTTATGTTCTTCAGTTCTGTTCCTGTGTCATTCTTATTCATGGTCGTCAGTCCTGTTCGTTAGTCTGTTCCTCAGTCTTGTTATTATTCATATTACTCAGTCTGGAACTCTATGTGACTACCCATAGAGTTATAAAAATTGCATTTAAATTCAACGTTGCTTGGATTTAATTTGCTAAAATCTATCTTGAAACTTGAGAAGAATAATGTTACATTTAAACAGAATTTGATTTAAAATTTAATTCAAAGTCAAAAGGCGGAAGTTGCTGTCACTACAGGTTTTGCGGAAGTCATGTCAGTGATCAAACAGCGAGAACAGCGAGGGGAAGATGTTTTTGAGAGCGAAAATTCGCTGATGAATTCTATTTTGAATGATTTCAAAAGGAAATCGTCCGGTATGCCCACAATATGTAAATCCACAAGGAATCTCAGGGTAAGTTTAGTTAACAGAGCTTGGCGATTTAAAAACAAGGGCGCCAATTCGCCTCGACGTTTTACGGCGAAAACCCATTCTGTGAAGACAATTGTGAAATTGCTCGAAACGTCGTGTTACGAAAGTCAAAGACGGGAAGCCCCAATTACCCCAGAAGAGAGAGAAGAAAGAGAAATTAGGGGGCGACGGCAAGCCTACCCCTGAGTCTGCGAGGAAAGAAAGCAGTTCGACCTGGGCAGCTTGCACGGCAACCGAGGAATGACTATCAGCAAAACACACGTAGCTTCGATCTCTGTTTAAGTATATACTGATTGGCACCAGCTCTAGCACCAGCCACGAAGTAATTGCAGCACCTGGCAAAACATTGCAAGGCAAGCAAGGATTGGGCGAGAGCACAACCCCGGGAAATACTTGTATTTGAAATACATTTGCACTGCGAGAAAGATAAATCCCGAATGAATACTTACCAACTAAGTACCAATAGTATACCAATTGACTTTAGACTCAGGGGCAACCCGTGTCTTATGTTGGGTCATAACGTGTCTTATGTTTTGTTTTCATTTGCCACTCAACATGCACATTACCAGATTTAGCACCCTTGCCAAATTAAGGGGCATTGGGTAGATTTTGTTACGGGGCAGGTCTAGGTGAAAGGAAATGCACCCTTTGAAATCTTGACACTAGTGCGTAATGGATTCCTTGTAAAATAACGTAATTCCTTTCAAAATTCCCCTCCCCTTCAGGGATTAATTCCTGCAGAACTGCAGTTGGTAAAATTAAGATCTGGAAAGAGTACAGGGCCATACAGTTATGTAGGAATAGAGAAGGTTTGGCTGGGCACCATTCTTCTTCAAACAGAGAGACTTTAGGCAACAATAATAATAATAATAATAATGTTTCATATTAATACAGGTTAATTTGTTCAGTAAGTAAATTACTGTTATCAACCAAAGACCTGTAATTACAAAGTAAATTTACAAAAAATAAAAGTTCAGAATTGGCATGGATAAAAGCTGAGATATTTACAGTATTAAGAATTGCAATCGAGAAAGTGGCTAAAAATCTAAATTTGTGTCCTTGCTGGATGCTTTGAACCTCAGAAGTGATGTTTTAGTTTGCAAGTTTTTGGGTAGGTTATTAAAAATTTTTGCTGCTTGGAACGAGAAGGTTTTACGACCAGTCTCTGTCCTAACTTTTGGAATTACTACGCTTTTGTTGTTTTTGCAAGTATTCATTTTTTGACTGTTCCTTGTGAAATAATTATCAAACGCTTTTGGCACTAGTCCATTTAAACATTTAAAAACTTCTAAGGCACATAGTCTGTTTCGAAGTTGATTCATCCAGGGGAGCTAGACATCAATTTTCTATTTCCGTTGACGATACGCATTGCGCGATCTTGAAATGCCTCAAATCTTTGTTTCTTCGACTGGGTCATACCAACAAAGACATTTGAACAATACAACGTAACAGGAAGGATCATCGCTTTATATATGGCCTCTGCAGTGTGTGGGCTGATGTTCTGTGGCACTCGTGTTAGTAGCTTGATTCTTGATGAAATCTTTTTGATGGTTTTCTCTAAATGTTCGTTGAAATTAGGTTTTATCCAATGTCACACCTAAATATTCATAGTTTTTTTATTCAGTGATACTTTGTCCTTTCATCTTGATCTCTAGTAGCGCTGATTTTGATGTTCTCTGATGTGTTCCGAATAGGATACATTCGGTCTTTGTTCTTTTCAAATTAGCGAATAAATTATTTTTGGCGAGCCAGTGAGCAACTTGGTCAATGTCTGTATTTAATTGGCTTTCGATATTGTCACACGTTTTGTGCGCACAATAAATGACTGCATCATCAGCGCATAAGATGATTTCACAATGGTTTAGTTGAAGGTCAATATCATTAATTAGCAAGGTGAACAATAACGGTCCTAAGATGGATACTTGAAGAACTCCACAGAGCACATATTGATTTGCAGACTTCACTCCATCAAACTGGACAAATTGTTTTCTGTCAAACAAATAGCTTTCAAACCATTCCAGCTCTTCATGATTGATTCAATGTAAGGGTAGCTTTGATGATACCCTTGAATGATCCACTGTATCATATGCTTTCCTGAGGTCTACAGAAACTGCGCCCGTTAATAGTCCTCTATCCATGTTTTGTCTCGAGCGCCATCGATAATCAGAGAAGCTGGGATATCATCATTTCTTGGTGCCTTTTTTCGCTTCAGCTTCCTCAATATTCCATGAATCTCTTTATGACTTGTTGTTGTGAATTTAAAGACGCGTCCTCCTGGGTTCCGTGTTCGCCTTAAGTCTCCAAGGCCATGGTTTTTCCACATATGGCTGACTAATGATGCTAGTGAATCGCGCAATGTTTTTCCAATCTGCGTAAAAAATGTGCATTCTAGGTGACTTTTTTATTTGTTTCTTTCTTTCCGTTGATCTCAAACAATTTGCAGCTGTTCCCTCTTTGTAGGATAACACCGTTTTATTTGACAACACATTGAATACATCAAAACAATGGATTTTGTAAATATTTAGGGGGCACCAGCCAAGGCTACTCCCTTGCGTCTACTGGCCTGGGACAGATACAATGTGCACGAGTCTAAACCCCCTTTCCACCAACCCTCATAGCAAATGTCCTAAGGAGCTTCTTTAACTGGCAAAAAAGAAAATCATAACAACCCCAGAAACTCAAGGGGGGTCAAAATATACCACACCCAGACCGAAGCAACAGAAGCCAGATTACCCATTGGATTAAAATAATTGTAGGCCGGCAGTGTCATCCTCAGACAGCCAATTGAAAATTTTCCGACAGGGAGAGCCTGTTAGAGTGACCAAATTAATGAAGGCTTCAGTCTTTGATTGACCCTCAGAATAATTAGTTAGAGAGATTGCAATAGAAAGGTTATCCCTTAATATTGAGTATTAACTGCTTGCTTACAGAATGGCCTTTGTTGTAGTGGGCCAGAGCACTTTAGCATATAATCTCTTCTATAGGAAGGAGGAGGTTTATAATCCAATGGAATTTCTGCTCATTGTTTTGAATTTTGAGGTGACTGACTCCATTGTTCCAAAAATCAAATGTTGTGGCAAAAGAAACAAGAATGTCAAGTAAAGCAACGAAATAACCCTATTAATCCTAAACCCTACCCTTACCAGAATAAAGTTCGAACCTAAAGTCCTCCCTTGTAATTAGCCCTAAAAACCTCATCTCTATCTGTAAAAACCCTACACGAAGAGTCCTACAAAGAATGCATTCGCGCCATTTCGGGGCCATCTCATGAAATTCAACTTTTCGTACCAGTCAAATAAATTATTTAAGCGGGCCGCTAGCGAACTAGCCAAAACTGTATTGTCGCCTATACTATAATCTAGGCCTAAATTGTGCAAAGTGACGACACCGACACCGACTTGCAACTTGACTTGGACTGGATGAGGGTAGGTAGCTGTATTTGTTAAAGGAGTCTAATGAGTCTAATCAACTTCATAATAAATCAAAACATCAGATATCAAATGTTCATCAGCTGATGTATGATGTTAGTCCCGCAATATATGAAAGAAAAACCCGAGCCCAAGCTTTGGCCTTTTTGCTGATTCGGGCCGCTTCCTGGTTCGTGTTGGATGGGCGCTCAGTTATCCTCATTATCATCAATAATCATATTGAAATGAATTTTCCAGATGGGCAACATATCAGATGGAATATAAAGAAGAATTTGAACTTGAAAATGTCTGTATCCAAGAACAGGAATGACTGAGCAAAGGGTAAAGGAGCCAGTGGCTAAAAACTAAGAGAAGAAAGGGGATAATTTAGAACGCTCTCACTAACTTTCGTTGGACTGAGGGCTGCTCAGCACCACACATAAAAGAAAAAGAGGGTTTGTGTTAAGCGTGTTTCGTTTTTGAGAACATTTCAGGGCTGAAACCAATTCGTTTGGCATTGGCTATGGGGAAACCCGGCCTTTTATTGTTTAGTTTAACGAGGACTATTCGGTGCAAATGATTGGTTACTAGTTACATAATGATACCACTGAGACATATACAAGGGAATTTTATCCTGGATAGAGTTTACCATGACATCTGTGGCAACATGGATTACACAGGTTGGCAGGTAGCATGGAAAAGGAGGCTGATCAACCACAGTTCAGCCTACGTGAGAACTTCAAATTACCTAAAATACAAGGAAGTAATGATGACAGCGCATTAGCAAAGTAAAACAAATAATACTTGACAACGATGTGGACAATAGAACGGAATACTGACTAATTGTGTGTGACGCAACTAAGATACCTATAAAATACGATTACGTTAAGTACTAGTAGCTACACGTGGCCTGTTAGAATTCCTTGAAACATTAACACCACTGATTTTTGAGATTTCCAGTTAGGAAGGACCTCCATCTCCGTGCAGAATTCAGTGAAAAAAATTTGAATTTAGTGCAAAATTAAATTTGAAAAGATTGTTACCATATTTTGCCCGTTTGTGGTCTGGCTCGCTGATAATTCAAATTTCAGTTCACTTGTTGAGTTAGCGAGCTGTAACGTAATTCCTCATGAGGTATTCTGATTATTCCCTGCTAGGAAGCTGAACCCGAACCCTGAAAACTTCGAATCGGTCAAGATGGATGTTTTGTCTGTCAAAAATGTCAAATTTTCGATTGAAGAGTGTCGTTATATAAAGTAGTAAAACCTAGAGTCAACTTAAAAAGGCTGCATTAGAAAAAAAAGATGAACAATTAATGTTAGACAACAACTAATGTTAGACTCGCAAAGGACAAACAGGCACCCCAAAGAGAGCAACAGCTCTCTTGCGCCTTACTTTCCAGTCCCTCAGGGCTTCTTTACGCTTCTATTCTGTCGAATTTTCCTTCAATATTTTAATACGGGATTTAACTGATGGGTCACTGAAAAGTCGATACGACATTCCATTTTACGATATGCTACCATGTTGTTCTGAGCTCGGCAACGCAGGACAATTTGTTGTGTAATTCGTTGCTAAATTCACTAACCTAGCACGGAATAAACTCAATAAACTTACTAAATGCATCAGACCAACCCACCAGCAAAGTTGGAGGAAGACATTCAAGAAAACGATGATGAATGATTGCTTGCCGTTGTTTGTCAATGTAACGACTTCGTACGGGAAGATACGGAATGGTCAAGGAGAGAATTTGAACTTGAAAATGTCTGTATCCAAGAACAGGAATGATTGAGCGACAGAACGCACGCTGTAGACAAGCCAGTATGGTTGCGACAATAAAACGGAAGGACTGTGAAACCTCAATCACTATGACAGCTGACAGACAGTTGGTAATCTGAGGGGGACAACAACAAATGTAATAGGGATCGATGTTCCAAGTACGGAGCCAGGAATGTTACGTATGTTGACATTATCATGATTCAGACTGACTAAAGAATTTACATTACATACATTTTATATACACTTACTAACGGAAATGATTACAGGGAGAACAAAGGAACGAAAGAAAAAGAGAAAGTCCATACATTACATTTAACACGGTAGAGAGGTTATAATTAAGCATGCTGTGTTGCTACACAAAGCCTAGGTCCCCAGATAAAATACATTATCCCTCCTGGACTATTATCTACATATATAAACCATTGGTCTAACTGGCATATATTTTTTATGTTTTTTTTTATAAACAAAATTTATTTGTTGCCTTATTGATATGGTTTATTCTGCAGTTTTTGATTTACCTAAATCTTCTACTTTCTGTACAATTTATCATTTTGCTAAAAAAGTTTTATTCTTTAATCTTTCAGTAATATTGATAACTGGTGAATCGTGGAGGTTTGTTGAATTTTGCCGGAAATATCCATTTGTTGTTTGGAATATACTTGCTTTCGCTTTCATGAGCGCACTGGGCCAGGTTTGTTATTGCTTTTAAATAAATTGTAACTTCAATACCACATTAATTTGACACGGTCAATAGACTTTTTTGCATTTCTTTTTGAGAAGTTGCTTTATTTTTTTTCAGAACTTCATCTTCATGACTGTATCAAACTTTGGACCACTGCCTTGTTCTATTGCAACAACCACAAGGAAATTCTTCACCATTTTGTGCTCAGTAATTTTCTTTGGAAATACCCTTATAGCAAGACAATGGGTCGCTGTATTTCTTGTTTTTTTAGGACTTGGGCTAGATTCTTATTTCAGTAAAATCAAGTGATTTTTATGATAATTATATGATTGTGTTAGTGATAAATTGTTTATGTGGTTTTTAGAACACGCTACGAGTTGTCTTAGCGTAGCAAAATACCTCTTCGTGTTGCTTCGCCAGACAACAGCTTTGTCAATGCTTTGCTCACTCACTGCATTCTCGCTGTAATAGTATACGAAAGCACGGCAATCCCGTCCTTTTCCGTGGTATGATTGTCTATTTGCAATAATAAAAAACTTCTAATTTACGAACGAAAAGTCCATGCTGTAAATCTAATTTTTCACAGACGCTGATGATTTCTAGTAAAGTTATTGCCCCGCTATTTCTGAAAGGATGCTTCAAAGCTGGGTCATTGGCACACTAATCGCCATCCAAGATTTCTTAGCTTTTGTTACGAGCTTCAATGGAGAAAGTCGCAAAGCATTCTTCTCGTATGGTTTCAATGGAGTATGGTGGATAGGAATAATATAGCAATTAATACCCTTAACAATTTAAGCAATTGCAGCAGTCTCTACTAGCAGGATGCATGGGCTACACACAAACAAATATTAAAGGATGTGAGACTTCAATCAAATGTCCTTTGTGATAGTCACCATGAGAACATTTCTACTTTGGACCAATCTCTATTCTTTTTGCAAAGTAGGAAATATGTGCACTCGACGCGAATTCACTATTTTCTTGACAAGAAAGTCTGACCAACATCATCTTAGCTTCATTTTTCATCTTCTCTTTAGTTTCCTATCACCCCAGGGTCTCACTGAAGATTTTATCAAGTTACCCTAGTTAGTTCCATCGGGGGTTCCAATGGCATCAAAAAATGACTCAATTTATATACCTGATACTTATTGACAATTGCTAAAATTTTTTAGCGCATCTTTTGACGCTGTTTTTGTTTTCATTGTTTCAATTCTGTCGCCATGACAACCAATTTTAGGACGACAGGTATGTGACGATGGTCATAAACTTTGTGAAAAGTGAAATAAAGTGATGGAAAGTATCAAAAAACGTGAAGATAGCATATTTTACCATATTGGCGAAAATTTGAAGTTATATGTGTTGTGACGTCACAATTAAGTCAAAAAAATGACATCTTTTTATGACGTCATTTTTAGATACAGATATAAAATGTTTGCGTTTTATTTGCGTTTTTGCATTTTTCTCCTTTTTTGAGAAGTTTGAGGTCAATATAAGTAATAATAATTGAATTACAGAAGAAATAAAAATAAGAGCTCGGATATTGATATTACAGAAAAGTCCATTATGCAATTTTAATCGCCATATCGGAATTTCATTTTGCTTTTCCCAGTTGAATGGTTTTTAGAATGATGGGTAAGCACCATTTCTTCCATCGTTTTATTCCATTACTAGCAGAGGAAATTGTAAAAAATTTAATTATTGCCACTTTTTACTTTATAGCGTTATATTGTCACGTTCTATGCTATTTTCGCTGTGCTAAGTTTCATTTGGCTAGCGGTCACTGTTTTGGAGATAAAGAGGTGGGCTTTTTAGACACCTCCCCAGTACTGGTCAGTCAAGAAAATGAAGTATGAATAGGAGGTCATTACCTAGTTGAATGTATCCCCAGGGGGGCTTTAGACTTTCTTATCTTAGCCTTGTTACAAATTCAGAGATTTGCATCCTGTGACAATAGTAATCTATCCTCACCAAATCCTATTCTCTTCCTTTCAATCGGCTAAGATATGGAGAGTGCTCCGGAGGCAGCTGTATGATACAGGCAGAATACCCTAAAATACCAACAGAATCACAAGAGAAAGCATAGATAAAAGTCATTTTATACATAACTCAAATAGAATAGGAGTTTAGAAATAGGGGTATTAGGAATAGGAATCAGAGAGGAGCCCCGTAAGGATAAGCAGGCAAAAACCATAAAAACATTTGACACATACGTTTTATCAATAAAAATGTACCGTGAACAAAACTTCTAATGCTATCGATTCACCCTATTGTAGCCAGCAGAAAACGAAAGACAAAGTATTCAATTGGAAAAATCTTTTATCAAAAATAACATTCATAAGAACAAGTGTAGAAAAGGAAGATATATACGGCATCTGAGAATTTGCATCTCCTGGTAGCAATCATCTGAATAAGGGTGAGCCAGGGCATCTTTTAAGGAATTTCTACTAGTGGGCCAAACAATCGGGAGGGCCCGATTCCCTAGGGAAAAGTTTAACCTGAACAGCCCTGAAACCTCTAAGCATCACACTATTTATCAAGGTAATGAAGCGGTTCATGCTTTTTCAAGAACTTTTGTAACGTCGGTGGCCTGCTGCACACCTCTTTTGACCGGGGGAAGTAGTTTTCCGTCAATGAAGGAAACATGAGATGAGACCTGTGTGCCAAAGGCATTCTTTCAAAGGGGGGAACGGGGGCTTGCTCCCCCAGAAAAATTTGAAATTTTTTGTGTCCAGAGTCGCTCTGGTTGGGTTTCCATGACTGAAAAAATATGCTATATCTAACTACAAAATCATTCTATTTCACCAACTTATTGAAACATGCCCAATCTTAACGAGCGGTTCATGGTTTTCCGACCTTTCTTGAAGTAGTTGGTTGGTCTTTTGTCGAAAAATTGAATGCATGAGTAAATAGCGTTGTTTCAATTGGCTTCTTTTGTGCCATTGATGCATATTTAGATATTGACTGGAGTTTCTTTAGGAGTTTTGAGCTGAAACGATCGGCTTGCTGACTAATAACATGCATGTGGTTTTCATAGTAGTATTTGTAATGATTTTCAATACTGAGCACATGGTGAAGAGGTGAACCCTATATTTATGAAACTATTATAACAATTTTGTTTTGGAAAGGGCCCACACTAGTGGGCCAAAAACTGAAAAATTTGCTCTACTACTGGGCCAGGAAGAGGGCCCACTGGGCCAATGGCCCAGTAGTTACAATGTTAAAAGATGCCCTGGGGTGAGCCAAACCTAAAGAAAAAATGCAAACGAACTGGAAAAAAAGCCTGCGATGTAATTCCATCGACAAGGTACAAGGCTGAAAGAGAAAACTTTAATTTCCAATCGGCATCAACGGGACAAGGCTAGCAGAAATACATTAATAAACATAGTCAATAGAATAAACACTGGTCTGGAAGCCTATTGTTTCGGTCTATTGTTCGCTCGTAGAACTTGAGTCAGTGTGAAAAAGCTGTCACGCGATCAAAAACTGTCCATTGCGACGCCTTAGCAACACCGCCAATAGTGTAAAACCAATGGCAATGACATCGATTTGCTGAAAAATATATGTTAATACATGCAAATTATTGTACTTATAGAAGAGAACGATACATCGAGATGTCAGAAAAAATTAAAAATAGTTCTTTGGAACTTCAAAAGACAATTTTCCCTAGAACAACTCCGCTCTTCCGCAGTGCTCAATAGCTGAATTGATCCCGGTTCTGGGTTCAGGATACTAGTGTTTCAATTGGCCAAAATACCTTTACATTAAACTCTTGAAAAATTAAGCAAAAAAACCATCTTATTTTTCGTCATTTTTTCTAAATTTGTCTGCCTTTTTCATGGTTTTGTGTCACACTTTCTTTTAGAGGATCAAAATTTCGACTTGTTGAGACCACAATTACTGTTTCCTCGATATTAGCATGGGGTTCTGGAGTAAAAGTAGCTACCGGGAAAAGGATCTAAACATTTTTGAAAGCTCTTTTTTATTCGCAAATACATACGCCCAACAACAATTCCAACTTTCCGTAATTTTTGAAAAATTTCACATAAATATTCATTTTTAAAAATTTTCAGAGAATGGGCTAAGACTACGCGAACTTCGGATGCAAACAAACAGTGCTAATGTAATAAATACAACTAACGTTGTCAAAAACAAAGTCTTGAAATAAACGTTAGAAAATGCGTTTAAGATACGACGTAACGTTGTTTTCTAATTATTTACCCTCATTGTGGCGTGGCATTGAGCGAGTTTTGTATTTTTCCGGGCCTGATGAAAACAACCTTGGGTAAAGGAATGATAGCTTGATTTAGAATGAATCCCCCCCCCCCCATTTTCTGCCCTAAGGGGGGATAACATCACTTGTAGATGGACCGAAATCTGCCGTAGAGATTTTACAAACCCACCAAGACCCACTTACAGTTTAGACACATAACCCTAATTATGGGGAATATAAGTGGAATATGAGAGTACTAAGACTTTTAGCCCTCATTTCTCATTTTCACTTTCGTACTAGTAGCTATCTGCGGCGCGATATTAATGGTCCATTTGCGCCCCAGGAGTAAATGATGATTAACGCGAAGGTCTCGGTTCTATTCCCCTGCTTGCAGCCATGTGCTTGGCATTCAGCCACAAGAAGCATCGATGATGGAAGCCTGAAATC
The DNA here is from genome assembly GCA_014526335.1 of Chrysaora quinquecirrha. Classification (NCBI taxonomy): domain Eukaryota; kingdom Metazoa; phylum Cnidaria; class Scyphozoa; order Semaeostomeae; family Pelagiidae; genus Chrysaora; species Chrysaora quinquecirrha. The sequence goes on along the minus strand of JACTAT010000044.1, from coordinate 2,265,353 downwards.
TCTCCACAAAATAACAAGCTGGTTAATAAATGTTAGATATCAATGTTATGATTTCTTTTCTCAATCATCTGCTTGTGTTTTGCTTGGGCTGAATTTTCAAGTTATGGTTATGTCATTGTAAGTTTAACCTCAAACGCCTTGAGAATGGGTGGACAAGACAAGCAAGCAAGAGAAGACACCGCTGGGCCTAAGTCACGTCAAGGAACACTTCCGTCACTTGTGTGTTGGCGTTAAATTACAAATTTCAACAATGTCTTGAATACTCAACATGAACTGTATCCTTGAAAGGTTAGCTAAAGTTGGCAATACTTTAAAAATTCGATTCGACAAAGAAATAAATGTCATCTGGCTCGCATTCGCCGCCAAGAAATATCAGCCCAGAAGAGGAGAACGAAACCAGATCAGAGTCCTAGAAAACAGATGTGGGTCAAGGAGCTAAGGCGCTATCAGTACAAGTTTCCATTAAAGAAAAGCGAATAACTTGGGAAAGAAGGTAAGTGTTGTTCAATGTTTCTTTATTAGTTATCATGCCTTTTCATCTTAGTCCAAGGAGGAAATCACTACAAAATCCAGTGTCCTGCCCTTCCTGTTTCCTTTCAAGCTGAGACAGGCAGGCACATAATGGTCACAGTATGGGAAGTTGGTTGGCATCCCAGTTCCATTTATTCAGGTGATTCTGGCACTGCCCACAATTTGCGAATTTTGTCACAGGCATTTACTAATTCTTTTCTGGCTTATTTATGCATTATTATGTAGTAGTTAGCATATATTCGCATACATTAGCATATTTAGTCACTCATTCTTAGCACTAGCCACTTTAGGTAACATCCGTAGCATACACTAGCATAGGCATCCCCGCATTACATCATTGCATGCTGCCCACGTAGGTAATTCCCGCATCGTCATAGGTATTACCTTATTTGTCGCATGTAGCATAGCCTTCGTTATTCCTACCATATTAAGCTAGTTTTTCTTACCGTTATAGCCTATCATTTCATTCCTTATATGTAGAAAAATATTGTATATAGTTCACTTAGATTAAGTATAAAAGTAGGTAGATTTTAGTTAGTAATTACTCAGATTCAGATGCAAGTTGGTAAGTCACAGAAAAGCAAATCGAAGTTTCTCTCTCTCGCTGTTATTCTACTGCGGCACGCAAACAAAGCCTACCAAAGTTTTGGGTGAGATTGTTTCAAATTGTTCTTGTATAGTTAGATCTTATAGCTTAGCATTTATTGGTAATTCGTAAAAATCCACGTTATACCATATTGGTGACCACGACAAGTGACTCGAAAGATTCAAAACATTGGTATTCAACTTATTCGTTATTCAAATATTTACAATTCGTTTTATCAATCATCAAAGAACAATTTTTATCAGTCAATTCATTCGTGTAATATATTTTCAAAAAGAACTTAGCTATTCATCGTATTCAAAAACTTTGGTATTTCACATTGGCAATCTACTCACGTTCTTTCTGTGTACGTGGTTACAAACATTTCGTCACTTCGTTATTTCGCAATATTCGTTGCACGTGTTCGTTCGTACATTCGTTGTTATTTTTTGCCAAATATTCAAATTTTTAACTGTTCTTCTGTGTATATTAATTAAATATGAATCCTGAAATTGCAAATTCAGCTGCTACTGCCACTGCCAGTTTATCTGCAAATACAAGCACAACTCCAGCATTGACACCAATGCCATTCACTCCACCTGTCAGCACAGTTAGTCTAAAACTTCCACCTTTTTGGCCGAACGATCCAACAGTTTGGTTTGCGCAAGTTGAAGCCCAGTTTATCACAAGGGGCATAACTTCACAAAAAACAAAATTTGCATACGTTATCGTTTCACTCCAACCAGAAATTGCACAAGAAATTCGTGATATTTTGATCAATCCTCCTGCTGAAAATTGTTACGATGTTCTAAAAACGGAACTAATAAAACGTACATCTGCTTCAGAGCAAAAACGTCTCCATCAATTACTAATTTCGGAGGAATTAGGCAATCGTAAACCGTCACAGCTTTTACGCAGAATGCACCAACTTTTAGGAGACAACCATGTAGAAGAACAAATTTTAAAACAGCTATTTCTCCAACGATTGCCAACAAATGCTCAACTAATTTTGGCCTCTACAGCAGATTCTGTTTCGTTAGACCAATTGGCTCCAATTGCTGACAAAATACTTGAAGTAGCATTGCCTCCTGCTTCAGTTTCGGCTATTTCTCCGGCTAAAGTTTCAAATCCAGCTCCTTCAAATCAAATTGAAAGTCTTCAAAACCAAATTAATCAGCTCACAACACATTTACAAGCTCTCACAACACAACTCCAATCTCAGCCTCGTTTTCGTGAAAGGAGCCAATTTCGATCTCGATCTCGTTCTTTTCGCGGTAATTCTAATTCCAGAAACCAATCTGTTTCACCAAACCGTGCTGATGGCATTTGCTGGTACCACCGTAAATATGGACAAAACGCCCAAAAATGCACCCAGCCATGCTCATTTACACCTTCAACTATAGCCACAATACTCAGCCAACCACTTGCTCAACCACAACAACAACAGCAGCAGGGAAACGCCCAAGCCAGAGACTAGCGGCGACAAGTCACCCTGGCTCATCTCAACAAAGTCGCCTATTTTATATTACCGATAAGTACTCCGGTACACGTTTTTTGGTAGATACGGGCGCCGACGTAAGCGTACTTCCATGCAAAGCTTTCGACAAACATCGCAACAACGCATCTCCGCTAACCCTTCAAGCTGTCAACAAATCATCCATAGCTACTTATGGCGAACGATCTCTCACCTTGGATCTCGGACTTCGCCGTACGTACCGATGGATTTTTATCGTTGCTGACCTTCCCACTCCAATTCTTGGCGCAGATTTTTTGTCGCACTTTTCGCTTAAAGTAGATGTACGTAATCGTCAACTCATCGACACCACAACCAACCTCACCATTCAAGGCATTCAATCTTCTGAACCTTCTCCACGCTTGATGTTCGCTATTCCTGACACCTCTTCACCATATAAGGATTTGTTGAAGAAGTACCCATCAATCACACGCCAATCTTACAAGGAATCAGCTGTCAAACACACAATCACTCACCACATCAACACCAAAGGTCCACCAGTTTTCAGTCGTCCGCGTCGTCTTGCACCAGATCGTTTGGACATTGCAAATAAGGAATTTGAACATATGCTCCAATTAGGGATCATACGTCATTCCAAGAGTAGTTGGTCATCACCTCTACATATGGTCCCAAAGCCCACTCCTGGTGACTGGAGACCCTGTGGGGACAATCGAGCTCTGAACAATGCCACAATTCCAGACAGATACCCAATCCCACACATCCAAGACTTCACATCATCATTACACGGCAAGACCATCTTCTCCAAAATCGACTTAGTTAGAGCCTACCATCAAATTCCAGTAGAGCCTTCAGACATTCCAAAAACAGCAATCACCACTCCATTTGGCCTTTTCGAGTTCGTTCGAATGCCTTTCGGTCTTCGTAACGCTGCTCAGACGTTTCAAAGGTTCATAAACCAGGTGCTTCAAGGTCCTGACTTTGTCTATGCGTATATCGATGACTTGCTGATCGCCAGTTCTTCAGAATCTGAACATCTCGCACATCTAGAAATCTTGTTTTCACGTCTCTCCGAATATGGTATTGTCATCAACCCAGCTAAGTGTATCTTCGGATCTTCTTCTTTGGAATTTCTTGGACATCATATCTCCGCAGACAGAAATTCTCCACTCTCTGCTAAAGTCAAAGCTATCCAGGAATTTCCAGCTCCAACATCGCTCCGTAAACTCCGTGAGTTCCTTGGTCTCGTTAATTTCTATAGACGCTTCATACCTAATTGTGCCTCCATTGTTCAACCACTCACTGATCTTTTAGCTGGAAAACAGAAACGAACTGCACTTGAACTCTCTGATCACGCTTTGGTCGCTTTCAACGAAATCAAATCTGCACTTTCCACCGCCACACTTCTAGTCCATCCTTCTTCCAACGCTCCATATTGCTTGATGGTCGACGCGTCTAACGTTGCTGTAGGAGCTGCTCTTCAGCAAAACATCAATGGTGTTTGGAAACCTGTAGCTTTCTTTTCAAAGCGATTACAACCGGCAGAAACCAAGTATAGCACTTTCGGACGAGAGTTACTTGCTGTCTATCTTGCAATACGCCATTTCCGTTATTGTTTAGAAGGTCGTGATTTCTACGTGCTCACTGATCATAAACCGCTGACCTACGCTGTCTCTGCTTCAGCTGATCGTCATTCACCTCGTGAAATCCGCCATCTTGATTTCATCTCACAATTCACCACCGACATCCGCCACGTGCAAGGCAAAGAAAATGTCGTTGCTGATGCATTGTCACGCACTGAAATCAACTCACTTCATTCGTCAACACCAATCGACTTTTCCTCCTCGCCAAAGCCCAACAACAAGACCCTCAGCTACCACACCTGCAAGCATCATCATCACTTCGCTTGAAAGCAATTCCCATTCCAGATTCATCCGGCACCATCCTATCTGACACTTCCACCAGTACACCAAGACCATACGTTCTAGTCTCATTTCGTCGTGTTGTTTTTGATCATCTGCATTCACTGTCCCATCCTGGTATTCGAGCCACACAAAATCTCATCACCGATCGCTATGTCTGGCCTAGTATCAACTCCGATGTTCGACAATGGACTCGCTCTTGTATTCAGTGTCAAAAAGCCAAAATTCAACGACATACAGTTGCACCTCTCGGCATTTTCACTACTCCAGACGCACGCTTTTCACACGTCCATATTGACATCGTTGGTCCACTGCTACCATCAAATGGTTCTCGATACTTGCTCACATGCATCGACAGATTCACCCGTTGGCCCGAAGCCATTCCCATCCCAGATGTCACTGCAGACACCGTTGCTCGTCATTTCGTCCAACATTGGGTTGCCCATTTCGGCGTTCCATCAACACTCACCACCGATCGTGGAGCCCAGTTTGAATCAGCTCTCTTCCATTCACTCACATCGCTTCTCGGTATTCAACGCATCCGAGCCACGTCATGTCATCCCTGTGCAAATGGTATGGTAGAACGATTTCACCGTCAGCTTAAGTCGTCAATCAAGGCAAATCCTGATTCTAGCAAATGGTCTGAAATCCTTCCTCTCATACTTCTCACAATTCGCACAACCATCAAAGCTGATATCAACTGTACAACTTCGCAACTCGTTTTTGGAACAACACTTCGCTTACCCGGACAGTTCTTCGAGCAATCAACCAACATCGCTGATCTTGATCCAACCAACTATGCTCATCGTCTACAATTCGCCATGCAACATTTGTCATCCATTCCACTTCGCCAACAAACCACGTCATCCTACATTCCCGCCGATCTTGCTACTTGTACGCATGCTTTTGTCCGCCACGACGCCGTTCGAAAGCCATTGCAAACACCTTACGATGGCCCATTCAAAGTGCCCCAGCGCAACGACAAACACTTTGTTCTCGAAATCAAAAATCAAAAACAGACAATCAGCATAGATCGCCTGAAAGTAGCACACTTAGACACCGCATATTTATCATTTTCTGCATTTCCAACAACCATTCAGGATCTTCCAACTTCAAAACCGCCCACTACAGAGCAAGAACAACAACCATCGACTTTGACAACGCCACGCGTCACTCGTTCAGGACGGAGAGTCCACTTTCCGGACCGTTATGGATTCTAAGTTCAGGTTCAGGGACCCTGTCGCAAAACCCTCTGTTTTCAGTGCATGGACACCTCTCTTGAATATTTTTTATGACATTTAGTTAATCCGTATATTCCGAAATTTCGTAGTCTTAAAATATTTTGCTTAATTTTCACTATTATCGAACGCTTCTCTTCGCTCGCCTTCTAGAGGGGGAGCTATGTAGTAGTTAGCATATATTCGCATACATTAGCATATTTAGTCACTCATCCTTAGCACTAGCCATTTTAGGTAACATCCGTAGCATACACTAGCATAGGCATCCCCGCATTACATCATTGCATTCTGCCCACGTAGGTAATTCCCGCATCGTCATAGGTATTACCTTATTTGTCGCATGTAGCATAGCCTTCGATATTCATACCATATTAAGCTAGTTTTTCTTACCGTTATAGCCTATCATTTCATTCCTTATATGTAGAAAAATATTGTATATAGTTCACTTAGATTAAGTATAAAAGTAGGTAGATTTTAGTTAGTAATTATTCAGATTCAGATGCAAGTTGGTAAGTCACAGAAAAGCAAATCGAAGTTTCTCTCTCTCGCTGTTATTCTACTGCGGCACGCAAACAAAGCCTACCAAAGTTTTGGGTGAGATTGTTTCAAATTGTTCTTGTATAGTTAGATCTTATAGCTTAGCATTTATTGGTAATTCTTAAAAATCCACGTTTTACCAAAATTACACTAATTCATCCTTGGGAACATGACAATTGGAGGGCCTGAATTCTAAAGCCAGAAGCTTCAACAGGAATTTCTTACCATTGTTCGCAGTTTATTCTGCATCACCAAAGTACAAGGTTCATTCATTTTTCAGTCTTATGGTATGAAACCAAGCTATTCTGTGTCTACAGGCCTCTTGGTCTTCATTGTTAACACATGTGTATGTTGCCTGGCACCAAAGTATCTTGGCTAAGGCTGAGTCTACACCATTTCTTCCCGGTTCTTCTGTGTAGTGCTCATTTACAATGTCTGTTCAGGGTTTGGCTGTTTGGGCAGTATTTTGGCGGATTGGCCACCAAGAATTGGTGGCAAATAAGAATTTATAAATATATACATCATTATTAGTTATTATACTTTGATAAATTTGCCAAATACGATCCCAAATACTGCCAACCCTATGTGTGTTATTGTCTCATTTGTCTGTCTTAGAGGCCGCCACGTGTTAAGGGTCCATTTACGCCCCAGGAGTAAATGATGATTAACGCGAAGGTCTCGGTTCTATTCCCCTGCTTGCAGCCATATGATTGGCATTCAGCCACAAGAAGCATCGATGATGGAAGCCTGAAATCTCTCTACAAAATAACAAGCTGGTTAATAAATGTTAGATATCAATGTCATGATTTCTTTTCCAACCCACCCTCCCTAAGATCTTTAGTACCGCCTCCCAATGGTAGCCCCAATAGAGTCACAATATTATTCTACCGGGGACATGCAATGCACTTCTCAGGGGGCAATTTAATCATTGTCACCAAAACACATCCCAAACATGGAAATTGTTCCATTGGTTGTGTTAAATAGACATGAGTTAACACATTCTTTCCACAGGTTCATACATTTTTCTTTTACATTTTAGGACAATTTCTTGTCATTACCACCACTGTAGAAACTTCTCTGCATCACGTGATCCTTCTCAAAATTCAGTTGTCCAAAGTAGCAAGGAGTGAAATTGCCTGATGTTCAGGCAAAGTGAACCGGCAAGTTTTTCCAAAAAAGTTAATATCCCCTGAAGCTCAGGGCAGAAAGAAATTAAACACGGAAGTCCCGTGAAAAGTATATCCCTGAAATTGAGGCAAAAGTTGCAAGGGAAAGTTTCCCAAAAAGTTATTATCCCCTGAAGTTCAGGGCAGAAAGAAATTAAACACGGAAGTCCCGTGAAAAGTATATCCCTGAAATTCAGGCAAAAGTTGCAAGGGAAAGTTTCCCAAAAAGTTAATATCCCCTGAAGTTCAGGGCAGAAAGAAATTAAACACGGAAGTTGAGTGAAAAGTGTATCCCTGAAGTTCAGGCAAAAGTTGAAAGAGAAAGTTTCCCAAAAAGTTTATATCCCCTGAAGTTCAGGGCAGAAAGAAATTAAACACGGAAGTCCCGTGAAAAGTATATCCCTGAAATTCAGGCAAAAGTTGCAAGGGAAAGTTTCCCAAAAAGTTAATATCCCCTGAAGTTCAGGGCAGAAAGAAATTAAACACAGAAGTTGAGTGAAAAGGATATCCCTGAAGTTCAGGCAAACGTTGCAAGGGAAAGTTTCCCAAAAAGTTAATATCCCCTGAAGTTCAGGGCAGAAAGAAATTAAACACGGAAGTTGAGTGAAAAGGATATCCCTGAAGTTCAGGCAAAAGTTGCAAGGGAAAGTTTCCCAAAAAGTTATTATCCCCTGAAGTTCAGGGCAGAAAGAAATTAGGCAAAAAGTATATCCATAAAGGGAGCAACTGCAGAATACAGGGCCAGCCAATGTTAACCTTTCACCTCAAATGCAAGAAGGCCAATAGCCGACTTTTCTTAGAGTGCAGTTACGGCACAAACCGCACAGCCTCAAACCTACAAACGCGAAGCGCCAAGTTAGCGAAGAACAGTACTGACTGACGACATGTTATAACCAAGCGCGTTACCGCGCTTCGCGTCACCAGCGCTCAAGCTTTTGAATAACCTTGCTAACATGTTGCAAGTATATATTTTGGCCAGCCTTCAGCCTACAGCCAACGACTCAAAGCGCATGCACGGAAAATAGAAGCGCAACGTCACAGCCTTGCTAACATGTTGCAAGTATTATTTTGGCCAGCCTACATCCTACAGCCAACGACTCAAAGCGCATGGACGGAAAGAAAAGCGCAACGTCACAGCCTTGCTAACATGTTGCAAGTATATATTTTGGCCAGCCTACAGCCTACAGCCAACGACTCAAAGCGCATGGACGGAAACTATGGCAATGACTGATGAGAGCTGGCTGGCTTCGGCATTTCGCAGATCGAGATGGACGTTGTTTGCAGGTCCTTAACGATACAAGGTTTTGAATTTTAAGCACACAGCATGCAAGAGCAACACTGGAAGTCATGTATCACGATTCCATTGTCACTGCATCAATAATCAAATGTTACATGAACGTCTGTGACTGTGAGCACCGTTATCGCTTGGTTATTTTACAGTACTTTCTACGACTAGGCCCTGTCACGTGTCTGCATTCAAGACTGTAAGATGAACAGCGGATGAAACCATTTTCAATTGGAAGAGTGTTCGTGTTCTAGCCCCTTTGATAAACGGGTGATACTGTAAGGATTGCTTTCTTCCTATAAACTAAAAAAATTCCCTCTGGGGTGTTAGTGCCCTAGGCCTTAATATAAACCGCCGGTCAAGCAAGCAATCTTCATTTGTTATTAACATTAACTTAAAGTTAATGCAGGACAGGGATTCATGTCAGCTATACAGATGATGTTTACCTACAGCTTGTGCCCCCAGACTGATTTTCTAGAACGAATACTCTGGGTACTCATTTACCAACCTTGGAAGAATCGACAGCCAAGCTGCTGTACTGTGGGGATTGCCTTCTTGCTCAGATGAAACAATTCGTGTTAGCACTTTAACCCTTTTAATAAACGATGATACTGTGGGGATTGATTTCTTGCTAAGATCAAACAGTTCAATTATGAGAGTGTTAGCACTTTAGCCCTTTTAATAATGCTGTGGGGTTTCACCACTTAGTTGATACTGTGGAGATTGCCTTGTTGCTAAGAAGAAACAATTCACTGGTGAGGGTGTTAGCACTCTAGCCCTTTTAATAAACGGGTGATACTGTGGGGATAGATTTCTTGCTAAGATCAAACTGTTCAGTTATAAGAGTATTAGCACTCTAGACCTTTTAATAAACGGGTGATACTGTGAGGATTGCCTTTCTGCTCAGATGAAAGTGTTCAGTTATAAGAGTGCTAGCACTCTAGCCCTTTTAATAAACGGGTGATACTGTGGGGATCGCCTTTCTGCTCAGATGAAAGAATTCAATTGATAGAGTGTCAAAAGCTCTAGCCCTATTAATAAATGAATGATACTGTAGGGGGGGTTGCCCACTTAATTAATATTGTGGGGATTTTTTCTTGCTAAAATTAGAAATTGATTTGGGTGTTAAAGCTCTAGCCCTTTTAATAAACGAGTGATACTGTAGTAGGAACAGCTACTTCATGTAAATTTAACGTATGTCTTCTTGCACGTTATGATCTTTCTATGCCTTCTATCTATTTACGTAAGTACTTGTACGTCATTATAACTAGAACTTTCTGCTAGAACATAGTTGCATGTATAATTTCTAACTGCGCAATAGATCATGTGACTTGTAAATACTATAACTTAGAAACTCTGTAAATAAGTAGTCAGTCAGTAAAAAGTCAGTACGAAGTCAGTATGAAGTTAAAGTAAAGTCAGTTGATCGGACATGATAGAGAATCGTCTCTCAAATGTCGTCTGACTCCGTGTGTTCTCTGCGCGCACGTAAAACCCAAGCAGCAGTTAAAGATCCTTCTGCTACGAACGATCCCAATAACAATACTGTGGGAGGGGGGGGTTTGCCCACTTACTTGATACTGTGGAGATGGGGATTGATGTCTTGCTAAGATAAGAAATTTAATTGAAAGAGTGTTAAAGCTCTCGCCTCTTTAATAAACGGGTGATACTGTGGGGGGGGGGGTCGCCCACTTAATTGATACTGTGGGGATTGCTTTCTTGCTAAGATGAAAGGATTCCATTTGAAAAGTGTTAGTGCTGTAGCCCTTTCAATAACCGGTTGATACTTGGGATTGCTTTCTTGCAAAGAATGCTTATTATGCAAATGAGATGCCCCATTGTTATGGGCCCTTGTTCAATTGAACAAGAAAGGCTTTTTCCCTGGCCACCTAGAGATGCGCTTTTTTTTAATGCATCCCGTTTCTGGCCGGACACTGTTTAAAGATTTTGCTAAGCGTTTTGAAGCCTATAAGTTTGTTAAAATTTCGATTTTCTCTCGGCTCAAAAAAGTTTTGATTTCAATGGCGGCCATCTATTATGTTCCTCTCACCACACGCACAGTGATTCTTTTGTCCTGTGGGATTGCTTTCTTGCTAAGATGAAAGGATTCCATTTGAAAGGTGTTAGAGCTGTAGCCCTTTTAATAACCGGTTGATACTTGGGATTGCTTTCTTGCAAAGATAAAACTATCCCATTTGAATGAAAGGTGTTATTGTGCTAGCTCTTTTATACTGTGGTGATACTGTGGGGATTGAAAGGATTCCATTTGGAGGATGTTAGTGCTCTGGCTCTTTTATGGTCATGCTCTGGCATTTGTCAACATGAAGACAGTGATGCTGGCCCTATTTTGGGTTTGAATTCTGGCCAACTTCTATCTGCCAGTACAAATAAGAAAATTGACCCTAAATGGAAATAGAGTTCAAGTTTCTATCCCCCAGTCTTCCCTGTGGCACCAAACCAGGTATAAGCTTTGAGCTGCAATGCAAAAAGATAGACAAACTTCTCTCAACCTAAAAATCTTTTGATGCATAAAGTTATATAATATTTCATGTCCGATCTTTCATTGAAACCATTCTCTTCGCTATTGGCTTGTAGTGCATCTTTGTACAGAATGGCACAAAAGGCTTGCTAACTGTTCCACTGCATTATTTTCAATCAATGTTGTACTACTCTTCTTCTTTGTTCTTATACAAACTAGAAAGCAAAATTTGTACATTATGCACACATTTTAAAAAGCTGTCATAACATTTCCAAGATAATTAGACACAGTTTGTAAAAATATTTCTTTTGACACAATCTTGACCCCCGATCTGCCAGTACTATCCCAGGGGGGGGATTTGTCCACATTGAAAATGTTTCAATTCTATATACAGTACAGCTCTATGATACACATGTTTTTTATAAGAAAGTTTTTTTGGGCCAGTATTGAAATTTTCTTAGATATTTCATGTTTTCAGTACCAAAACTTTCTTGTGACTTTCTTAGCAAAAACTTTGGAATACAGTATTTCTAAGAATGCACAGTTTAAGGCACTGTATCAAAGAAAATCATCATTAGACTTGTTTAATAGAAAGAAGAGCGACTGAACAGAAGAGCGAAAGTAACACACAGAACATTGAGTGAAAGTATGAAACAGAACTTTCTTAAGTTTCAAGAATCCAGTATTGAACTTCCTTAAACTTTTAAGATGTTGAGCACTACTTTCTTATAAACCACTTTCTTATAAAAAAATCGTGTAGTGGTAATGCAAACTCTCTAAAATTGGAAATATTTTTCTCAAACCCAACATATATTTTTTTGCAAAAATTCCAACAGCCTTGAACTTACTCAAGATCTTCTGATAAAATCCCATGGCCATGACCCCATGAACTACGGTAGAACGGAGGCAATGCTCCGGTACAGTAGACCCCGCGCGTGTGATAACACCCACTGCGAGGGTAATTTCTTCCGCACGCTAGAAATCAAAATTCTGGTTACAGACCGTCCGCAAATAAAACCCAGCCACCAACCCTCTGGCCTTCCAGACCATTTCGATATTTTTTGGTACCAATATCACGCAAAATGGCATAGGCCATTCCTAACAAAATTCGGACGGAGCGGGACTTTTATTTTATGAGCGAAATCTAATTGAAAAGTCCTACATTTAACAAGGAATATGATAAAGAGTTATTCGTACCTCTCTACAGCAATTTTCCCAAAGCAATGTCGACAGAAAACAATTCAACATCACCGATTCTGTGTCGTGAACATTCGACTTTATTTCTTTATTTCTAGTTAATCCGATTAATTTGTTTTGTTATGTTAATCCTTTTATCTTTAGTTGCTAAGTAACATGCGAGAACAGTTTTTGAGTGAAGTGGAAAAAGTGAACTTCAGTGAGTGATTTCGAGATCTAAAAAAGCTAATTTCAACGATTTAGCTTACGTGAGAGAGAAGGAACAATTTTATCTATATTATTGACCGCCAGAATTCATACATGGCATAAGTTTCGTAGTGATTTATCGTTCGTTTTAAAACTTTATTATATTACGCTTCGCTGTTTTGGTTTAATCTCAAAATTTCGCTGTTTGCTGCATATCTGGATTGCTCATTTTTATATTCTTGTTATTCTTACACCCAAATATTTGTGGTTATCGACTAAATTCACCACAAACGTGGCACCTCAGACGGGACTTGGCGATATATCTTGAATTTGGGTGCAAACTTGAATATTTATGGCGACTACAAGAGGCAAAACCAGAGAGCCTAGCAGACCGAGACAAGAAGATGATGGTGAAAAAGATGAAGCTACTGAGATTGAGAACATGAAAACTTCGCTTAATTCAACTTTGAGAAAACTCAACTACTACCACAAATCTACTCGAGATGTTCTACAAGCCAGTAAAAGTGATCAAATCAAGAGACAATATAATCTGTTGAAAACTAAGACTGAAGAAGCCTATGATCTAATTCACGAGATTCAAGGTTTATGTATCGACCAAGGACAAGATGAGACAGATATTGATGCTTGGTCAGAGGAAATAACTACCCAAATCCAACCATTTGAAGATGGTATGTTTGAATTGAATTCAATGTTACATGGAATTGAGCAGGAAAAGCTTGAGAGGGAAAGAGCAGAGCAACTTAGGCTGGAAACTGAGATGAAAGAAAAGGTGAGAAAAGATGAGAGAGAAGCTGAAGAGGCTAAGCTTGCAAGAAAAGAGAAATTTTCTCTTGAGCTGGAAGAAAAGAAATTGGAACTTGCAGAGAAAAAACGTCTAAAAACAAAGCTCCCAGATCTTCAGATTTCAAAGTTTCAAGGAACCCATCTAGACTGGGTGAGATTCTGGAGTCTTTTCGAATCTCAGATTGATCAGTCAGCACTGAAAGAAGAAGCAAAGTTCTCTTATCTGAAAGAGCTGGTAATTCCTAAAGTCAGAACAGTTATCGATAAATTGCCACCAGATGCTGAAGGGTATAAAAGGGCCAAAATAATGCTAGAAGAGAGATATGGAGATGTATCCGAGGTAGTCAATGCTCATTTGCAGCAGATAATGGGTCTTCCTGTCATCCAGGGGATTTCAAAGTACAAAATACATGAGTTCTATGATCAGCTGCTTTCTCATGTCCAAGCACTTGATACTTTGGGTAAGCTAGGACAAGTAACTGGAAATGTAAGAATGGTATTAGACAAACTTGATGGAATTAGAGCTGACCTGACAAGGACAGACACAAATTGGAAACAATGGAACTTCCATGATCTCATTGAGGCCATAAAACAATGGGTTGATCGAAATCCAATTCAAGCTACCAACAGAGAGGGAAGATTGTATGCAAGTGACAGCAACAGAGAGAAAAACTTCAACACGCGGGATCACAACAAAGCAAGAGAATGCGCCTATTGTGGGAAGTCTGATCACAAACCAACAGAATGTGAAGATGTGAAAGGAACTGAAGAAAGACGAAAAATCCTAAGCCAGGAAAAACTATGCTTCAATTGTACTGGCGAAAAACACCGAGCCAATGATTGCAAAAGTAAACTGAGCTGTAGAATTTGCCACAAGAAGCATCATACCTCAATATGTGATAGAAGAGAACATAATCAACTGTTGACAGCTGCTGCAAGCAAACAAGTGATACACCCAGTGGTGGTTGTAAAGATCGAAGGAATCACATGCAGAGCCTTGTTAGATACTGGGGCAAGCAACTCCTATATGTCTTCTACTTTGGTAGACATGATTGGAAGAGAACCAGTGAGGCAGGAATCAAAGACAATAGAAATGATGTTCCAGAACACAACAAGGACAATCAAAGTCTATGATGTTGAGCTGGCAGGTACAAATGATGACTTCAAAGCTAATGTAGAGATGAATGCAGTTGAGAGGAAAGTGCTACTTTCAATACCAAACCCACGATACAAAGAAGTAATAACAGCAAACGCACACCTACAAGGTATAAAGATGAACGATGATGACCAAAAAGAGAATTTGCCCATCCATGCAATCTTAGGGGCAAGTGAGTATGCTCTGATAAAGACACAGACCCCAGCAAGAGTTGGTGAAATGGGACAACCGATTGCAGAAAAAACCAAACTTGGATGGGTGATAATGTCTCCTGGCCAAGGCAATGTCCAGTCAACTTTGATGTTTGCAAGAAACTCTCAAGACGATTATATGCAAATGTGTAATTTGGATGTTCTAGGCTTAGAAGATAAGCCTGAAGGCGATCAGCTCGCAGTGTATGAAGACTTTAAAGATCAGCTAACACAGAGACCGGATGGAAGATACGAGACATCCTTACCTTGGAAAGCAAACCATCCAGACTTGCCAACAAACTTTGCTGTGGCAAGAGCTCGATTCAATTCTCTGACAAAGAAATTGGAAAGCCAACCAGAGATTTTCAAAGCTTATGATGACATAATACGAGCACAAATCCAGGAAGGAATAGTGGAGATTGCGCCAGAGAAATCAGAGAACAAGGAACATTATATACCACACAAACCTGTCATAAAGGAAAAGGCCGAAACAACGAAGCTGCGCATAGTGTATGATGCATCCGCAAAAGCAAACTGCACATCCCCTTCTCTCAATCAGTGCTTGGAGATTGGTCCACCGCTCCAGAGGAAGATCTTGGACATTCTAATCAGACTTCGATTTAAACCTGTTTACCTAGCTGGGGACATGAAACAAGCATTTTTACAAATCGTCATTAGAGAAATTGATAGAGATGCACTCAGATTTCTGTGGATTGAGGATCTGGAAACCAAGAAGCAAACTGTCTACAGACTTACTAGAGTACTTTTCGGTTTGGCTCCCAGTCCCTTTCTTTTGAATGGAACACTTGAACAACATCTTGAGAAATACAAGGAAGTCTATCCTAATTGTGTCAGTGAGCTGAGTGAAAGGATATACGTCGATGACATTAACCTTGGGGCAAGTTCCGTTGATGAGACAAGAGAAATGAAAGAAACAGCTATCAAGATCTTCAGTGATGGGAAATTCGAACTGCATAAATGGCACTCTAACGTACCTGAACTAGAAGAACAAGCAACAAGTGACTGTGAACTCACTTATGCGAAGGAGAGTCTTGGTACAAACCAGGCTGAGACAAAGTTGCTAGGTCTGACATGGGACAAAAGCCAAGACACATTGTCAGTCACTTTTCCGATGATCAATGAATCTCCTACAAAAAGAGTTGTCCTAAGAAGTATCGCAAAGGTTTATGACCCAATTGGCATAGTCTCTCCGATCCTGTTGACAGCTAGAGTCATTTTCAGAGACATTTGCGACAGGAAGATCCCTTGGGATGTTGAACTTCCAGATGAATTGAAGAAACGATGGGAGAAATGGGTCAACAGCCTACCAAGAGAGTTTATCATTCCAAGATCTATTCCCTTGAAGAGAGATAACCTGATTGCAGTGGAACTACATGGATTCGCTGATGCAAGTCTCCTGGGCTGCTGTGCTGTTATCTACGCAGTTGTAGTTCAAGAAGGCTCCAGTAACCAAGGCATTCTGGTATCAAAGACACGCTTATCCAAAAGAGATCTTACTATTCCAAGGCTTGAATTAGTTGCATGCCATATGGTTGTGAACTTACTTGACAACACAGCTCAAGCACTTCAGCATTATCCAGTATCCAAAAGATATGCTTGGACAGATTCCACTGTATGTCTCCACTGGATAAGAGGTGACGGCCAATACAAGCAGTTCGTCGGCAACCGTGTAAAGAAGATAAAGGAAAAGTCAGCTACTTGGAGATACGTGCCAACTGATGAGAATCCTGCCGACATCGGAAGCCGTGGAACAACTAACCTCAAGGGCGAGAAGTGGAGAAACGGACCTGAGTGGCTACAATCGCAAAATACATGGCCTGAAGAAATCACAATCAAAGCAACAGATGAGTCAGATGCTGAGAAGAAACTTGTTAAGGAGATAATGAAGATCTGTACAGAAAGAACTCCTGATCAGATCGACAAGCTGATTGAAAAGAAGCCAATCTGGAAAACCACAAGAATTTTAGCCTGGATTAACAGATTCATCGCTAAATGTAGAGGAACCAAAGTGGAAAAGGGTCAGTTGACACTTGATGAGATTGAAAAGCAACAGAAGTTTCTCATCAAACGTGCCCAACAAGATGTCAGAGAGACACATCAGTTCAAAGAAAATGCCAAGACCCTCAATTTACAAGAGAATGAAGATGGAATTTACATCTGTAAGGGACGAATTCAGGGAGACTACCCTGTATACCTCCCACCTAGACACATCGTAACAGAGAAGTTTGTCGAACAAGCCCATCTACAAGCCTTACATGGGGGAGTCGGATTGACCATGGCAAAAGTCCGTGATACATTCTGGATACCCAAACTACGAACTGTCACAAAGAAAATAAGAAAGAGTTGTCATGGCTGCAAGAGGTTCCAAGCAACTCCATTGCCTGAACCACCTGTTGGTAACTTGCCGAAAGAAAGATCAGAAGGAAGCATTCCCTTTGACGTAGTGGGGCTCGATTTTGCTGGCCCAATCATATACAAGGGAAAAAGAAGACAAGATTGCAAGGGTTGCATCATTCTTTACACCTGTAGCCTGACCCGTGGCCTATTCCTGGAATTTCTGCCGAACATGTCATGTGAAGAATTCCTGATGAGTTTCAAACGCTTCATTGTTGCGAGAGGCAGACCACGAAAGATAATTTCAGACAACGGCAGAACCTTTATTGCAGCTGCAAAATGGATTGACAAAATATGGAAACATGAAAGGTTACAAGAACATCTCAAAGAATACCAAATCAGATGGCAATTCAACGTTAGCCGTGGAAGCTGGTGGGGAGGACTGTTTGAGAGAATGGTCAGCATTGTCAAAAGCTGCCTTTACAAAGTGATCGGGGCAGCAAAGTTGACATTTAATGAGATGCAAGAAGTCCTGCTTGACATACAAATTGTTTTGAACAATCGACCGCTGTCGTATTGCGAAGACGATGTTCAACTGCCCACTCTGACACCAAACATATTGATCTTTGGGAAACCCAACCTACTGCCGGAAGAAAACAGCGCCAGCATTGAAGACAAAGACTTGCGGAAAAGAGCAAAATACTTGATCCGATGTAAAGAGGCAATGTGGAAACGCTGGCAGTCAGAGTACCTCAAAGCCCTTAGAGAGAGGCATGACTGTTCGTATACTGCAAATCAACCACATTTGAAAATTGGCGACGTAGTCATCGTAAAAGGAGAAGAGAAGAACCGAGGAAGGTGGAGAATGGCGATCGTCACAGCAATGATTCCGGGAAGAGATGGCGTAGTACGAGTCGTGAAGTTGCGTACCGGGAAAGGAGAGCTGGAAAGACCGATACAGTTTCTTTATCCGTTGGAACTTCATTGCGACTGGCCAATCGAAAAGAAATCGACGTTGAATGTTGAAGCACAGGAATATCGACCGAAGAGAAGAGCTGCAGCTTGTGCAACAGAGAATATACGAGGGACTCTCGAATATGAAGAAGATGAAGAACTTTGAACCTGTATTTGACGTCTTCGATGTCAAATAGGGGGAGAGTGTCGTGAACATTCGACTTTATTTCTTTATTTCTAGTTAATCCGATTAATTTGTTTTGTTATGTTAATCCTTTATCTTTAGTTGCTAAGTAACATGCGAAAACAGTTTTTGAGTGAAGTGGAAAAGGTGAACTTCAGTGAGTGATTTCGAGATCTAAAAAGCTAATTTCAACGATTTAGCTTACGTGAGAGAGAAGGAACAATTTTATTTATATTATTGACCGCCAGAATTCATACATGGCATAAGTTTCGTAGTGATTTATCGTTCGTTTTAAAACTTTATTATATTACGCTTCGCTGTTTTGGTTTAATCTTAAAATTTCGCTGTTTGCTGCATATCTGGATTGCTCATTTTTATATTCTTGTTATTCTTACACCCAAATATTTGTGGTTATCGACTAAATTCACCACAACAAGAAAAGAGAAATTTTCTCTTGAGCTGGAAGAAAAGAAATTGGAACTTGCAGAGAAAAAACGTCTAAAAACAAAGCTCCCAGATCTTCAGATTTCAAAGTTTCAAGGAACCCATCTAGACTGGGTGAGATTCTGGAGTCTTTTCGAATCTCAGATTGATCAGTCAGCACTGAAAGAAGAAGCAAAGTTCTCTTATCTGAAAGAGCTGGTAATTCCTAAAGTCAGAATAGTTATCGATAAATTGCCACCAGACGCTGAAGGGTATAAAAGGGCCAAAATAATGCTAGAAGAGAGATATGGAGATGTATCCGAGGTAGTCAATGCTCATTTGCAGCAGATAATGGGTCTTCCTGTCATCCATGGGATTTCAAAGTACAAAATACATGATTTCTATGATCAGCTGCTTTCTCATGTCCAAGCACTTGATACTTTGGGTAAGCTAGGACAAGTAACTGGAAATGTAAGAATGGTATTAGACAAACTTGATGGAATTAGAGCTGACCTGACAAGGACAGACACAAATTGGAAACAATGGAACTTCCATGATCTCATTGAGGCCATAAAACAATGGGTTGATCGAAATCCAATTCAAGCTACCAACAGAGAGGGAAGATTGTATGCAAGTGACAGCAACAGAGAGAAAAACTTCAACACGCGGGATCACAACAAAGCAAGAGAATGCGCCTATTGTGGGAAGTCTGATCACAAACCAACAGAATGTGAAGATGTGAAAGGAACTGAAGAAAGACGAAAATCCTAAGCCAGAAAAACTATGCTTCAATTGTACTGGCGAAAACACCGAGCCAATGATTGCAAAAGTAAACTGAGCTGTAGAATTTGCCACAAGAAGCATCATACCTCAATATGTGATAGAAGAGAACATAATCAACTGTTGACAGCCGCTGCAAGCAAACAAGTGATACACCCAGTGGTGGTTGTAAAGATCGAAGGAATCACATGCAGAGCCTTGTTAGATACTGGGGCAAGCAACTCCTATATGTCTTCTACTTTGGTAGACATGATTGGAAGAGAACCAGTGAGGCAGGAATCAAAGACGATAGAAATGATGTTCCAGAACACAACAAGGACAATCAAAGTCTATGATGTTGAGCTGGCAGGTACAAATGATGACTTCAAAGCTAATGTAGAGATGAATGCAGTTGAGAGGAAAGTGCTACTTTCAATACCAAACCCACGATACAAAGAAGTAATAACAGCAAACGCACACCCACAAGGTATAAAGATGAACGATGATGACCAAAAAGAGAATTTGCCCATCCATGCAATCTTAGGGGCAAGTGAGTATGCTCTGATAAAGACACAGACCCCAGCAAGAGTTGGTGAAATGGGACAACCGATTGCAGAAAAAACCAAACTTGGATGGGTGATAATGTCTCCTGGCCAAGGCAATGTCCAGTCAACTTTGATGTTTGCAAGAAACTCTCAAGACGATTATATGCAAATGTGTAATTTGGATGTTCTAGGCTTAGAAGATAAGCCTGAAGGCGATCAGCTCGCAGTGTATGAAGACTTTAAAGATCAGCTAACACAGAGACCGGATGGAAGATACGAGACATCCTTACCTTGGAAAGCAAACCATCCAGACTTGCCAACAAACTTTGCTGTGGCAAGAGCTCGATTCAATTCTCTGACAAAGAAATTGGAAAGCCAACCAGAGATTTTCAAAGCTTATGATGACATAATACGAGCACAAATCCAGGAAGGAATAGTGGAGATTGCGCCAGAGAAATCAGAGAACAAGGAACATTATATACCACACAAACCTGTCATAAAGGAAAAGGCCGAAACAACGAAGCTGCGCATAGTGTATGATGCATCCGCAAAAGCAAACTGCACATCCCCTTCTCTCAATCAGTGCTTGGAGATTGGTCCACCGCTCCAGAGGAAGATCTTGGACATTCTAATCAGACTTCGATTTAAACCTGTTTACCTAGCTGGGGACATGAAACAAGCATTTTTACAAATCGTCATTAGAGAAATCGATAGAGATGCACTCAGATTTCTGTGGATTGAGGATCTGGAAACCAAGAAGCAAACTGTCTACAGACTTACTAGAGTACTTTTCGGTTTGGCTCCCAGTCCCTTTCTTTTGAATGGAACACTTGAACAACATCTTGAGAAATACAAGGAAGTCTATCCTAATTTTGTCAGTGAGCTAAGTGAAGGGATATACGTCGATGACATTAACCTTGGGGCAAGTTCCGTTGATGAGACAAGAGAAATGAAAGAAACAGCTATCAAGATCTTCAGTGATGGGAAATTCGAACTGCATAAATGGCACTCTAACGTACCTGAACTAGAAGAACAAGCAACAAGTGACTGTGAACTCACTTATGCGAAGGAGAGTCTTGGTACAAACCAGGCTGAGACAAAGTTGCTAGGTCTGACATGAGACAAAAGCCAAGACACATTGTCAGTCACTTTTCCGATGATCAATGAATCTCCTACAAAAAGAGTTGTCCTAAGAAGTATCGCAAAGGTTTATGACCCAATTGGCATAGTCTCTCCGATCCTGTTGACAGCTAGAGTCATTTTCAGAGACATTTGCGACAAGAAGATCCTTTGGGATGTTGAACTTCCAGATGAATTGAAGAAACGATGGGAGAAATGGGTCAACAGCCTACCAAGAGAGTTTATCATTCCAAGATCTATTCCCTTGAAGAGAGATAACCTGATTGCAGTGGAACTACATGGATTCGCTGATGCAAGTCTCCTGGGCTGCTGTGCTGTTATCTACGCAGTTGTAGTTCAAGAAGGCTCCAGTAACCAAGGCATTCTGGTATCAAAGACACGCTTATCCAAAAGAGATCTTACTATTCCAAGGCTTGAATTAGTTGCATGCCATATGGTTGTGAACTTACTTGACAACACAGCTCAAGCACTTCAGCATTATCCAGTATCCAAAAGATATGCTTGGACAGATTCCACTGTATTTCTCCACTGGATAAGAGGTGACGGCCAATACAAGCAGTTCGTCGGCAACCGTGTAAAGAAGATAAAGGAAAAGTCAGCTACTTGGAGATACGTGCCAACTGATGAGAATCCTGCCGACATCGGAAGCCGTGGAACAACTAACCTCAAGGGCGAGAAGTGGAGAAACGGACCTGAGTGGCTACAATCGCAAAATACATGGCCTGAAGAAATCACAATCAAAGCA
The DNA here is from genome assembly GCA_014526335.1 of Chrysaora quinquecirrha. Lineage (NCBI taxonomy): Eukaryota > Metazoa > Cnidaria > Scyphozoa > Semaeostomeae > Pelagiidae > Chrysaora > Chrysaora quinquecirrha. Next base: position 2,243,502 of record JACTAT010000044.1, on the reverse strand, counting down.
ACAGATGAGTCAGATGCTGAGAAGAAACTTGTTAAGGAGATAATGAAGATCTGTACAGAAAGAACTCCTGATCAGATCGACAAGCTGATTGAAAAGAAGCCAATCTGGAAAACCACAAGAATTTTAGCCTGGATTAGCAGATTCATCGCTAAATGTAGAGGAACCAAAGTGGAAAAGGGTCAGTTGACACTTGATGAGATTGAAAAGCAACAGAAGTTTCTCATCAAACGTGCCCAACAAGATGTCAGAGAGACACATCAGTTCAAAGAAAATGCCAAGACCCTCAATTTACAAGAGAATGAAGATGGAATTTACATCTGTAAGGGACGAATTCAGGGAGACTACCCTGTATACCTCCCACCTAGACACATCGTAACAGAGAAGTTTGTCGAACAAGCCCATCTACAAGCCTTACATGGGGGAGTCGGATTGACCATGGCAAAAGTCCGTGATACATTCTGGATACCCAAACTACGAACTGTCACAAAGAAAATAAGAAAGAGTTGTCATGGCTGCAAGAGGTTCCAAGCAACTCCATTGCCTGAACCACCTGTTGGTAACTTGCCGAAAGAAAGATCAGAAGGAAGCATTCCCTTTGACGTAGTGGGGCTCGATTTTGCTGGCCCAATCATATACAAGGGAGAAAGAAGACAAGATTGCAAGGGTTACATCATTCTTTACACCTGTAGCCTGACCCGTGGCCTATTCCTGGAATTTCTGCCGAACATGTCATGTGAAGAATTCCTGATGAGTTTCAAACGCTTCATTGTTGCGAGAGGCAGACCACGAAAGATAATTTCAGACAACGGCAGAACCTTTATTGCAGCTGCAAAATGGATTGACAAAATATGGAAACATGAAAGGTTACAAGAACATCTCAAAGAATACCAAATCAGATGGCAATTCAACGTTAGCCGTGGAAGCTGGTGGGGAGGACTGTTTGAGAGAATGGTCAGCATTGTCAAAAGCTGCCTTTACAAAGTGATCGGGCAGCAAAGTTGACATTTAATGAGATGCAAGAAGTCCTGCTTGACATACAAATTGTTTTGAACAATCGACCGCTGTCGTATTGCGAAGACGATGTTCAACTGCCCACTCTGACACCAAACATATTGATCTTTGGGAAACCCAACCTACTGCCGGAAGAAAACAGCGCCAGCATTGAAGACAAAGACTTGCGGAAAAGAGCAAAATACTTGATCCGATGTAAAGAGGCAATGTGGAAACGCTGGCAGTCAGAGTACCTCAAAGCCCTTAGAGAGAGGCATGACTGTTCGTATACTGCAAATCAACCACATTTGAAAATTGGCGACGTAGTCATCGTAAAAGGAGAAGAGAAGAACCGAGGAAGGTGGAGAATGGCGATCGTCACAGCAATGATTCCGGGAAGAGATGGCGTAGTACGAGTCGTGAAGTTGCGTACCGGGAAAGGAGAGCTGGAAAGACCGATACAGTTTCTTTATCCGTTGGAACTTCATTGCGACTGGCCAATCGAAAAGAAATCGACGTTGAATGTTGAAGCACAGGAATATCGACCGAAGAGAAGAGCTGCAGCTTGTGCAACAGAGAATATACGAGGGACTCTCGAATATGAAGAAGATGAAGAACTTTGAACCTGTATTTGACGTCTTCGATGTCAAATAGGGGGAGAGTGTCGTGAACATTCGACTTTATTTCTTTATTTCTAGTTAATCCGATTAATTTGTTTTGTTATGTTAATCCTTTTATCTTTAGTTGCTAAGTAACATGCGAGAACAGTTTTTGAGTGAAGTGGAAAAAGTGAACTTCAGTGAGTGATTTCGAGATCTAAAAAAGCTAATTTCAACGATTTAGTCTGAAAAAGGACCCAAAAATCCAGTGTCTCCAGCTTTTCAGTTTGAATCATTGGTGACCATAGTTTATGTGCAAAACTTTCAAATATAGTCCTTCTGTTGATCGCGGATACTTCCCTTTTCATCGAGTCGGTTCGGCTGCCATTCTTGTCCCCGTTCTTCTCCCTATTCTCAAAATGAAGTTCACACTGTCCGATATTACGAAGAGCCTACAACATTTGCGAAGGAAAGGTGATTAACATCTCATTTTCTATTCTTTTTCTCAAAATCTATTGTCCACAAACAAATGCTTTCTGTTACAAATGACAATAGCTTGCTGCGTAGGCTGTAGGCGGCCCAACACAACTTTGCCCTGCATTCTGCAGTCGTGCCTTATGGTTTCACAGTACTTTCTTTGTTGCTAAGGCGTCGCAATGCACACTTTTCGATCACGTGACTGAAGAAAACCCGGATAATAACCTATAACAATAGGCTTCCAGACCAGTGTTTATTCTATTGACTATGTAATAAAAAACCTAAAAAGTATTGTAAGTTACTCCTACTGATAATGTACCTTACCTGAAAGTTTTAATGAAAAGATGGAAGTTAACTACTCTTTAAAAGTAGTGATAAAAAGTAGTATTGTTTGAAAACCCCCAAGTGTGCAAAACGCACATGCAGAGAAAATTTTCTTAAGAAAAGACTATACTTAGAAATGGATAAATTAAGGTACACCGGTCATCTGCATACCAGAATGATTAATAATTACAGGACTATGCGGGACATCATCATTATCAAAACAAATTAAGATATACCCGTCATCTGCATGCCACAATGATTACAGGTCTATGCAATGCCTCATCATCATCATAACAAATGATGCATAAAGTAAGGTATATCGGTCATCTGCATGCCACAATGATCAATAATTACAGGTCTATGCAATGCCTCATCATAATCATCATCATAACAATTGCATTAATTAAGGTATATCGGTGATCTGCATGCCACAATGATCAACAATTACAGGTCTATGCAGTGCCTCTTCATAATCATCATCATAAGAAATGCATAAATTAAGGTATATCGGTCATCTGCATGCCACAATGATCAATAATTACAGGTCTACGCAGTGTCTCATAATCATTATAATAACAAATGCATAAATTAAGGTATATCGGTCATGAACAAACCATAATGGCTAATAAAAACAGGTCCATGCAGTGACTTAATATCATTGCATCATTGCATAAACGCAGTGCCTCATCATAAACAAGTTGCAAGGACATAAGGAGTAGGCATCTGTAGCCCACAATGATTTAGTCTGAGGTAGAGGCAGTGATTATCATAAACAACTGTATGCTAGCCTAGTGCCTCAACAATGAAAGATCAATCACAATAGTGCAAAATTAGATCAAGAAACATTGGCCTAAGTAGTACACAGGTACTGGGTAATGTATTGTAAGGAACAAATCGGCCTAAAAGTGATTGAAAGATGGTTATATGAAAACGACAAAAACATGAATAACGCGACACTTAGAGTAGGGAGTAACGTTGGGTATATACAATTCCTAAAAGTGCACTAATTCAAAAAAGCAGATTGGATATATTTGAGACATACACGCAGTTTTATTTGAGACATCATACAGCAGCCAAACGCCAGGACAAAAATAAAGCAGGCCTACACGTGTGCGGTTAGGAAAATATACAGAGGATGTTAGCAAGCAAATCCATCTAAAAATGGCAAAGTCGTTAGTGCAAAATACGAATGCACTGAAAAGGTGAAGAAAAGAAAATAATACCGAAAGCATACGACGCATTGGGACATTCCATTTACTATCCGTACACAGGGGATGGAAGATGTAAATCGGAGGGGCTTCATCATTGATTTGAGACTGATATATGTACAGTTGTTTGATATGAAATGGCAATTCTTAGCCTGAAAGAAACAGAGTTATTTGATGGTAGAAAATCGTTTACCGTCGGGACTACAAAAAGCTGTACAGTTTTCAGATTACGTAATGAATTGTTCTATTGCAAAAGAAATTTAGCAAAACAACAGCCACAGGAGGGAACAATCTTTTGATTATCAAAATCAATCTGATGTTGAAATTCGAACATACGCCATCGAACATTCATCATCTCTGTCTCTTTATGATCGAGAACAGAGCCCTTTATGAACGTTATCGCAGCTTTCGATGTTGATAATATTGGTGTGTCAGCCTCGAAAAGTATGTCCACCTTCAGTGCAGCGGGCGGCCAAGAAGATCTAAGGGCATCACAGACCTGTGACTGCCTTCGTCACGATGGTTAACACAAACAATCTATTTAAGAAGTCAGGCACGAAGCGAGATTCATGTGACTATTTTAAAGTTCTGACAAAGGCTGAACTGTGGTTAATCTCCCCCCTTTTCTTACGCCACTAGCAACCTAATAATACATAAATATAGCAGATGGCATAAAGTTTCCAGCTATGATGCGGAAATACCATGCATTTTTCCCAGTGGCATCACTGGAACTCATCAATCAGAGTCAACCAGGTTGCCTGCTCTATGTTAACCTATTAAATGACAAATAGCCCCCTTGGTAATTGTGTTTTAGCCAATCAGCTAGCTTGGTAGTGGCATGACTTGCTCCCAGCCAATCACAGAGAAAGTGGTCACACCCCTAGGGCTTGCCTCACCAAAAACCAAATGCGTTTCTCGAAGGGCCTCTTCTTTCTTGGGCATCAAGCTGATAGGTTCTCAGTCTAGCGAAAAAAAAAATTGATATCTCACGATGCCTAAGTCCAGCTCTCGTCGAAGCCAACGTAACTCAACACGAGCAAGCACAATGAGCTCAAGACCCGAAGCACCCAAAGCCGAGTCAGCTCAACCAGACTCTGAACAGAATAGCAATGGACTTCTAAATCTCAACACGGAAGTCCGCAACGAAATTAAAGAGTTGGTAAAGAAAGTGGTCCAAGAAAGCTTTAAAGAAGCAACGAGCGAAATAACAAAACAGTTTTTGGCCAACAACATCAGCAGCGACAACATAAGCCCAACTTCAACTTCTGCTTCAGATAGAAACGAAACTGGCACTGGGATTCCTGGTCAACAACCTGCATTCCAGCGGATCAGCACCGAATTCGAAAGCATGGGATCCCAGATGCCTTTTCAGATTGCTCCCTCAGATGGTGGTTTTACGCCAGAAATCCCAAGCAGCTATGTCACAACAATACAAAGTGGTGAGTTTTTTATCTATCCAAGCTCTTACCTGAAAACCTTCATGGTTTTACGACACCTCTGGATAATCAATCGTTCCAGTTGACTTTGGGGGAAAACTCTACCCTTAAACCGTCCAGTAACAATGCTCCAAAGAAAAAGATTAGAGACATTCAAAGTTGGAGGAATGCTTTTACCACCTACATGAAACTGATGGTTGAAAAATTCCCGGGTAGAGCTAAGGAGTTAATCGCTTATTTAGATTTAATTCGCTATGCTGCCTCCTACCATCATTCTCTGGGATGGTTGTTGTATGATCATAAATTTTGTCTAAAAGCAGCCAACGACAAGTCTATAAACTGGGGAATATTGAAATGTCACTCTGGATGAGAATATTCACTGTAAGCCAGTCAAAACTTTTGGCTGATCATTCTCTCTTTTTTAATGGCCCCTCCTTTAATGTGGACTCAGGAACTGCCGTAGCGGGGTCCGACATATGCAGCAATTTTAATCGAGGACGCAAATGCGCGTTCACACCTTGCAGGTATTGCCACGTGTACAGCCTTCCCGGATGTGGAGGGCCCAACCACCCAACCATCCAGTCCCCGCCTCCTCAAACCCCCTATATCTGCCCTCAGCAGCTATGCAGCAACAGCAACCACAACAGCAGCAACAACAAAATCGACGGAAGTTAACAATGCTTAACATGTAATCATTAATTGCGTTATAATCACAAATCTTCTATTATATTATATTACTATTGTTGTTATATTCATTAAATTTCACGTTTGGGTTAGAAGTTTTTCCCAGTAGCCCTTAAGAAGTCTTTTATGGTCAGACGAAGTATTAGAGTAACACGGGTTTTCTTAGTTGTTCTCTTTGTGCGGTTTTTGTCTCCCTCCTGTTGAAATTCTATGATAAACAATGCTTTGATTTAGATCCCGCCGTCACTCCGGTAAAGGTCAAGGTCCTCGAAGAGCAACTTTCAACCCATCCAGATCAAAACTTTGTCAAGAAATTGTGCACGGAACTAAAAGAAGGGGCTCGAATTGGCTACAATGGCCCAAGAATAAGTAGGTAAGCTAGCAACTTGCCGACAGCCGCCTCAAATCCAGGTAAAGTCAGCAATAATATTGCCAACGAAGTTTCTTTGGGAAGAACAGCCGGTCCATTTGATCAACCGCCTCTGCCGAACTTTCAGGTTTCTCCTCTTGGTATTATCCCAAAAAAGCACTCAGAGAAATTCCGTACCATTTTCCATCTCTCTTACCCAAAATTAGGCGATTCTATTAACTCTTTCATTGCCAAGGAAGATTTCTCGCTGAGCTATGTGTCTGTAGATAAAGCCATTCAACACATCCAGTTGCTAGGCCCAAATGTTTACATGGCAAAGACCGACATCGAGTCTGCCTTTCGGTTATTTCCTGTACACCCAGATGATTGGGAACTACTGGGAATGTGTTGGCAAGGTAAATACTATTTCGAGAAATTCCTCCCTTTTGGTCTTCGTAGTGCCCCCTTTCTTTTTAACCAGCTATCTGAGGCCATTGAATGGATACTGGTTGAAAAGTGTGCAATATCTTTCGTGTGCCACTTCCTCGATGACTTCCTAATCATGGAGCCTGGTCCTGATGCTCGTAGAGGGGAAGCAGAGTGCCAATCAAGCCTTAAAGTTTTGATGCCAAAACACGTTCTGTAACTTTTAAATTTGATAATTACCTCATTAACACGCTTTTTAACACCTCCAAAAATTCAAAATTCAGTGAGAAAAACGCTGAATTTGGGGACTGGGTCGAGGCTTTCTGTGACGTAGATCCCGGAATACCTGCTGAACTGAATCAATCAAAGATCTCAAGCTTCGTTGTGCGTGCGTTCATAGTTTGCTTACTGATTTTTCCTCCGGTATTTTAAAAAACTTGTGCTCCTGCATTAGAATTAAAATGTCGAATTACGATTCAGAGTCAGAAGAATCTATTGGTGACGTTTCTGTTGCGAATAGCTTAAATTTTCAGCAAGAACAGGAGGATGGATTCGCGGGAGCTGGGCCTAGGCCTGTTGTGGATGATAACCTGGAGCTCGAAGATGAAGCAGATTTTGATGTCGCTGAGCCATACAGAGATGAACCTTTGGCTGATGAAGAATGGATTCAAAGATATCAGGAAGAAGTTAGGGTAGCTAATGAAGAGGAAGCTCGCTTGAGACGACGACTTGATGGGACCGACTTGGTTGAGAACTGGTGAGCTATCTTCTTGTACCTATATATATAGTTGTTTGTCGTTTGGTTGTAAAGGCCCGAAAGTATTCATTGGTCTTGCATTTTAAAACCGTTCTTCAAATGTTCTTATCTACCCAACAGTTCCTGTTGAAGAATATGAAGACCTTATTTCAAATATTCTAGGTGCAGCTGCGGTCATTGCAGTATAGAGAAACTTATGAATCCCCAAGAATGCAAATGTTGTAAAGAAATCGAAGGTTGCAGTATAGCATTGATAGATGTCGAAGTTGTTGAGGAGTTTGGACAGGTTCCACCTTGTGTCACCCTTCATCCAGGCTTCAATCCTGTTTGCTTGTCTCGATGGACTCTTCGTCTTGCTGCTGAAAAGTACAAGACTAAGTTGAATGCCAGATACAGAAGAATTATTTCTGAATCAAAGTGCATGATGATTTTTTTTAAAAAACACATTTATCAATCATTTTAGGAAAGAGACCTCCACCCTTAGATTTCTTTTAAAAAATTCTTTTTTGTTCATATTAATAGATTTATGAGAGCAGTTGCATATCGGCAATTCACCCGCCTTATACATGGAAGGCTCGGGGAAAGAAGAATTCCTCTTCCTGCATGTGCATATCATGCCATCAGGAACAAGTTTCCAACAAATGAACAAGTTGGGTTTCAAGAAGATAACTGATAATCAAGGTGTGGACTCACACACTTTATACTACTCACTGTTAAATTAATTATTCCTTATTCTTTGGGCAGGATGAAACATTTTTATGTCCTTTCATAGGGTTGCCACATGCTTTGCATTTGGGCTTGCGTCTTTCAGAGCTGCTTTCAGATGAAGTTGATGTTGTTGCTGTAAGATGATTTTTATTATTAAAATTAGATTTTATTCCACTGCACCTCCACCCTCACCACCCATTCTGGTGGTGTGCAATTCTTATGCAATGTGCAACCCTTGTGTATGGGAAGGTCAGCTTGAAGAAACAGAGATTGTCATCTCTAAGTGTGCATATTTTCTTTGACAAGGAGATACACTTTTCTGTGTGTGTAAACTTTAACAGGGTTAACAAAGGCAGTATTAGCAAAACGTATTTCTTTTATTTTAGTTTTGATGCATAGAACATACCAGGCTCTGTGGTTGGTGGAACCTCCTTTGTTACCATACTTTGGCGTGCAATGAACTTTTCAACAGCAGAAACCTTGTCTTCTTTATCCAGTATTGAATGCATCGGCGCTGGTATCATTTGCATAATTCGCTCTTTGAAAATTCCGAGTTTGTCTCCAGCAATACCACTCATCATAGTGTCAAATACAGACTGAATATATCCTGGCATGGGTAAGAATTGTTACATAGAATTTAAGTTGTTAGTTACAATTTGTATCTTTTTCAAATTTGCATTAACGATTGTTTGGAGTCACTTACTGTATGTCTGTTGAACCCTTGTACTTTTTACTGATGCTTCGCCATTTTTGAATTTCGGATAGGTGACTGTAACTTTTGGCTTCCCATCAGTGTCAACTATCTTGTCCCGAAACAAGTTCTCATTGAAATGCAGCATTGATAGAATGAGTCTTAAAATCGAAAGTAAGTATTTGTGTTACATTTGAGATTTCAATTTTTTATATCATACAGAAAATGACAGAATTCAATTTTCAACAACACTATTTATAGATTTGCAAACCTGCAATACATTCCGGGAAAGGTAAAGGCAATCATTTTTGGAGCAAAGTGATTCACAACTGAGTGGTAGGCCTCCAAGCAGCTAGTCTGAGCAATTGGCGATGCTTGCATTATACCTGCTTTTATCCCTGGCTTGTCAAAAATTTCAGATAGTTTCTGGAAAGCGATTGTGTCTGCAAAGTAGAAAATTCAATCTTTAGACAGGTTGGTTTTACTTACATTGTTCTTTGTTTGTTTTTTTTTTCAAATTTTGGTAGCATGACAGTATTGCTTTTTAATTTTAGGAATAGCTGATTATTATTCAAGGTACCTTTTTGCAACCATTTTTTTGGTGGTATTTCTAATGAATGAGCACATTTGTTGAATATGGGATTAGGAAGATTCTCATGAACATTCTGGACGTGAAATAGGAATGAATAGAATTTAGCCCAAATGACTTCTCCATTTCCGCTTGGTGTTGAGACTGCACTCCAGTGAAGGTGTCTTAGACATGGCTTAATCCAGCACTCAAGTGACGCACAACCCTTCAATTTTGAAATCTTAAGCAGGAGTTTGTGAATTTCTGAAGAAGAAATTAATTTTCAAAAGTTCTGATCCCTCCTCATTAAAAAGGTAAAGTAATATCATATTTTCTAAGGATGACCTGTTTGCCATTTATGAAAAACTGCTGTACTTACTTTTTTTCAAGTGCCAAAGATCAAAGTAATGGTTTATCGAATGTACGTTCGTTTTCATATGTTTAGCAATTGTTGTGTGTCTATCCGATATGAAATTTTTTACACTGAGCTTTTTGTCCTCCAGGAGATAATCAAAACAGTTCTTGAAACCTTCAAACTCCATTGCACTACTGCTGGTAACTTGATTTCGCTGAAAAGAAATACAAATATCTTCTTGTTGATTGTTCAAGAGGTATATTTTATGCATAAATGGCAATTTTTGTATGAAAAAGAAAACAGTTTTTCAGTGTTCACTTACTTGTACAAGCGAGAAGTGAATTATTTGAGAAGTATCGTTACAATAAACTGTGTAGGCGCCAAATTTTGCACTGTGGCCCATACTGTCATGACGTGCATCTCCAGAAATTGTGAGCTCTGATTTTTGCTCCAGTTTGGTTATCATTGCTTTCTGATATGCCTCCCAGTGCATTTGAAGAGTAGGAAAGAGAAACTCCTTGAAAGAAAATTGCCATTAAATGTTAAATTACTGCTTCTGGATTACTTTTGAAAGAAGTTCAAATAACAAAGAACCTACCCGTTGATGTCTATAATATGTGGAAAGTGATATTGAGGATACATTTATCTGCTCTAAGGCTCTGATGAACTTGGTGGGTGATCCGCCAGTATTCAAAATCGAGAATGAAAGCAAAAGATTTCCAGCTGGTCTCTGTGTACCGGGCATATTTGGCTGGCTCCTCCATGTTTCTACTTTCTTGCAGGCACTGTCTGTACAAGTTGATTGAATGATAATCATGCTACCAACAGTCCAAGATTTTATGACTGGATGATCAGCTTTGCAAGTGTGACAGAACGAGAATAATTGTAACAACTCGGATAGAAAGACAATAAACTTCTTCTCTGATTTTACGTCATTTTCTGTAGAGTAACTGTTCAACAAAAAAAGATCATCAACAGAGATTTTGAAAGGCAAGATTGAAAATATGATTAATTTATATACATTACTTAAGTTACATCCATATTTACTCACATCTCCTTGCATTCATCCAAACTGTCATCAGAATCATAAGAATCATCATAATTTTCTTCTTGGCAATCTACATCAATATCCATTTCATCATCAGAATAGAAGGGTGCCAGAAGCAGGGTACAGCATAGGCAACCATGCTTCTGGCATAACTATAGTAGCACATTAGCATTCAACAGTTAACAATGTAATAATATATTATCTGATCTCATTACCTTCGAGCTCTTTGACATATTTCTTCATTTTATTAAATTTGTATATTACTGCAAGATACTGGTCGTTCAGTCTTCGGATTCGTTTCTTTTCAAGCTTGCAATTTGAACAAGGAAATTTTTCGTTTTAGAAGGACTTGATGCTACAATTTAAAACATAAAAGTTTCATTTTTGAGTTCCACTTTGCTTCAATTATGTTTACTTATGATATTATTTTCCTTAAATGTTTGAAATTTCTAATAAATCTGTAAATTTAAATTTTAGACACTCACAAAAAGGCTGTGGTTCTTCAGGCTCAAACACATTCAATGGCTGCATCTCCTCCTGTTCAATATTAATCTCGGGCTCATTATTTGAAGTTTGTGGGATGACTTGAAATGATTTCATGACATTCCTTACAGTCTAAAAAAAACACAACGAGTTTGAACATTTCTGGTTGTACATTTTTGTAAAATGAAATGTATTGAAAACTTTCAAATGTATAAGACTTGGTACTTACATTTCTCTTCTCTCTTTGTGAGACTTTCTGACAGGCTTCTTCGTCGAACTGGGGGGCATGAATGCTTGGCACAGCTGTGATTCCAATTTCATCTCTTATTAAAACTGGCTTGAATCTTTTTGTAAAACCAGGTATTACAATTTTTGGTTGTTCAAAATCGGATGGCTTAAAATGTTTGAGCAAATGACTGAGTGCTCTGTGGTGATCCATTTGGCTCTCCTCTTCTGTACAAAATTAACCCACAGCTTTCGTCGTTGCTTTGCTATAGGCCTTTTATCACCAAAATATGGAATTCTAGTCAAGGATATTCCTTGAGCAGTATAAAAAGAGCTATTTGTGTTGGAGCAATTCGCCACAACACAACGATCAGGCATTTTCTTTGCTGTAATAAAACTTCTTGCAAAATTTTGTGAAAGGCCACACAGGGATTTTATTTCGTTGACCCTTTTGGAAGAAAGCAACATTTCCAAGAAACTGTTATGATTTCGTCTTTTCGGAAGATTTAAAAGGCGTGTTAATGAGGTAATTATCAAATTTAAAAGTTACAGAACGTGTTTTGGCATCTAAAACTAGCCAGAAACACAAAAATACGATATGGTGGTAGTAGCCCTTTAAAATTCGGAAGCCATTTCATCACGTTCGACTAACCCAGGAATTTCATGCAGATATCCAAATGTGGCAGCAATTTCTTGCTTCCTGGAACGGCAAGGCGTTTTTCTTAAATAATTATTGGGAATCTTCCGACGATTTGTTGTTGCATACAAATGCCTTGGGGCTGCACGGTTTTGGGGGCATTCATGGTTCACAGTGGTTCCAAGGAGCCTGGCAACCTCACCAAACACTAGGACAGGGCCAGATAACAATCGCTTGGCTGGAGTTATATGCAATAATTGCCGCATGCGCAATATGGGGTAAGCAATGGACAACAAAAAGGGTGTTATTCAAATGTGACAATTTATCTGTAGTACACATTGTAAATGGGAAAAAAGCTAAATGCCCAAAACACTAATGCAGCTTGTGCGCTATCTAACCTTGCTTACTTTGCAGCATAATTTTTATTTCAGAGTCCAGCATGTCCCAGGGGTGTCCAATGAAATGGCTGATGCTCTATCTCGCTTCCAGGTCACAAGGTTCCGTCAGCTTGCCCCGCATGCAAACTAAATGCCAGAGCAGATACCCACCAGCATTTTGCAGCTCTGAAAATCCTCCAGGACCAGTTTTCGGTCAATTCTTTGGCAGCAGCAACTAAAAAGAGCTATATGACAGGTGAACAACAATTCTGCGATTTTTTCATCTTTTTCGGGTTCATGAACTGGGAAGCATGCTTCCAACCAATGAAGAAATTCTTTGCTATTTTGCAACATTCTTGGCCCAAACAACCCGGCATGCCACCATAAAAAGTTACTTAGCAGCAGTGAAACATCTTCACTTTAAAAATAACTACGAGCTACCTTTACACAGATTCAACCGATTACAATATCTCCTTAGGGGATCAAAAGATCGCAAGGGACCTTAAATTATGTTCGAAGACCAATCACCCCAACTCATCTCAATATGTTCTCTAGTTTTCTACAACCGCTGCACCAACACAGCTGCAATGATAACAAAATGCTTTGGGCCGCAATCTGCTTGGCATTCTTTGGTTTTTTGAGGATCAGCGAATTCACATTTGACAAAGTTTTTGATCCAGATATCCACCTTGCAGCCACGGATATCATCTTTCGACCATCTTTTTCCAACCAAGAGTTTAGTCAAGTGAGACTTAAATCATCAAAAACAGATCCCTTTCGCCAAGGAATTTTACTTTCTATTGGAGCTACCAAGAACCACCTTTGTCATGTTCAAGCTATGAAAAACTAATATAACTGCACTTTCCCCCAGAACAGACTACAACTACAACCAAAATCTTCCAAGTAAACCACAACTTGCATATTTCACACCAGAGTTGACCACGGGTGTTGCCTTGGGAACACGGCCTCCTCTCGGCATCTGTGCACCCAATTTCTGGATTGTTGGTCCCCCCTAGACGACAGAGACCTGGCACTCTGTATCGCTAGGACACACCAGCACACCAAAAACATATTCCATAAACAAAGTCTGGCATTGCCTGCCCACAGGGGTACTTCACCTACCAACGGCGGTATTTGTCCAACCTTTAGAGTGCTTCTTGCCACTTCACATTTCCAAAGCCCACATACGGTATTTAGTGAATTTAATGTAGAAAAATGTATGCTTTGATTGTTATGCTATTGATAGTTGATTAATGCTACCTGTTCATAAGTCACTGTTTCTCTGTTGTACTTTCTTATGGGGGGAAAAGGGGGCTGATTAATTAGCAGGTTAACGTCTCGTTCGTTAACGGAATTAAGCGGACAAATCACTCCACCAACTAAGAACGGCCATGCATCACCACCCATAGAATCAAGAAAGAGCTCTCAACCTGTTAATCCTTACCAGTGAGTTTTCCCACGTTGAGCCGCGTTGAGTCGAATCAAGCCGCAGGCTCCTCTCCTGATGGTGCCCTTCCGTCAATTCCTTAAGTTTCAACCAGGGAACGCCCTGGTTTCAACTTTGCAACCATACTTCCCCGGGAACCCATGAGCTTAGGTTTTCTATAAGATGCCCACGGGGTCAGAAAATAGCGTCCGCTGATCCCTATTCGGCACCTTATGGTTAGAACTAGGACAGTATCTGACAGTCCTCGAGCCACTTCACATAAAACAATTCCTGATTAACGAAAAAGTTCTTTATTAATGCTTTCCCAGCAGGGAGTGCGAAGCGCGGGAGGCGAAACGCCCGGTGGACAGTTTTCTTATGTGTGATGCAGAGGACTGGGTCGGGGCGGGAAAACTAGAATAGAAATTGTGAATGGCGTCTTGTGTTCTTCGTGTTCTACCACATTTTACGTACTGAATCATAAAGGTTTAAAATTCAAATTCATGTTGCATTTATTTTAAAAACCTTAGAAATTAACAGAATGTTTCTCTCTGATAACCGTATGTCGGTTTTTTATTATAACGTTCTTTGTTTGTGAGTATTTTGATTACTTTTTGCACAGTATCATTGATATAAATACAAAACAACAAGATGCAAAAATAAAAACAAGGCCAGAGTCGACAAGAAACTATTCAGATGTCTTCCTCTCTCAATATCTCGCAAGCGGCAAAATATTGCAAGAAAAGTTTAAACACATAGACTGGCCATGCATGTGGTAACATTTTTATGCTGAAAGCGCAAACATTCTTTAACATTCCTGAGAGAAAATTGAAAGCCGCCTGCAGCTAAGAGTTTTATTGTAGCTTAGGCCAACGTCTCACTGTCGTACTAAAACGGCTAAAATTCGGATAAATTTATTTGTACAGTTGTTAAACTTGCACAAAAATCAAAAGAAAAGCATAATAAACCTAATACAATCAGTCAAAAACTTACCTATCCCAGATCTAAAGTGAAAACAGTAAAAACAAAATATCATCCTTCAATTTTACAGGGTCAAAAATTTCATGACACAGCTCGATTTCGCCTCGAAGCGCAATTCGAATTTTGCATCACACATCAGAAAACCGCATTTCATTGGTCGTTTCGCCTCCCGCGCTTCGCGCTCCCTGTTTCCCAGTTGTTCGTCTTTCGTAAATCCAAGAATTTCACCTCTGACAACGAAATACGATAGGAATGCCTCCAAGTGTCCCTCTTAATCTTACTTCATCAGTGAACCTTTAGATGTCCGCTTATTTTGATGATCATACGCATTTATCTTTGGTATTGAACCAAGTGAATGGATAATAGCTGTATATTGTCACTATTTAACAACTTACACAAGCGTTTTGAAGTTAAAAATGTACCATACCAACGAATTTTCAAAGATATCTCGACGTGCAAAGCAGAAATATGTTTCACTGATGACGTCATCAGTAGAACTTTAATAGTCCGTATCTCGAAGACAAAAAACGCAAGAGTATTGATGTTTGAAAATATATTATATCTTTTTTGGTTATCTTTCGAATGGTGGGTTCAGATTGCCTCTATCTCAATTTTCATTTTCTTGTGACCGTTAATTAGACGATCCGATGGTCACGTGACTGGAAGCAAAATCTTGATTGGTATCTGGTGGATTCGGATTCTCCAGTGGGTAAGGATCACAAAACCGTTTTCAGAACTTTGACAACCCCTGTAATCAGATTGTTATGGTTTTTTCTCTGTCTATGTAAGACGTTTTTGCAGAAGCGAAATGGACAGCATGACCTTCTAGAAGTAGCAGCGTGTCACTCGAAGGTAAGATGACGGGTGAATATCTGAAGTCATTCAAAAAGATAACTTCTTTATCCTCTACCCCAAGCCAAGCATAAAAGCAAGTTGCAGGAGACAAGAAGATCTTGAAAACGACTCTCAAGGGGTCTAATATAAAGGCTTTGCCACAATTGGCTGGGCCACTGATGAATATGTTGCGCCCCTTCCCCCGCCCCATGACAAGCAACTTGACAATGGCATCACAGAAAACGGGTTTCTCGATGCCATTCTTCTCGAGGATCTCCAGAGCGCACATAAGCCATTTGCCCTCACTAACACATTTCTGTTGCAGCTGCTGTTGGAGGATCTGCAATCGTGACAAAGAAGCCTTGTCAATTTTCTCTTTCGCACCCTCCATCTCCCACACAGCCTCCGACAATTCATTGGATTTTTTGGCTCCTTTATTGAGAATGAACTCGTACAAAGACTTGGATGACTGAGCTTTTACAAATGTCAGAAGATGCACACGAGAATGGATGTTATTTTTCACTATGACGTTGGAAACTTGTAAGTTCGATAATCGCTTCTTCTTCTTCGTAGCTTTGCAATGCTTCGCCTTGGTAGCTTTCCCTGTTTTGGGGGCAGGTACACGCTCCGGATGATTTTCGCTGGTAAGAAAGTCAGCATCCTCTTTAATACAATACTGGTGCGCAGTATGATAGCCCAAATTACCAGAGAAATTGAGAACAATCTCATGCTGATTAGGTATATATATTGATTTTGACTTTCTTCCGCCTCTGCAGCTTGCTGAGAAGCACACACATATGGAAATGCACGCCATCTTCCTCATGGTTTTCCAGTGAGCAAGCCCATTGGATAACTCTAGTAGTTGTGATGTCTTCAAGTCGTGATTGCCGGTTAAAAACTTCAGGGACTGCTTGACTGTACATTATGAGATACACTTTCATTACTTCACCTGGACGAAGATTAGATGGATTCTGTGCATTAGCCATGATCTATTAGCCACGGAATAGTAACTTTGGAAACTTGAAATAAACCGCCGTTTCATAGCCTCTGTCTCATTTCGTTAATATAAAACAATTTCTTAGTCAAGAAAACCTTTATATTATAGTAAATATACCTAATTGTTGCAGGAAATGCGCAATTTCCGAAACAATGCCTCTAGACATAGGACAAGGTATTCCCATTTTTAACACAACAAATATTTGCATACCCTTTTCCAGTTTTAAAATGACATTCACTAAAAAGCACTTTACACATAAATGAAATGTTTTCCCAACATCTGAAGAGATACACTGAAACACATAAATGGCTAAAACTGCCTTATGACGTCACATTTTCTTTAGTTCCACTCTACTGTGTTTCTTGGCATAACTATAACAGATATAGGGCTTTCCAGAGACATGTACGATTGAGATGATGTATTTTACTTATATAATTACTAATATCAGAATATGGTAACATATGTTGCATTTATTTTCCTTTTCTATCCGGAGGGACGTAAAAATTGGCGCAAAAATGAATGAAATTGTCAATTATGACGTCAAATCGGCAAATTTTTGGATCGTAACTATCACCATTGAATTCAGCGCCCCCGAAAATCCCCTAATATAATCAAGATCAATCATTTCAATCCGCCACTTCCAAGAAAAAAAATTACAATGACTGCCAAATGAACGCCCTAGATTTATTGTACAAATCACAGATCTTTTTCTTCAACTTGGCATATTGAAGAGAAAAACCTCCCCTCCCCCCTCAAACAATGCTGAAACTATTGAAGATTCTCTTAGCAGTCGTTAGACTTATTACAAGAGTCGTAGTTATCGCTATTGAGTCTATGCTGGACGCTCAAACTACGACTCATAACTTTTCAAAAAGAAAAAGTGGTCAAAACCGTTGATCCTCGTTTCCAAAAAAGCAAAGTGGCGCGAAAGAGCGAATGCGATGGCGCGATTTCAATGGAAAGCTGCGAGGGCTTCGAGCCTGCAAGAAGCTGCCTAGAAATTCACATTTTTAGGAGGATAAATGTGAAAATAGGATATAATTACAAAGAAGGAAGTTGACTTTGCTACATAAGTAATTGCATGTGTATAAAAAATGTTTTTTCCACTGAGGTCACGCGGCCCTGGACACACAAAATCTCGGCTTCGGCGGGAAAATGTTATATCTAATAATTTCATCGACTTGAAATTTAAAAAGACTCCATTATTCAAACTTTGATGAAGTATAATTCAAGAAAACTACGAGGTTGACATTTAGCATATTTAAGAAGAAAATTTAAACAGCGCAGCGATCAAATGCAAAATTGTTTTAAACAATTTTTCAACCGCTAATTTGCTCTCAAGATGAAGCCGAGGATGAAGCAGTAAAACTTTTATTTTATGGAAAACTTTGGCTGAAGTTTTGACTTCCAAAGGAGAAAACAGATAAAAGTACCGATTTTCAGGCGAATGAATCTTTGCAGGAACAAAATGATCAAGTTGGAAAGAACTAAGGAATTATCTGAAAATTATCTGGACATGTGTTGCTTTCTAATTTATCGACGACACGAAAATGCTCGGCAAGTTGGCAGGCAACTCGGTGAAACATTTGAATTTACCTAACTTTTCCTTTGTACTATTTTTGTTAAAGGTTTCTGCTGAAACTAACATATTTACTGTTCCATTAAATGTATTAGTACCCAAATATCTTCATACAAAAAAAATTTTGAATTCACCAACCTGAAATCTCATCTCGGGAACATTGAAAATCTTTTTCCTCGGTTCTGTTTAAAGCATAACTTTCATTGACAACAACATACACATTATTTGAAATAATGTGTACACTTAAAGCCATTTGTCGTTCTCCCTATCGGCAATATTTAAACTTTCTTCAGAAATAATAAAACCCTGATAAAACTGCTCCAAGTTTGTTTTTGTGAAAGCTGTGGCCGAAAGTCGCTTGAATCTTTGACATGAAATCGAGGATAATGTGGGAGAAGATGATTAGCCAATCAGCGATGGCTCCAGAAAGTTGGAGTCGCTGTCCACTTTTTCAGCTGAAAGATTATGAGTCCCACTCTGAGCAAACAGCTATATGGTTGTTGTTGTTGTTCCTGCTGTTTGCGATGAGTGGACTCAGGTAATCAGTCTAAGCAGTCGTGCGCAACTGGAAAAGACAGGATATTACACCCCTAGACAACATTGTTCGAGGGGGAGGAGGGGGGAGGTCATGCGATGGCAGACAGCCGAATTCGATTTCAGCACAGGCGTTCCAGCACTTTTGGCAGCAATTGTAGATATTAAGGTATGCGTCGTTCTCCTGACGCGATATATACTTCCGACAACCGAAAAAACTACTTTACCTGTCGTATCCATCCTGTTATGATTAGTGAGGATCAGGGCGAGGATCAGTAATGATTAGTTATGGATCGGTAAGGATCAGTAATGATCAGTGAGGATCAGTAAGGATCAGCTAAGGATCAGTAATGATTTGTTAAGGATCAGTAAGGATCAGCTAAGGATTAGTGAGGATCAGGTAATGTTTGGTGAGGATCAGTAAGGATTAGGTTAGGATCAGCAATGATTAGTGAGGATCAGTAATGATTAGTGAGGATCAGTAATGATTAGTGAGGATCAGGTAATCATCAGTTAAGGATCAGTAACGATTAGCTAAGGATCAGTAAGGATCAACTAAGGATGAGTGAGGATCAGTAATGATTAGTGAGGATCAGGTAATCATTAGTTAAGGATCAGTAATGATTAGTGAGGATCAGGTAATGATTAGTTAAGGATCAGTAAGGATTAACAATGGATTAGGTATGGTCTGATTGGAAACATCCTTCCTGCGCAAGTCAGAATACCTTTCCCACATCATATTGAATGGAGGAACCAGTCTATAAATTCAAGTGAGTTGATGCTCTAGGACTCAGGTGTTTAAGTGGTAGTCGACAATTATTAGTAAACAGCTAATCATGAATCAGTATAAATGTGATCATTGTGAATTCTCTTCCAAGTTTAAAAGTAATGTTAAGCGACATGAAGAAGAGATGCATGAGGAGAGTAGTGAAGAGTCTGACTCAGATGATGATGAGATAGAAGTGGAAAGTGACCATGATGATGATGAAACTGTCAACACTGAGGAGGATCTTCCTTTAGGGAATGTATGGCCTTCGATGCGTAAGGAAGTGGATGACGATGAAAACATACTGCAAGTCTTCAGGCGTAAATTTTTATATAATAGAAGTTTTGAAAATGATGCTGTTGTGACTGCAGTCATAGCAACCATGCGAAAAGCACAGAAGGAAGATGGTATGGATATGCAAGAGGCCTTAGATTATGCCATTGAAAAAAGAAAATATCTCATCATACGTCAAGCAAAGAATGATGAAGAAGAGGAAGCTAGTAATTCTGAGGATGCTGCTGTGAATGAAGTTTAATATGTTCGTACTCAATCATTCCTATACTTTGGAAATAACTAGAAATAGCTATACCTAAAAAATGTTTACACATTATTGTTCATTAATGTACTGTTAGAAAATTATCTTGTGTTTATGTGTTCATTCTTCAAAACAAGCCTGTAAATCAATGGCTACTGTCTATATACGGACAATGCATTGCATAAGCTTAGATAATACTTTTGCGTACAAACAATATAACCATATAATAAACGAAGCCTATTGCAGAGATCCCAACTGCGTACGCGCAATTTTATAAATTTGATTTCATTTATTTGATTGCACTCATTGTCTTTTTATTCCAAAAACTAGGTTCCAGGCCTCTAGTTCTCACCGTATCTAAAATGACCACTGCGCATGCGCAGTTTGTTGAATATATATTTAGATATATATTTTGAGTCTCCATCATTGACTTGTTATATGTATGAATATCCAAGTCTCTAGCTACAATCATCATTATAATGGCTACTGCGCAGGCGCAGTTTGATGAATATATATTTACATATATCTTTTGAATCTGCAACAATGACTTGTTATATGTACCAAGTATAAAGTCTCTTGTTGTAATGTATTTAAAAATATGATATTTTTAGAATTTATTAGAATTATTGCACCATTTAAACCGGCTTGTGATTAACCAGTCATCAGAGTATGCGATTATACATCACTTCTCCTTTTAGAACCCTAACAACAACAACAACAAGACCCCGACATTGATTCCTTTTGATAAGGGGCTTTCCCTTTCTTCTAGTCAATGAGATTACAGGATTATCACGGACTTTCCTTTTTCTAAAGACTTTATAATAGTTAAAGTTTCAAGAATGTAGAGAAATGATATAATTCCTCAAAATTCACAAATAAACAAATACACAATTCAATAATCGAATTTAACATAACATGAAACAATCAGTCAACAACTTTCACCCCAATGTCCTAACTTTTCGTCGTTGATCAAACTCTACAGTTCTAAAATTCCTAACATAATGATTCTTGCACAATTTTCATCTGTTCTACCATGAACTGTAGTATACAACAGTATATCCTTTGTCAATTATAGCACGAGCCTTTACAACAAACTCGTGATCATCTTTGATATATTCTTCGTCGTCAGCATTATTTCCAAAAAGAAGCCATATGTTGCAGGTAGCGCTTTTTCGGTAAGAGCCTTTTCTAGCTTGTCTAAGTCTTCAAGTGTCAATTCTAGTTCAATACAGTTAAAATCGCCACTATTACTCTTTTTGCGCCATAGCACCTCCATAAAACCTTGTAGATTAGGATGTTTACGCCAGTAGGCTAATTCTATTGAATCTTCACATTCAATGTTTTCTGTTTTATGATCGTCAAGGTCTGTCATGGTGTATCGACTCCCATAATTGTTGGATTGCTCTTTGCGAGCTATTGCGTACTGATCAAGTCCCATAATACAAATTATTTATTATAGACTCTATACTCTTCAGCAACTGAACTGATTTCGCTTTTTCATAAACGATTCGAACAACGCGTTTGAATTATTATTACGCCATCACAATTAATCAATCAGATTATAGGATTTCTGGAAACTTCTGGAAACTTCTGGAAAGTTCTAACCAATCAGATAAGGGGATTCTTAGGGATGCTCTGGAACATTCTGGAAACTTCTAGATTTATGACGTCATTGATGATATCCCTGTGAGGCTCTTGAAAACGAGGCTGGAGAAACCAACATAATATACCTATAAAACCGTCGTACTATAGCGCGACCTTATGATGTCATTGATGACGTCATTGGTAGTCGTTTGCCCTTGGTATCCGTTGGCACTGTATGCAACCTACTATAATGAAAGCCATTCAGAACAAAGACTTTGTTGATTTCAATTCAATACTTCCTGCTACCTTATATGACCCAAGTATGAACCCAAATCAGCTCACCCTAACATTAAACTCTGAGAGTAATGCAGAAAAGCTGGCAGTAACAGAACCTGCTATTTCCAAGCCAAAAATTAATAGCGTTGCTACATGGAGACTCACAGATCCGCCATGTGAGGAATCGCATGCATTACCTATTTCCCCGAAGCGTTGTGTCAAGGAGGCTAAGGAGATCATAAACATTAAGCACTGAAAATAAGGATAAATTCATCGAACACTTGGATTTCTAACTACCATTATAGATTGGTATTAAAAGATAGGGCGCATGTCGCTGTGTACGAAGAATGATTGTAGAATCTGAAAAATCGGCCTTGGTGATTTCAATGGTACAATTGAGATCGATTCTTTAAGAAATGTTGAGAAGAGCTACACATCATGCATGATGCAGAGATTTTAAAAATCTTAAAATCAGATTCTTCGACGGCTGCCACGTTTCGTTGGGTCTACGCAAAAGATGAATTGAAAAACATTACATCCAATAGACTACCATTATGCTTTGTGGTAAACGAATCCGATATCATGCATCGAGGAACTCACTGGGTTTGTCTTTTCTTCAACAAGACTGGCAAATTTGAATTTTTCGACTCCTATGGACAGTTACCAATGAAAGAAATTAACGATTTTATTTCTTATCATACAAAACTTGAAAATTTATCAAATGAAAAACAATTTCAGAGCAACGATTCTAATGTTTGTGGACAATATCGCATTTTCTATCTATGTAAACGTTGAATGGTTATAGTTTTAATCAATTATGTTCAAATTTTACAGTTGGTAATAAATTGAATAACGATATTATTATAGGTGAATTTGTGAAAAGAAGATACGGATTCTTATTCTGTGTGTGTGTTTATCTCTGAAAATCTTCCACAAAATTATATATATATAAGACACAAGGCCAGTTTGCATTTCGAGGGGCAAATCACTCCAAAAAATCTCTTCCACTTTTGAAAATGCCTATTGTTATTTTGAAAATCCTTTAATAATTTTCTGGAAATTCTATTGTTCCTTTGTGAAAATCCCAAAAATCTCGTCCAGTTATAAGGAAAGTTATTTGCCCCTCGTTGCATTTAATCACCATTATCGAAAGACGGGAAAGACAGAGCTCCTTCGATGAACTGATGCCTCAAGAGAAGCAAAGAGATCCTAGAAGTTTTGTTAAGAAGTCAAATGATCAATATTCATTAGCGCTGAAGATGATTTTGCTGGTGATGATTTTTATAATTATAATGATTGAAATGAAGGGAATATGGATAAAAAACTTTGAACGCTGCTGTCAATGCTTGCAAGTCAAAATGTGGGAGGAATGGCAAAGAGTATAGAAGAAAACAGAACTATTTAGAACGAACTTTTTGTAAAATACGAATTGAAATAATACTCTATCATGAGAAAAGATTTTTGAGATTTTATTGTGCTAACATCTAAGTGCGCGCAAACAAACATGAGTGTTAAATAAACACAGAGTTTGCCTGAATTAGTTTAGAAAGAAGGCCGTTCAATGGCCAGTGTTGGCCTTTAACCCTTTAACCTTAGCGTTATTAGCACCACGCTCTACCAACTGAGCTAACCGGCCTTGCATTATAGGTATCGCACAAGCATCCTTACATCTTTATTTTGGTTGCCTTATAATCTAAATTTTCGAAATGTTTAAAAACAAAATGCTCTTCACTTGAAATGTGAACAAGCTTTCTGAAGAGGGTTTGCGCGAAAGCGATATTAAAATTCAAGCGAGGCTACTTCAAAACAAGATTTATTGAAAATGAGGCCTAATTGAAGCGAGGTTTTGATTGACAGATCACATGATCGACATATCATTTAATCTGTTTTTCTCTTGAATGACAAAAATATACAGATTCATATGCTTGCCTGTGATCTCCGCAAGTGCTTTATCTTATTTAACTTTGCAATTCTTCCATTTTAAAGAATAGCATTCTCATTTGCATGAAAGAAACAATTTGCATGCCCAGGAGGGAATATGGTAGCTCAAGATGACGTACGATTTGGAAAATTTTGGTCTAGAATCCTGTATTTATCTAGCTCTTAGGGTAGGGCAATTTGAAAGTTACTAAACAAAACTGATTATAACAAAGTGTTATTTCAACTTAGCATAAATTTCATTGTGTATTCTCAGCATTACAATAATAATGAAAACAATTTTAACAACAGAACTTGCTTATAAAGCAATGTTCTATCTTTTGGCCACATCGCAAACAATTACTTTGACGAGCACGAGTAAGCAAATATGTTGCACGATGATTTTGAAAACGATAAAAACAGTTTCCCTTGACGCAGGCAAAGAAGATTTCAGGGGTAATGCTTTGTGTCGTGGCTAAATATTGCAAAAAGTTTTCTTGATAATCAAATTTCAAATGTTTGTCAAACAAAGTTTGGGGGTCTTAAAAGGGCCTAACTTTAAAGGAGCTTTGTGGATCCACAATCTCGGCCTCTACGTTTTGGGGCTTAGACAATTTGAAGTTTAAAGTAGATGGATGGCACAGGGAGATTACAAAACGTACCTGTCTCCTTAGATGGAGTGCTGGTAATTTTTCACATCGTTTGATGTTTGTGCATCCTCACTGAAAATCATACTTGCATCGTTCATGGAGCTCTGCTGAACAGCTATTAAAGCCAGCTTTCACACAGCTGTAACTGCCGTCGGAGGCCGAAGCTAGATGACTGCCGCTGCCTAAGTCAACTGCGGGCAAAGTGTCTTCTTTGTACGGGCGGCATGTATTTACGGCTGTATGGTAACCAGGATTAAATGCTCTTAAATGAATCAATTTACTAGAAGTCTTCAAATTTTTTTCCCTTGATTGAAATCAAAGCTTATCTGAAACAAAATTCTGTAGAATTTTTTCAAAAATATCAAACGAAAAAAATATAGAAGCCAGAGAATAAGGAAGCACGAAGTATAGAAGGAAGGATACAAAGAAGCAAGAAAATATTAAAGCAAGAAAATATGTAAGCAAGATAACATTAAAACCCGAAAATATAGAAACAAGAAAATATGGAAACAAGTTAATATTGCAGCAAGAAAATAGAGCAGCAGGAAAATATGAAAGAAAGAAACTATAGAAGCAAAAAAATATTGCAGCAAGATCGTATGGAAGAAAGAAATAGTAGCAGCAAGAAAATATAGAAGCAAGAAACTTTTTTAACCATAAATCAACCCTAAACTAACCATAAATTGACCATAAATTGACCATAATTTGTCCATAAATTTTCAAGTTATTTCTTTGGGAGAACTATTGTTATTGAATCCTGACTGTCCCCAAATTGTCCCTAAACTATCCATAAAATATTATGGAAATTACAAAAACGTTACCCCCTGTTTTCTATTTTTCCAGATTCACCACTAGAGATCGAGCAATTTTCACTACTGATAATTTTTTCTTAATTATGAAAACAACACAATAACGTATTACAATATATTTATACTGTTGTGCTGAAGCTAATAAAATAATCTATGTCTGAAAGATATGATTACTTCGGCAAAGTCAACAGTCAACTTACTTACATAACTTGAATCAAGCCATGCAACACAAAAACATCGAAGGGTCAATGAGTACTAGATTATTTGACTATTGTTTTGCCTTGCATTTCCTTGAGCTTTATCAATAGCCAGCAGTTTTTTTCTAAGTTATTTCATCAGCATTCATCAGTTATTTCTTCAATACCTCACAATGACTGAGCCGTTGAAGCACCACATTATCCTTGGCTTGGTACAGAAGCTTGTTCTCCAATTAGACATTAAGATCTGAAAATGAGATAACAGAATGAACACTTCTTTTCTGTGAAAGCATTATATCAAAAGACAGTTATCGTTTACTTTAGGCATTGGGCTAACAATACGATAGTAAACAAAACCTTGGTAAATGAAATTGTGCATCTAGATTGGCCTATGCATACCTTGAGCAAAAATCTAGTATCCTTCGATTGCGTTGCAAACTGTTTGTAAAATCGAATTCAGACTAATAAACATTCTTACCTGTTTCGTATAACAGTCTTCAGCAGTAAACAGAACTTTCTCCAAAAGATCTTTCTCTTGCTTCTTCGAAGATTGATTTCATGATGTATCTCAATCCTTGCAGCCCTCCTGAAATATTAAGGCTAATGTTGACTGTTACAACATTTACTTTACGCGCCTTTTTGCTTTTGAGTTTGTAAAAAAATTGAATATTCGGGACAAATTAGGGACGAATTTATGTAAGAAAACGTCAGAATCGGAAACTTTCGGGTCATTTAAGTAACACTATAGGGTCAATTCGATTTAGTGACACTTTCACTTAAATTAATGGAAGATATCTTTTACTCTGAAGGGATGAACTTTTAGGGACATAAAAATTTCGGCAAAATTTGGAGACAATTTAGGGACGACCTCATTTGACTTTAGGGACGATTTAGGCATGTAAGAAAAACTGACCCTAAATTAGTAAGAACAAAGCTTGTCCCTAAATTTCAAGGACAGTTTAGAGAAAGAATAGGGTCAATTTATGGTCAATTTGGTGATAAAGTTGGTTTAGGGTCGATTTGTTTTACTGTGTATTATACTGTGTTTTATTGTGTATAATTAATCAGCTAGTCAGCTAGTTAGAATAGCCAATATATACTGTCCGAGGTGAAATGATATGGTAATAATAATAATAATAATAATAATAATAATAATAATATGGTACATCTACAGTGGGTAGCCTGCAATAATTTATCTACTAAGAGAAAAATTCTTTACAATAGGGCGCACTGTCAAAGTAACAAAGAAAAATATCTAAAAGCTAAAAGGAATAAGTTACATAAAAGCATTTGAATTCTTAATGGGTATGTCTAAATCAGTTCTTAGAATGGGACTTAAGCTGTAAAATGCTACGCTGAGATGTTATTTCATTGGGTAATTTGTTCCATATTTGAGTAGCTCTTGCTTTGCATGTTGAAGAGGTCCATCGGTTTTTTATACACTCAACATATATCTTATTGTATCTTATTGTATGATGCTAATTTTAATTTTTCTTTGAGATACAACGGTGTTAAATCATTCAAACATTTAAAAGTTAATATTGCTACTTTTTTATCGAGGCGGTCTTGCAGTGATAATCTGTCTTCATATTATACGAGTTTAGTTGCCTTTTTATAGAGGCGTGCTAGTCTCTTTAAACTAGTTTTGCTAGCTGATGACCATACCTCACAACAGTAGTCAAAATGTGGCTTGTGGCATCACTATGGCGTTTTCTCGTGATCTTGTTCAGAAATGGCATGACCCTTTTAATCTTTCCTATTTTCATGCTGATTTTATCTGCTAATTTTTTGATATGTTCATTCCAGTTGTGGTGTGGGTCGAACCAAACACCTTTATATTTAACTCACAATGATTAAGTTTTTCATTTCCGATCATGATCTGCATCTCGCTAATACGTTTTAATTTTTGCTTACTCTCAAAGATCATTAACTAACTAACTAACTAACTAACAAACAAACAAACTCGCTAAATATCAAATTTACTGTCAAACTAACTAACTAACTAACTAACTAACTAACTAGCAAACTCGCTAACTATCTAATTTACTAACCAACTAACTCAATAAGTAACTAATTAACCATTTAACTAAATAACTCTCTAATCTACCAGCTAACTAACATCCAAGCTAAGCTTGCAACCTAATTAAGCAGCTTGTTAACTAACTAACTAGCTAACTAACTAACTAACTAACATGCATAACTAACCAGCTTGCTAACTAACTAACTAGCTAACTAACTAACTAACAAGCAAACTCGCTAACTATCTAATTTAATGACAAACTAACTTACTAACTAACTAACTAACTAACTAACTAACTATTATAAAAGCTATACCTGCAGCGAAAATAACTAGCTTGCTATTTAGCTGACTAACTAACGAACGAACTAACTAACTAACTAACTAACAAACTTGCTAACTATCTAATTTACTAACAAACTAACTCAATGAATAACTAACTTACCATTTAACTTACTAACTCTCTAACTAACTAACTAATCAACATGTAAGCTATGCTTGCAACATAACTAACCAGCTTGCAAACTAACTAACTAACTAACTAACTAACTAACAAACAAACTCGCTAACTATCTAATTTACTGAAAAACTAACTAACTAACTAACTAACTAACTAACTAACTAACTATCATACAAGCTATGCCTGCAATGTAACTAACTAGCTTGCAAACTAACTAACTAACTAACTAACTAACAAATTTGCTAACAATCTAATTTATTGACAAACAACTAAACTAACTAACTAACTAACTAACTAACTAACTTGCTAACTAACTATCATGCAAGCTATGCCTGTAATGTAACTAACAAGCTTGCTAACTAACTAACTAACTAACAAACTAACTAACAAACAAACTCGCTAACTATCTAATTTACTGACAAACTAACTAACTAACTAACTAACTAACTAACTAACTAACTATCATACAAGCTATGCCTGCAACATAACCTACAAGCTTGCTAACTAACTAACTAACTAACTAACTAACTAACAAACTCGCTAACTATCTAATTTACTGACAAACTAACTCGATGAGTAACTAACTAACCATTTACTAACTAACTCTCAAACTTACTAACTAACTATCATACAAGCTATGCCTGCAATGTAACTAACTAGCTTGCAAACTAACTAACTAACTAACTAACAAACCAACTCGCTAACTATCTAATATACAAGCCACCTAACTAACTAACTAACTAACTAACTAACTAACTAACTAACTAACTAACTATCTACTAAGCTAACTAACTAACTATAACTAACTAACTAACTAACTAACTAACTAACTAAAGCTATGCCTGCAACTAACTAACTAACTAAACTAACTAACTAACTAACTAACTAACTAACTAACTAACTAACTAACTAACTAACTAACTAACTAACTAACTAACTAACTAACTACAAGCTATGCCTGCAACATAACTAAACTAACTAACTAACAAACTAACTAACTAACTAACTAACTAACTAATTTAACTAACAAACTAACTAACTATTAACTAAACTAACTAACTAACTAACTAACTAACTAACTAACTAACTAACATGCAAGCTATGCCTGCAACATAACTAACTAGCTTGCTAACTAACTAACTAACTAACTAACTAACTAACAAACAAACTCGCTAACTATCTAATTTACTGACAAACTAACTAACTAACTAACTAACTAACTAACTAACTATCATACAAGCTATGCCTGCAATGTAACCTACTAACTAACTTGCTAACTAACTAACTAACTAACTAACTAACTAACAAACTCGCTAACTATCTAATTTACTAACAAACTAACTCGATGAGTAACTAACTAACCATTTAACTAACTAACTCTCTAACTTACTAACTAACTAACTATCATACAAGCTATGCCTGCAATGTAACTAACTAGCTTGCAAACTAACTAACTAACTAACTAACTAACTAACAAACTCGCTAACTATCTAATTTACAGACAAACTAACTAACTAACTAACTAACTAACTAACTAACTAACTACAAGCTATGCCTGCAACATAACTAATTAGCTTGCTAACAAACTAACTAACTAACTAACTAACTAACAAACTTCGCTAACTATCTAATTTACTGATAAACTAACTCGATGAGTAACTAACTAACCATTTAACTAACTAACTCTCTAACTTACTAACTAACTATCATACAAGCTATGCCTGCAATGTAACTAACTAGCATGCAAACTAACTAACTAACTAACAAAATAACCAACACGCTAACAATCTAATATACAAGCCATCTAACTAACTAACTAACTAACTAACTAACTAACTAACTACCTAACATACAAGCTATGCCTGCAACATAACTATCCAGCTTGCTAACTAACTAACTAGCTAACTAACTAACTATGCAACTAACTAACTTAACTAACTAACTATAACTAACTAAAAGCTAACTAACTAACTAACTAACTAACTAACTAACTAACTAACTAACTAACTAACTAACTAACTAACTAACTAACTAACTAACTAACTAACTAACTAACTAACTAACTAACTAACTAACTAACTAACTAACTAACTAACTAACTAACTAACTAACTAACTAACTAACTAACTGCAACTAACTAACTAGCTTACTAACTAACTAACTAACTAACTAACTAACTAACTAACTAACTAACTAACTAACTAACTATCAAATGCTTAACTAACTAACAAACTAACTAACTAACTAACTAACTAACTACTAACTAACTAACTCGCTAACTATCTAATTTACTAACAAACTAACTCAATAAGTAACTAATTAACCATTTAACTAAATAACTCTCTAACTTACTAACTAACTAACATGCAAGCTATGCTTGCAACCTAATTAAGCAGCTTACAAACTAACTAACTAACAAACTAACTAACTAACAAACTCACTAACTATCTAATTTACTAACAAACTAACTAACTAACTAACTAACTAACTAACTAACTAACTAAAAGCAAGCTATGCTTGAAACATAACTAACCAGCTTGCTAACTAACTAACTAGCTAACTAACTAACTAACAAACAAACTCGCTAACTATCTAATTTACAGACAAACTAACTTACTAACTAGCTAACTAACTAACTAACTAACATACAAGCTATGCTTGCAACATAACTAACCAGCTTGCTAACTAACTAACTAACTAACTAACTAACTAACAAGCAAACTCGCTAACTATCTAATTTACTGACAAACTAACTAAACTAACTAACTAACTAACTAACTAACTAACTAACTAAAAGCTATGCCTGCAACGAAAATAACTAGCTTGCTAACTAACTAACTAACTAACTAACTAACAAACTCGCTAACTATCTAATTTACTGACAAACTAACTCGATGAGTAACTAACTAACCATTTAACTAACTAACTCTCTAACTTACTAACTAACTATCATACAAGCTATGCCTGCAATGTAACTAACTAGCTTGCAAACTAACTAACTAACTAACTAACTAACTAAAAAAATTCGCTAACCATCTAATTTACAAACAAACTAACTAACTAACTAACTAACTAACTAACTAACTAACTAACTAACAAGCTATGCTTGCAACATAACTAACCAGCTTGCTAACTAACTAACTAACTAACTAACTAACTAACTAACTAACGCTAACTATCTAATTTACTGACAAACTAACTAACTAACTAACTAACTAACTAACTAACTAACATACAAGCTATGCCTGCAACATAACTAACTAGCTTGCTAACTAACTAACTAACTAACTAACTAACAAACAAACTCGCTAACTATCTAATGTACAAACTACCTAACTAACTAACTAACTAACTAACTAACTAACTAACTAACTAACATACAAGCTATGCCTGCAACATAACTAACTAACTAACTAACTAACTAACTAACTAACTAACTAACTAACAAACTCGCTAACTATCTAATTTACTAACAAAATAAATCAAGGAGTAACTAACTTACCATTTAACTAACTAACTCTCTAACTTACTAACTAGCTAACATACAAGCTCTGCTTGCAACCTAATGCAAACTAACTAACTAACTAACTAACTAACTAACTACTATCTAACTAACTAACTAACTAACTAACTCTACTAACTAACTAACTAATTTGCAACTAACAAACTAACTAACT
This sequence comes from Chrysaora quinquecirrha, assembly GCA_014526335.1. Taxonomy (NCBI): domain Eukaryota; kingdom Metazoa; phylum Cnidaria; class Scyphozoa; order Semaeostomeae; family Pelagiidae; genus Chrysaora; species Chrysaora quinquecirrha. The sequence continues at coordinate 2,211,921 of JACTAT010000044.1, read as the reverse complement.
AACTAACTAACTAACTAACTAACTAACTAACTAACTAACTAACTGAAAACTAACTAACCATAACTAACTAACTTGCACTAACTAACTAACTAACTTGCTGACTAACTAACTAACTAACTAACTAACTAACTAACTAACTAACTAACTAACTAACTAACTAACTATATAACTATGCTTGCAACATAACCAACTAGCTAACTAACTAACTAACTAACTAACTAACTAACAAACAAACTCGCTAACTATCTAATTTACTGACAAAACTAACTAACTAACTAACTAACTAACTAACTAACTAACTAAAGCTAACTAACTAACTAACTAACTAACTAACTAACTAATTAACAACTAACAAACTAACTAACTAACTAACTAACTAACTAACTAACTAACTAACTAACATAACTAACTATGCTTGCTAACTAACTAACTAACTAACTAACTAACTAACTAACAAACTATCTAACTAAACTTAAGAACTAACTAACTAACTAACTAACTAACTAACTAACTAACTAACTAACATACAAGCTATGCTTGCAACATAACTAACTAGCTTGCTAACTAACTAACTAACTAACTAACTAACTAACAAACTAACGCTAACTATCTAATTTACTGACAAACTAACTAACTAACTAACTAACTAACTAACTAACTAACTAACTAACTAACTATACAAGCTATGCCTGCAACATAACTAACTAGCTTGCTAACTAACTAAACTAACTAACTAACTAACAAACTCGCTAACTATCTAATTTACTAACAAACTAACTCAATGAGTAACTAACTAACCATTTAACTAACTAACTCTCTAACTTACTAACTAACTAACATACAAGCTCTGCTTGCAACCTAACTAACCAGCTTGCAAACTAACTAACTAACTAACTAACTAACTAACAAACAAACTCGCTAACTATCTAATTTACTGACAAACTAACTAACTAACTAACTAACTAACTAACTAACTCGGTTAACATGCAGTGGAACAAATTTTACAGTTTATTGCTCTCAGTTTTTCAAACGCTACAGTGGTTAGCCCAGGGCTGAAGTTATGCAAGAGCCCCTTCCATCCTCAAAATTCTGACCCTGGGCACAAAATTCGGAAAATTCCTCGTCTCAATGAAAAGGGAAAATTGCTTTGAATTCTGCGATATGCCGCGCTGTCAAATTCTTTTGTTTTCAAAATGAGCAAACAACTGCTTTTGCTTTCCTTCACCGCATTGAATCCTGGGATTGATGATTAAAATGACACAGAAAAATTTGAATGACAGTTAACGACATTTGACAAGAAAGGCGCGCAGAATGGAAGAAGAGGAAGCCAAAGCCAAGCCGAAGAAGTTAAACAAATAAAGAACAGAATTTCCAGGCCAGTAGGTGCTCTGCTTTGTTCGTTTCACTGAAAAGCAAAAAGCATTTCCAGAATATTTGGCCAAAGAATTCCGGGTAAGTTTTTTAAATATAGATATTATTATATAACAGGGCTTGAACTGCCTAATGATTCCCTGTTACTTTGAGTAGAAAAAGCGAAGAGCAAAGCTTGAGAGATGCGACTCGTGTGATGAGGAAATACTGACTAATTATAAATATTAACACACAAGATTATATACACAACAGAAATGATAATTAGCATAAATTAACATAGATTATGAATTAGTGTCCAGTCCTACTACAGTCTCCTCCTTCCACATAAAAAAATATGAGGAACTTATATTTTTGACAAAATCAAGAAAACTACATAACTATGTTGGATGAATAAACGACTCAATTTGTTTAGAGAATGGGTTCGATTGAACGTTATAACTTAGAATGAAGTTCATTTGCGGATCACGAAAATGAATCGTGCGCTTGAATTTATCTACTTCTGCAGCAGTTTTCTGCATATGATTCTTTCCAAAGATAACATCTTTTTTCAAATTTGGAATGACCAACATTTGGAAGCGATAAGACTTATTGTTGGCAAATTTCAGAGGAACGATCATAGATCCACAAGGGTGTAGTTTTGATAACGACTCATCAGGAAGAGAATCTACTGGGTCCAAAGTTCTTTCTTTATCGATTTTAAGCAATTCTTCAGCAAATTGCAAGGAAATACAGGACGTTGACAAGTCACTGACAATAGGCATTGAAAATGCACGATGAGCTGCAACAACGGGAACCGTTAATATGTCATCAGGGACTGGTGTTGAAATGACGTTGCGCTCATGGTTTCCATCAAGAGAAGTAGAGGGCGTAACTTCCTTGTTAGATTTTTCCAATTTGAACAAAAATGACTTTAGTTTGTCGACAATTTCCATAAGACTTTGAAGTGAACTTGAAAACTTCTTAAGTGTGTCTTCTGAGTGAATGTTAGTAGAACACATAGTATCGTATGGAAAAACATGATTGTAAGCCTTGCATGAAAAATCTTTGCAAAGAAGGCACATATGAGTCCGGTTGTAGACGCAGGAACCATTGATGTCACATTTCGTTTTTCCATAACGATTATAGTCACGACAAATTCTTGGATCACCATCTTTTGTAAGGCGTTTCAGACAAGAATGAATAAAATGACCTGATGCGTTGCAATATGAGCAAGTCGCATACATTTTGCGTGCGAAAACGATAAATTTACGATACGAGATACGATAACGAGCGGCAGTAGCTACGACGTGCAATGAGGCGAATTAATATCTTCGACACGATGAGGTAACCAAAATCTTGAAAACGATTCTCCACCAACTATAACAGGGCTTGAACTGCCTAATGATTCCCTGTTACTTTGAGTAGAAAAAGCGAAGAGCAAAGCTTGAGAGATGCGACTCGTGTGATGAGGAAATACTGACTAATTATAAATATTAACACACAAGATTATATACACAACAGAAATGATAATTAGCATAAATTAACATAGATTATGAATTAGTGTCCAGTCCTACTACATTGAACGGAAAACCGGACTACTATGAATGCCAAGTTCACAGAGTCGTTTGTGTGAGATAATCTGATGTGTTTCAAAACACAGCGAAGTTTTGTTCTGTAGTTGATATTTCTAGAACCTGCTTAGGACAATTGTTCCTTACAAGAGTGTGTTGTACTGACCAAATGAGAGAATGAATTAAGATCTCGATGGATGAGCTGTACCAAAAATTTTGATATACTGTACACTATGTTTTTAATAAACACCTATTTTTTTTATAAGAAACTAAAAAATTTATCCGGTACTGAAAGTTTCTTAATAAAAGAAAACTTTTCGCTGTTTGAGGTGAAAAGTTTCCTACGCAATAAAATTCCAGTACTGGAGTTTCTTCAATTTTTGGCCATTCGAGAGTCTGGGTTTCTTTGAAATACATCAGATTATCTCACGCAAACGACTCTGTGAACTTGGCATTCATAGTAGTCCGGTTTTCCGTTGTGTTGACTAAGAAACGATGTACTAATCCCGCGCGATAAGTTATAAAAATAACAACGCAAAAAGTGATTCGAAAATTGATTACAGTTGATCAACCCCACAGTACTGAACATCCGCCACGGTACTCAGAGATGCCTCCCCACCGTACTGAACATCCCCCACGGTACTCATGATGCCTCCCCTCGGTACTGAGCAACCCCCACGGTACTCAGAGGTGCCTCCCCACTGTACTCATGATATCCCCCCACGGTACTGAACATCCCCCACGGTACTCATGATGCCTCCCCACAGACATCATGATATTCCTCCACGGTACTCAAGATGCCTCCCCACGGTACTGAACGTCCCCCACGGTACTCAAGGTATCCCCCCACGGTACTGAATATCCGCCACGGTACTCACGGATGCCTCCCCACAGACATCATGATATCCCCCCACTGTACTCAAGATGCCTCCCCACGGTACTGAACATCCCTCACGGTACTCAGGATGCCTCCCCACAAAAATCATGGTATCCCCCCACGGTACTGAACACCCTCCACGGTACTCAAGATGTCGCCCCACGGTACTCAGGATGCCTCCCCACGGTACTGAACATCCCCCACGGTACTCAGGGATGCCTCCCCACATGTACTGAACATCCCCCACGGTACTGCGCATCCCCCACGGTACTGCACACACGTTACACGGGGTGAAAAAGTTTAGCAATTTATTTGTGACCTGTTGCTTTTTTTGCCAGGACAATGAAGATCCAGATGATTGGAGGAGGAAGCGTCAAAGCTATGCCCCAGGCCTGATAGTCACAAGAAGCGGTGCAGTGATAATTATTGGTAAAGAGATCTTGGCTATTTTAAATGAAGATGAAATGTTGAAAGCTGTAACAGCATTCATTGCCTGTTTCTATTTGGTTGATTTGGATTATCCATCAAACTGGCAGTTGTCTTTGTCAATTTTACAAAGATTTATCTTTAAAGACATCAAAGTTCACCCTGATGTGAAAAGTGATGTTGTGAAGGCCATGGAAGAATTTGACAAATACTTTTCCTAGCTGTCCTTAAGCTATGCCTGCAACATAACTAACTAGCTTGCTAACTAACTAACTAACTAACTAACTAACTAACAAACTCGCTAACTATCTAATTTACTGACAAACTAACTAACTAACTAACTAACTAACTAACTAACTAACTAACTAACTAACATACAAGCTATGCTAACAAACATAACTACTAGCTTGCTAACTAACTAACTAACTAACTAACTAACTAACTAACTAACTCGCTAACTATCTAACTTACTGACTAACTAACTAACTAACTAACTAACTAACTAACTAACTAACTAACTAACTAACTAACAAGCTAGCCTGCAACATAACTAACTAACTTGCTAACTAACTAACTAACTAACTAACTAACTAACTCAACTAACTAACTAACCATTTAATTTACTAACAAACTAACTAACTATGAAGTAACTAACTAACTAACTAACTAACTAACTAACTTACTAACTAACTAACTAACTACACTAACTAACTAACTGCTAACTAACTAACTAACTAACTAACTGCTAACTAACTAACTAACTAACTAACTAACTAACTAACATGCAAACTAACTAACTAACATAACTAACTAACTACTAACTAACTAACTAACTAACTCTAACTAACTAAAACTCGCTAACTAACTAATTTACTAACAAACTAACTAACTAACTAACTAACTAACTAACTAACTAACTAACTAACTAGCTATGCTAACAACATAACATACTAGCTATGCTAACTAACTAACTAGCTAACTAACTAACTAACTAACTAACTAACTAACAAACAAACTCGCTAACTATCTAATTTACTGACAAACTAACTAACTAACTAACTAACTAACTAACTAACTAACTAACTAACATACAAGCTATGCCTGCAACATAACTAACTAGCTTGCTAACTAACTAACTAACTAACTAACTAACTAACTAACTAACTCGCTAACTATCTAATTTACTGATAAACTAACTCGATGAGTAACTAACTAACCATTTAACTAACTAACTCTCTAACTTACTAACTAACTATCATACAAGCTATGCCTGCAATGTAACTAACTAACAACTAAAACTAACTAACTAACTAACTAACTAACAAACTCGCTAACTATCTAATGTACAAACAACCTAACTAACTAACTAACTAACTAACTAACTAACTAACTAACTAACTAACTAACTAACAAAGCTATGCCTGCAACATAACTAACTAGCTTGCTAACTAACTAACTAACTAACTAACTAACTAACTAACTCGCTAACTATCTAATTTACTAACAAACTAACTCAATGAGTAACTAACTAAGCACTTAACTAACTAACTCTCTAACTTACTAAGTAACTAACATACAAGCTATGCTTGCAACCTAACTAACTAGCTTGCAACTAACTAACTAACTAACTAACTAACTAACTAAACTAACTAACTACTAACTAACTAACTAACTAACTAACTAACTAACTAACTAACTAACTAACTAACTAACTAACTAACTAACTAACTAACTAACTAACTAACTAACTAACTAACTAACTAACAACTAACTATGCCTGCAACATAACTAACTAGCTTGCTAACTAACTAACTAACTAACTAACTAACTAACAAACTCGCTAACTATCTAATTTACTGAAAAACTAACTAACTAACTAACTAACTAACTAACCAAACTAACTAACTAACTAACTAACTAACTAACTAACTATCATACAAGCTATGCCTGCAATGTAACTAACAAGCTTGCTAACTAACTAACTAACTAACTAACTAACAAACTCGCTAACTAACTAACTAACTAACTAACTAACTAACTAACTAACTAACTAACTAACTAACTAACTAACTAACTAACTACAAGCTATGCCTGCAACATAACTAACTAGCTTGCTAACTAACTAACTAACTAACTAACTAACTAAACTCGCTAACTATCTAATTTACTGATAAACTAACTCGATGAGTAACTAACTAACCATTTAACTAACTAACTCTCTAACTTACTAACTAACTATCATACAAGCTATGCCTGCAATGTAACTAACTAGCTTGCAAACTAACTAACTAACTAACTAACTAACTAACTAACTAACTATCTAACTAACTAACTAACTAACTAACTAACTAACTAACTAACTAACTAACTAACTAACTAACTAACTATAACTAACTAACTAACTAACTAACTAACTAACTAACTAACTAACTAACTAACTAACTAACTAACTAACTAACTAACTAACTAACTAACTAACTAACTAACTAAAGCTAACTAACTAACTAACTAACTAACTAACTAACTAACTAACTAACTAACTAACTAACTAACTAACTAACTAACTAACTAACTAACTAACTAACTAACTAATACTAAAACTAACTAACTAACTGCAACTAACTAACTAACTAACTATGCTAACTAACTAACTAACTAACTAACTAACTAACTAACTAACAAACTCGCTAACTATCTAATTTACTAACAAACTAACTAACTAACCAATGACTAACTAACTAACTAACCATTTAACTAACTAACTCTCTAACTTACTAACTAGCTAACATACAAGCTCTGCTTGCAACCTAACTAACTAGCTTGCAAACTAACTAACTAACTAACTAACTAACTAACAAACAAACTAACTCGCTAACTATCTAATTTACTGACAAACTAACTAACTAACTAACTAACTAACTAACTAACATACAAGCTATGCCTGCAACATAACTAACTAGCTTGCTAACTAACTAACTAACTAACTAACTAACTAACAACTAACTCGCTAACTATCTAATTTACTGACAAACTAACTCGATGAGTAACTAACTAACCATTTAACTAACTAACTCTCTAACTTACTAACTAACTATCATACAAGCTATGCCTGCAATGTAACTAACTAGCATGCAAACTAACTAACTAACTAACTAACAAACAAACTCGCTAACTATCTAATTTACAAACAAACTAACTAACTAACTAACTAACTAACTAACTAACTAACTAACTAACTAACTAACTAACTAACTAACATACAAGCTATGCCTGCAACATAACTAACTAGCTTGCTAACTAACTAACTAACTAACTAACTAACTAACTAACAAACTTGCTAACTATCTAATTTACTGAAAAACTAACTAACTAACTAACTAACTAACTAACTAACTAACTAACTAACTAACTAACAACATAACTAACTAACTAACTAACTAACTAAACTAACTAACTAACTAACTAACTAACTAACTAACTAACTAACTAACTAACTAATAACTAACTAACTAACTAACTAACTAATAACTCTATGAGTAACTAACTAACTAACTAACTAACTAACTACTCTAACTAACTAACTAACTAACTAACTAACATAACAAGCTATAACTAACTAACTAACTAACTAACTAACTAACTTAGCTATGCTAAACTAACTAACTAACTAACTAACTAACTAACAAACAACTCGCTAACTATCTAATTTACTGACAAACTAACTAACTAACTAACTAACTAACTAACTAACTAACTAACATACAAGCTATGCTTGCAACATAACTAACTAGCTTGCTAACTAACTAACTAACTAACTAACTAACTAACTCGCTAACTATCTAATTTACTGACAAACTAACTCGATGAGTAACTAACTAACCATTTAACTAACTAACTCTAACTTACTAACTAACTATCATACAAGCTATGCCTGCAATGTAACTAACTAGCATGCAAACTAACTAACTAACTAACTAACTAACTAACAAACTCGCTAACTATCTAATTTAACAAACTAACTAACTAACTAACTAACTAACTAACTAACTAACTAACTAACTAACTAAGCTATGCTAACTGCAACATAACTAACTAGCTTGCTAACTAACTAACTAACTAACTAACTAACTAACTAACTAACTAACAAACTCGCTAACTATCTAATTTACTGACAAACTAACTCGATGAGTAACTAACTAACTAACTAACTAACTAACTAACTAACTAACTATATACAAGCTATGCCTGCAACATAACCAACTAGCTTGCTAACTAAC